>JAJEJO010004116.1:0-82231 GCA_020662805.1 Glaucomys volans
ACACACACACACACACACACACACACACAGAGTGTAGTGTTACTCTCTGATTAAGAAGGATGAAATTATGGCATTTGCTGTCAAATGGATGGAACTGGAGACTATTATACTAAGTGAAATAAGCCTAGCTCAGAAATTCAAGGTTGAAAGTTTTTACTGATATGTAGATAATACTCTAAAATAAGGTGGGGACGGGAGAGAGAGAGAGAGAGGGAGAGAGAGAGAGAGAGAGAGAAGGGAAAAGAGGATGATTCCATCAAAACAGAAGAGAGATTGGTGGACTAAATGAAGGGCATTGAGGGCGAGGGAGAAGGGACAGAATTAGGAAAGAACAGTGGAATGAATCTGACCTAACTTTCCTTTGTACATCTATGTGTACACCACAGTGAATCTTACCATCACGTACATCCACAACACTACAACAACAGCAAAAAACTAAAATAAATAGCAGAAAGATCAGAGAAAGGGAAGAGAACAGGAGAGGGAGGAGAGGAGGACAAGGAGAAACACTGGGGATTGACTTAGAGCAAATTATGTTCTGTCATTTTATAAGTATGTCAAAATGAATTCTGTTGTACATACCTAAAAGGAATCAATAAAAAGGGGAAAAAATTCTGGACTCAAAGAATACAAAGAATGAAAAGAAGTATCCAGTGGTGAGATTCAACAGCACACTTGAACAAGCAGAAGAAAAAATATTATGAATTTGAAAGAAGTCATCTGAAGTTATCCAGTCAAAGGAAAATAGAATGAAGAGTGAGAGAACTCCTAGGATATCTAGACTATGATGAAGGAAACTGCAGAGGGCATTGTGAGGGTCCTCAGAGAAGAAGACAGAAAAAGGGCTTAATTAAAGAAATTATGAAACCTTCCCATATTTGGGGGACAGGAATGAAAATAGAGATCATGAACTTGAAAGTTTCCCATTAGAATCAGCTGAAGTATACCTACACCCAGGTACCTTTTTAATGAAATTGTTAAAAGTCACATGTAAGAGAACCCCAATAAAATTATCGTAAGACTTTATAGCACAAACTTCTTGCAGGAGAAGAGAAAGTACAATGGTACTTTCTTCTTTTTCTCTGTTTGAATTACTGGAAGAAAAGAAATCTGTCAACCATACATATAATACTTAGCAGATCAATCCTTTAAAAATAAAGAATAAATAATGTTTTTCCCAGACATAAAGAAAATGAGAATTTTATCAATAATAAACCTGCCTTATAAGAAATGTTTAAGGAAGTTCATTAAATTGGACAAAAATTCTAAGTACCAATATAAAACCATATAAAAGCATAAATATCACCGAAAAGGTAAGTATATGAACAAATGCAGATTAGTATGCTATAATAAAGATGGTAAGTAAATAGCTTTTAACCCTTAAGGTAAAAGTTGAAAGATAAAAATGTATTAATTTTTATACCATATATTGTCTTTCAATTCTATTTGCATTGGCTGCAAATGACAGGATTTCATTAATTTTTATACCTGAGTAATTGTCTATATGTATTTATATGTCATTTTCTTTATCTGTTATCTGCTGATATATACTTAGGTTGGTTTCATATCTCAACTACTATGAATAATGCTGTAACAAACATGGAAAGGCAGGTAACTCTCAAACAGAATACTTTCCTTTCCTTTTTTATATATGTCCAGAAGTGGAATAGCTTGAACATATGATGGTTCTATCTTAATTTAATTATATTACTTAATTTTGAAGTATTTGGGATTTAACCTAAACCCTTCAACATTCCAGTGAAGAGCTCTATAAATGACTCTTATTTTTAATTTCTTTCAAGAACCTCTATTTTGTTTTCCATAAAGCCTGCACTAATTTTCATTCCTATCAATAGTGTGTAAAGCTCATTAAATTTAAGTAATCATCAGAGTTTGATAAGAAGAGGTATCATTGTTAAAATGTCCATACTACTTTAAGCCACCCACAGATTCAATGTAATTCTTATCAAAATTCCAATAGCATGTACATGTGTGATTACATGAATCATATGAACCTACATCACGCACAACCATAGAAATGAAAAGTTATACCCCATTTATGTACAATGGATCAAAATGCAGTCTGTAAAAATAAAAAAAATTTAAAAATTGAAAAAATTCCAATAGCATTCTTTATAAAAATAGAAAAACAATTCTAAAATTCGTGTGAAACAGCAAAAAATCCCAAATACCTAAATAAACAGTGTATACTTGCAGTATTACACTTGCTAAATTAAAAATATATTGCAAAACTACAGTAATTAAAATAGCACAAGACTGGCACAAAATAGACACACAGACAAATACACCTGAATAAAGAACTCAGAAATAATTCTACACATGTATGATTGATTTTCAACAAAGTTGCTAAGTACGTACAATGGGGAATGTCAGTCTTCTCAATAAATGATGCTGATAAAGCTGGATAATTCATATGCAGCATGATGCTCTCCTCACTTCACTGTCTATAAAAAAAGTTAATTCAAAATAGATTAAAAACTTAAAAATTAAGGTTTGAAACTTCAAAAATGCTAAAAGGAAACAGGGAAAAAGCTTTTCAGCATTTGTCTGGGAAATTATTTCTTGAATACAATACCCAAAGCATATATATCAAAAGTTAACATACACAAATGTGCTATGCACCAGACTAAGAAGCTTTGGACTAGCAAGGGTACGACAACTTTCTACAGAATGGGAAACAATATTTACAAACCATCTACCAGATTACTGGCTGATACGGAAAATGCACATGGAACTCAAACAACTCAACATTTGTTACAATTATCATCATCATCCAGTTGAAAAATGGGCTAAGGACCCCAGCAAATATGTCTTAAAAGAAGACATACAAATGGTCAAAAGCTACATGAAAATGTGTTGTAAGTCACTACACATCAAACAAACCAAATTTATATCAGTTCAAATGGCTATTGTAAAACCACAGAAGACCTTAAAAACCTAAATAAACAAAAGATAAATGCTGCTGAGGATTTGGAGAGAAGGAACCCTCATACCTTTTTGGTTGGACGATGAAATGGTATAAGCATTAGGGAAAGCATCATGACACTTACTGAAAAATTCGAATGAAAACATTTTATGATGCATTTATCCAACTTGTAGACATACGTCTTAAGAAAATGAAATCAGATCTGAGAGATATCCACATTTTCATGTCCACATCACCATTATTCCCAACAGCCAAGTTAAGGAAATCATCTAAATATCCATCGACAGGTTCAAGGCTGAGAAAATTTGGTGTATACATATTCGTGTCTAAGTGGGTGTATGTCCTAGAAACTAGAAGGTAAATTCAACATGATGAACTTGTAAGACATTTTGCTAAATGAAATAATCTAGAAATAGAAGCAAAAACCTAGATTGAATTTATAAGAATGTCAAAAAGATTGAGATAAATAGGAAGGATCAGAAGTATTAAGTCACTGACCAAACTAATAAATTACCCAAATAAGCTTCTGAGGATAGTGGCGCTGGAGCAAAGAAAGAACCATGTATATGTTAGAGCCTTGGAAAACTTAAGCTGGAGCACAAAAAACATTCATATGGGCTCACACTAAACATGGAAAAGGAAACATGGAATATTTGCACATTATTGTCAGTGGCACATTGAATTGCTCTTTTGAAGTAATTATCACACTTATGATTATGTGTTTGATGTCCAGCACCTGTTCTCTTGCAAACTTAATAAGGGTAGGACTGTATCTTGTCCAATAGCACATCCCAGACAGCGCACTGTCTGACAAAGAGTTAGCACTTACATCTTTGTTCATTGAGACAATCAATGGTACATAAACCCACATATCTATTGTCTCAAATACCATGACACAAAAAGATGTATTCATTTTCAGATGTTTTTAGGGTTTCAGATGTTTTTAGGGTGACCTCTTTACATCTTCAGCCAGTGTACGTTCAGAGAACTTATAAGGTAAATTTCAATATTTATCAAAGAAGTTTACATATAATTTGCATATACTTTAAATTCTTTTATGTTACAGTTTCTCAAGTGCACCCACATAAGCGGAAACAAGAGAGCTCAGGAGAAAAAAAGATTCATTATACTCACAAATCCTAGAGACATGAAGCACACTCCATGGGACATACAGTGGGGTGGTTAGGACAGAAACAAGAGTGAGGGGAAGGTTTAGCTCACTGCCCGTATCAGGGTTCCAGGAGGAAAGTAAAGCCAGAGCAGAGGGAACAGTTTAGGTTTGGCTAATTTGAACAATCTGGAAGGACGTGGGTTCAGGGTGCTCCACAGTTGATTGGTGCCTGGATATTATGTTCTGGATATGGAATGTGCCACCGAGTCTCATGTGCTCAGAGGTGGGGCTTTTAGAAGTAAATAGAGAGTAAGGCTCTGATCTCATCAGTGGAGTAATCCACTGATTGCTGAATGAACTCCTGGGAGGAGGGACCTATTTGGAGGAAGTAGCCTCTCCAAGTGAGCCCTGGAAGGGTTTTTCTCTCTCAGGTCCCTTCCTTCCTTTCTCTGCTTCCTGGCTGCCATGGGCTAAAAAGCTTTTCTCTACAACATTCTACTTTGATGCTTTGACTCACCTCAGGCCCAAAGCAATAGAACCAGCTGACCATGGACAGACACCTCAGGAACTATGTGCAAAAATAATTATTTCCTTCTATATGTTGTTCTTGGCAGGTATTTTAGTTACACCAATGAAAAACTGACACACTGGCCCTGAGAGTATTAACACAGAGGAGTCCTCCCTCCTGGGGTATGGAAGTCAGTTGGAGGAAGTCTGAACCTAGCTTGGAAAGTTTGTACATCAAAGGCTCAACCAGCCTTTTTATATTTAAGAATTTTCTAGGCTCAAGAGGGGCAGTTCCTCCCCAGCCAGAAACTATTTTAAGATGTTAAAACATGATATACAGGAAATGGAAAAATATATATTTGCAATGCAGTGTATTATATAAATTGTTATGCTCTGTCCTTATGAGCTACTCCCAAGGAAGGTAAGGAAGGGAGGAAATATCATTGTCATTTTCCTTTCAGAATTCTAGTGCTCTTATCAAATAATACTTTCAATGTGTAAATGTCAAAAAAGGGAGGAAATTACAAAATAAAATCAACAGTAATTTCATAGCAACCTCCAGATGATCATGTTAACAAATTCCTATTTTAAAGTTTAAAAATTGAAGCCATTCCTTAAAACCAAGGATTTCTCAACTTCCAGTTCACAGGTATGAAGGACCAACTCAAACCCCTGCTGACATTTCAGCTCCAGAAGAGCAGAGAGTACCATTGGCTTAGACCTCTTGGCAAACAACCCTCCATTGAGGGTTCCACATCCTTAGAGTCAAAAAAACTTGGGTGGAAAATATTCAAATAAAAAACAAATGAAAAAAAATTGTGATTGTCCCTATTCTCTAAACAATGCAGTATAAGAAATACTTATATAGCATTTACATTATATGGAATATTATGAAGAGTAATGTAGAAAAAAATTGTGTTAGATTATATATAACTTAAGCACACCATAATACCTAAGAATATTTGTATTGGTAAGTAAATACATGTGCCATTTCATATGAAGGACTTGAGCATTTGGGCCTTTTGTTTCCACAGAGGATCCTGGAGCAAATTACTTGTGGATACCAAGTGGTGACTGCATTATGTGTGCCTCCAGAAGGATCTGATTGAGTCAAAGCCAGAGGATCAGGAGGACCTCCAGACACCACACTGGCATTGCCTGAACTGCAGGACCTCAGAAACAATCTTTAAGAAAGTGGTCTCACAAAATGACAGAGATCAAGCTTTCATCATGCAGCATAGGAGCTTGAATTGGATTCTAGAAAAATTCATGTAAACTTTCCACATACTTATGTCTACAGAAGAGAATTCACTCAAAACAAATGTTAAGGTAATTGACTATTTTTCATTTTCTGCATAAACACACTATCTCCTGTTTTTTTCTTAATTTCCAACTGGTTTCATTAGTGAATTTTGACATGTTACTTTATCCCGTTTAGTTTTTAATTTTTCCCCCTCTTTTTCCCTGATTTGGTATTGACTGTGACATTTATTTGACACTCTGGTAGGCAAATATTGCAAATGTTATCCCAGATAGTGTGGATACAAAGGAAGAGTCTGTTAAACTTTGTTACTAATTTTCTATTTTATTATGGTCTGTGTTTTCGAGGAGCTATCAGTAAAATAGGAAACAGGGAAACAACTAAGGAAAATGATTAACATATAAACATGTAACTAGAGTTTGCTTCAAATGCTTTTTAGGGTAGCACATAGATGATGTTTTTCAATTCAACAGGATGTTCAGGGATACACACCTATGTCTTGATGGCATTCAATAGTAAAAATTAACAAAATGAGTGTTCATCACACCCCAAATGTTTTCTCCCAAGAATACCAGATATTTAAACAATTAAACAAAATTCTCTGTGGTTTAATGATCTAAGGAAAGAATAGCAATCATTTTCAGTAAAGGTCAGGGTAGTGTACATTTTGTTATTACATATAATCTCTGTTCAATATTCACCTGTGGGTGTGCTTATATAATACTTCAAAATCATTTTCTAAAATCTCATTTTGAAGGTCTACAAATGTCTTAGGCCAAGGCTTAAAGTTTGCTGAGTACCAAAGATGTACCTCACAGTTTACAGTTCATAAGCACTGCTGGCATCCCTCTTAATCCCTAGAGACTCCATGTATGTGTCAGGAGTAGGTGTTACTCTATTACCTTCCACAGTGGCTGCAGTTGATTAGCAGTGTAAAGAAAGTAAAGGTGTAAAGAAAAAGGGCTTTATTACCTCAGATGAAGTAAAGTATCACATGGAAATCCCGGCATTAGTATGAGATCATTTGAGTACCATTTGTACAATTCAAATGCATTGTCATAGACTTTAATAGAGACAGAAATAATGATCAAGATAGCAATGGAGTAGAGAGTTTATATGATGAATCAGAGCACAGTTCAGTTTGGCAGTGTGAAGTTGCTTTTGCTTCATTTGGTTTGAACTTTCACGGACCCTTCATAATCTGTGTTTCTCATTAAACCTAATGTATCTAATGTTTGATCAAATTTGGTTTAAACTTGTCTCCATACTGGCATAATAAAGTTTGGCCAAGTGATGCCTCTTTGCCTAATAAACTCTCACCTACCTTGGTACATAAACAAATGTAGAGTTTCTCTTTGTCACCAAGCTACTAAGTGTCAGTCAATGAAACCCTCAGCTAGTGAGTGGTTTATGGCTGTCTAAACATGCCCAAATGAGGCAAATATTGAATTACACTAATGACCTAATTATTACATGTAATTTCCTGGTTTTCTGACTGTAAATGCAGTTTGCTAAGCTGTACCTGCATGTGGCATTTGAACCATCTTTGGTTCAACATCTGATGTTATCCAATTCTAGAACCTTTTCTTTCTTGTTTAACTTTGTTACATTTAATTCATCTTAAAAAAAAAAAAAAAGCTGCTGTTGCCTCAGTTGGCCTCAACTTCCATGGATCTTTCATCATCTATGCTTTTCACAAGTCTAACATTTAATAGCTTTTTCATATAAAATAGTCTTAAATAAATCTTCAGGTAACAACTGCAAAATCAATGATCTATACTAACATTGTAGAAAAACCTATGCTAGATTAACTGAGAGAAAAAGTAGACTGATGGGTAATATGTAATGTGACACATTTTAATTGTATTTTCAGAAAAGTTTGACTAATTTCATTTTATCCTCAAGCATTAACTTCAGGATTTAAATGTACAAATAAAATACCACTGCACCAATTTCCTACCTATGATGAAATAATGAATATTCATCCACTGAATGATCAATGTAAGAATTCATCAATGTATGAATCAGCTTGAATTCCTGGAGACACTGCCACCCCTGCAGGAATATCAGGGTGAGGTGAAATGTTTGAGAGGCATCATAAGCAATATTAGCAAAGCCCATAATTCATTTGTGACTGAACTGGCAAATATGACTGTAACAGTGGTCCATTTCACCTTTTGAATATGGCTCTGAGACTTATTTTTAAAAGGGACAAGATTTCCTTTTCCTTTCTCCCTCCTCCTCTCCCCTAACCTGGGGACAGGGAACAGGATTACTCTGGGCTATCTGTGCTCCACAGGAAGGAGATATCTGCCAGAGGATCTAGGAAGTGAATATTTCCCAAATTAACAAGTGAATCCTAACACAACCATCTGGATGCCCTGGGATCCCCTGTCAGGGCACACCTGGACCTGGCCTTTGAATAGCTCCTTGAAAACTTCCCTGTTCCCCTTGATGGGCAGAATCACAGTCTCTGGGACAGGAGTCCCCTGTGCTTCTCCTTCTCCAATAAAACTTATTCCTTTTTCTCAAAACCATGTCCTCGTTATTGAATTGGCATCAGGGACAAGAACTGAGCTTTCAGTTACTTCGCTACTGCAGAAGACCCAGTTTGTAAATAGAAAAGAAAGATTCTGGAAATATACTTGGTGAGCTGATAGACTCATCTAGAAATTTCAGGTTTGGGGAGTTTAATATTACTATCATTTCTTATGCTGCATATGTTTTTGTGCACGAATATATTTCCAAGTAACTTGAAGACTACATTCAATGAAAACAAGTAGTGTTACGGCAATTGGGAAAAGAGCTGGTTTCTTAACTCTCCAGTCCCTACATCAAGCTGAGGCAGTTATTGATACATGTCATTCACCTACTTTGCATTTATTGGGCTCCAGTTATGTGTCAGACTCAAGATAGGTATGAGATTCCAAGGGAAAAAAGAATGAAATATCTGAAAATGTAAAAAATTGAGTATTTGAGGCCTTATTCTAGGGTGGCAATGATCTCCAATAATCTGGTGACCTTCACTGTGTGTATTCTCTAATTTCAGTACAATCACACATATGAATGATGAAATGTCTATTTGAACTCTCATATCTTATTTAAATGATTATATACAGACACAAACTTCACTGTATAGGTTCCTACCTTCTTGAGCCAGTGACTTAACACATATTTGTCTTCCAAAAATAAGGGCAAAGGCAAGGAAGTAGCAAGAATCATTTCTTAAGTAAAAATACCTTTTTTTTCAGATCAGAATTTTTCAGTGGTTTTTAAAAAGGCAATACAAAAGAAGGGAAATAATATAATTTGGCAGTAACATTATATTTTTGAAGCTACTATAAAATTATCCATATGCTCTACCATTCCTTTACTATCCTATGAACAGCAGGAAAGAATTTCTAAGGTATAAAATTAGTAGTTCTGAAATATATTTACCCTTTAAAATATACACCTTAGATAACTGATAGTTCTTTCTTCATTACTGGAAACTCACTACTCTGAAAGGGCAGTAGAGATCTTTTATTTTTTAATGCAAATCAGAAGGTTATTATTTCCTCTAATTTGTGTGATTTTGTCATTGAAAAATATTTATTTCTTCGAAGGCTCTACCAGGAAGTGTGAAAGTATGGGGACACTTTATTAAAGAGTAGGGCAACTAGTTTAAGAGAAAAATCTTGCTTGTATTGTGAATAAAGGCAATATATTAGGTCAGACATATACTACGAAATAGATAAGTTTCTCATGAAATAAGGCCCAAGGAAGAAGTGAATTGACGTTCCAAAATTTATAATAATGTTTATTATGGCTCATGGGACTTGAGGCTGATAATTCCCAGATCAAACTGCCACATCTTGGGATGGACTTCTGCTTCTTCAACTCCATGGAAAGTGGAAGTGCAAGTGAATATGAGGTTTTGTGTAAGTTTTTATTACTCACTCAAGAGAAAAAGACATTAATCCATTCATGAAGGATCTGGACACCCACATGACCAAATACCTCCCACTAGACCCCACCTTCCAACACTGCAACATTGAGAAATTGAGGTTGCATCATGTGAGCTTTTGGGGGATATTCTGAAACCAAAATACATATGAAAAAATTATCTATTCTTTGTTTTTATGATTTCATTTCTTTATTTTAGTTATCATAACTGGAATATTCCACAGTTTGAAAAACTATTTAATCTCAATGTATGCATATTCATTATTTTGGACAGATCCATGGAGGACCATATGCCTAGTTCTATACTCTTAAAACAGTAATAACAACTAGATCAATATAAATTTTACTACTTGAAAAATGAATACAAAATTGTATGCTAGTTATTTGGAAGAAAGAATGAATGGATATTCAGAAATTACTTTGCACTCTAGGAACAGAGTCATCAAGGACATCTATATACATAAGGACCATTTGTTTACTTATTTATTAAGAACATTTTAGCACAGGCTACAACCCTTGAAGCTATGCAGGCACTGATGTGGTGCAGATTCAGAAAGAGGGTTTTTCTACCTCTATGATCCATACATTTTAAGGGCAAAGAGAGTGAACACGTAATTACCTTGTCTGGAATTTTATAAAGGACAAGCTTGTGTTGTTAATATGGAATGTAAAAGGAGGACGTAAATAATTCAATGTTCTCAGTGAATACTTGGTGGAAGAGAAGTTAGTTCGGCAGAGGAGGATAAGCAATGTGTTTCATATGGATGGAAGGGCATGTGTGAAGGAGCTGAAGTAGGAGAGCACAATGAACTCTAAAAAGCAGTCTGGTGATTCCTCAGAGAACTTGGAATGGAACCACCATTTGACTCAGCTCTCCCACTCCTCAATTTATACCCAAAGTACTTAAAATCAGCATACTACAGTGATACAGCCACATCAATGTTTATAGCAGCTCAATTAACAATAGCTAAACTATGGAACCAAATTACATGCCCTTCAACAGATGAATGGATCAAGAAAATGTGGTACATATACACAATGGAATATTACTCAGCCTTAAAGAAGAATGAAGTCATGGCATTTGCGGGTAAATGGATGGAGCTGGAGAATATCATGCTAAGCAAAATAAGCCAAACCCCAAAAGCAAAGGTTGAATGTTTTCTCTGATAAGCAGATGCTTATCCATAAGTGGGAGTGGGGGTAGGGAAGAATGGAGAAACTTTGAATTGGGCAGAGGGGAGTGAGGGGGGTGGGCATGGGGGTGGAAAAGATGGTGGAATAAGATAGACATTATTACTCTACATACATGTATGATTGCAGGAATGGTATGACTCTCATCATGTACAACACAGAGAAGTAAGAAGTTGTGCTCCATTTGTGTACAATGTGTCAAAATGCATTCTGCTGTCATGTAAACCCAATTAGAACAAATAAAAAAATACCATTAAAAAAAATACTTAAGTGGCATGAGGTAACACATGCGGAGTCTCTACAGGAATGACTATGCTCCCTCATTTCCAAGAATTTTTCCAGTTTGCATGTTTGAACCTTATATGAAATGGCATCATCTCTAACTCCCAAAATGACCAATGTTTGACATTAAAGCATATGGTCACTGAGTTTATTAGGGATTTGATCTAGGAAAATGAGAGATGCCATTGGAGACTTTTGTAGCAGTTTATACACATGAATTTCTTGAAGCTTTTATGAGTTTGGTACTTGATAGTTTTTCTAACTTCTCTTTTCTCTGAAGTATCATTGTTCAATACAAGTAAGTTATGAATGCACTTTTAATCTTCTAATAGCCATATTAAGAAAGGGAAAAAGAAATAGGTAAAATTAACTTCAATCAAATTTTAATCCAATACGTCAAAAATATATTATTACTTTTTTACTTGTAACCAATATAAAATTGTTATGTAGATGATATTTTAAATTTTTGGTTTTCATTTTAATTTTTTTAAACCTCTTAATGCATTTATTTTAAAATTTTGGATATTTGAATTCAGTTTCCCTCAGATGATCTGAAATAAAAACTCTGGGTGCCCCACTCCACTCCCCACCCACCAGCCAAATAGTCCCTTCAGAAAGGGCATTTCCTCTCTCTGAGCTCCTGAAATAAATAGAGAGAAATGGCATCAAGTGTTATTGGTGAGCCATGACACGGAGTGGGCCCCAGAAACCCCTCAGACAGAGCGTCACTGGGTGGGGACAGTCTCAGGTGTCATTTGAGAATGTGAGGACCTGTTATTGCAGTCAAACTAGGTGTGGGTGCTATGTCAAGTCCAGCCAGGTGTGGTGAACTGCTGCTGGGAAGAGCCACCTCCAACTTGTCCAGGAGGTTGTCCAGAGCTGGGATGCCTCCTTCGGGCCTTTGCACTTGCCGCATCTCCGCCACCACCTGGCTGAGGCGGCTGGTGGTGTTGAATAGAAGGGGTCTCCTGGCAGGATCTGCCAGTGGTCGCACTGGAGGAAGGCCTGACCACCCGTGTTGGACCTCAGGTCAGCAGTGAAGCCTGTGGGGAGGGGGATGGAGAGGGCTCAACAGGTAGGGAGATGCAGGTTGCTGGGAACCCAGGCTCTTCCTAGTGGGAGTCACTGCATGAGACTGTATGAAAGGTCACTGAGAACCCTGGTCGTATCAGACACTGAGCCGCACTTCACTGAAGATGATTCAAGGTCACTAGTATGCAGCAGAGACAGCCCTTCTGAAGGATTCGTTGACAGGCAGGTAGGCCTTGACAATGAACATGGGGGTGCCAGTCACCTGGGACTCCTAAAAGACATGACCCCACTTCCTATTCAGGACACTGTAGATGCCACCAACCACCTACTCTGGACACTGGATCTCCACAAGGTAAATGGTCTCCATGAGGTGGGGCTGGGCAGTCAGCACACTGGCATAGAGGCAGCAGCAGGTGGTCAGTGGGGATGATCTGGCCACCTCCACGATGGATGGTATCCGCGTGCAGCGTCAAGTCGTGCACTTCGAAGCGCAGACCCTGTGTGTTCTCCTAGCACAGTGCATCCTCCTTGGTGGTCCACTGGAAGCCGGCCACCACGCTGTCCTTGATCTCATTGAGTTACTGCACACCCTTGGTAATGTCCGAAGGATGTTGGGGCCAGTGCCATCCGGCCCAAAATGCCAGATTTTGTGGGCCTTGGCCACCTTTCACTCGTACTTCTCAGCCAGGTAGCAGGCTCACCGCTTGAGCTCCTGGGGGTCAGACACCTCGCCCACCTCCATGTCCTCCACCAGGCCATCGGGGTAGGGTTGTGCCTTCATGTACAGCCAGTTGTGCTTGTTGGGGGACTTGGACAGGCCGAGCACCTTCTACTCCTTGCTGAACATTTCCCGGTAGGAGACCACACGGTCAGATTTCTTGATATGGATACAGGCATGATCCTCCACCAGGTCTGTAAGGCAGATCTCCAAGTGCAGCTCCCCAGCACTCATGATGATGTGCTCCCCAGACTCCTTGATGATGCACTGCTCCATGGGTAAGATTTGGCAAGCCGCTTCAGCCCCTCCACCAGCTTGGGCATGTCAGCTGGGTCCTTGGTCTCCACCACCACCCTGACAACAGGGCTGATGCTGAACATCATCACCAGCATGATGTGGGCATGCTTGAACGTGGTGATGGTGCCAGTCTTCACCAGGAACTGGTCCATGCCCACCAGGCCCATGATGTTCCCACAAGACACATACTCAATGGGCTCCACGTAGTGGCCCATCGTCAGGATTGTTCCCTGGATGGGCTTCAAGTAGAGGTCCTCTTTCTTCCCGGGAGTATACTTGAGCCCCATGATCCAGACCTTTAGGCTAGTGGACACCAGCCTCAAGAAGACACGTCCAAAGGTGTAGAATCCACCTTTGTCGGAGGTTGACACCACTTTGGAGATGCATATCATAAGAGGTCTTTGGGGTAGGAGATTTTAATGCCCATGGCAGCCTCCTCATCCCAAGGACCTTCACAGAGCAGCTCTCAGTGATACTTATTGGTTATCACAGGGGAAGGCAGGTGGATGGTGATCATCTGCAGTAGGTGTCCCCAGCTGGCAGCCAGCAGCACATCACAGCCTTCAGCAGTGGCTTGCCCTTTGTCCTTATCTTCACTGTACAACTTGATGTCCCGTTTCTCAATCAGCTTTGCAGTCTCTTCTTTCTTGAAATTCATGATCACATCAAACACCTCGGAGATGGGGTCCAGGATGAGCTGGAAAAATGTCCTGAGCAACTTCTTCCCATCAGGACTGGTGGCAGACTTACTGAACTTGCCATTGGCTGGATCAAAGTACCAGTCTCCCCACAACTTCTTCATCATTTCCTCCATTTTCTTCACCCGCTCAGCAGGCCCCAGCTGGCCCTCACCCTTGGCTGCAAACTTGGCCACATACATCTCTGCAAACTGTTTCAGGGTGAAGGTCCAGCCATGTAGGCCAGACCCAAAGCCCACAGTGCCGAGCACTGGGTCAATCATGATGTTGCCCATGGGACCACTCTCGCCCTTGCCATAAGTAGAGATGATGACGTTGACATTCTCCACAATGTGCTGGAAGGTCTGGTAGAGCTCCTTTGGCTCCAGCTGCTGCTCAAGCAGAGCAACATCCACCTTGTTCATCATCAGCCTGGACCTAATACGCTCGGCAATGGCCTGTCCCAGCAGTGTCTCCGTCTGTACACACACACCTGACACACAGTCCACTACTACCAAGGCACTGTTGGTGACACAGAGGGCAGCTGTCACCTCTGAGGAGAAGTCTACATGCCCAGGGGAGTCAATGAGGTTGATAAGGAAGCCAGAGCCATCCTTGCTCTGCTTGATGAAGTTCAAGTCGTTCTCTGACAGCTCATAGAAGAGGGAGATGGCAGTTGATTGATGGTGATGCAGCGCTTCTGCTTGTCCTTCCAGGTGTCCTTGAAACAGGTCTCCCGTCTGGCCCAGCCCCGGCAGAGGAAATGATGCCAGCCTTGCACACCAGGGAGTCCGTCAAGGTGGACATGGTCCACATGGGCGATGACAGAAATGTTGTGGATATTGGCCTTTTTGTACATGATGGCCCAAATCTGGTCTACTGTGAAGTTCACCATGGTGGTGGATGGCGGTGGATTATCCCAGGCAGATCTGAGCAAGGCAAGTCTTGCCGAGGATGGCAGTGATGACAGAGGAAGAGTTACTTTTAAATTTTTATATTCCTTTTACCTTATAGAAAATATAAATTTGAACTGGTCATATTTAAGTGCTTAACAGCCTTACATAACCAGTAGATATTATATTGGATAGTGCAGTTTCTCATAATAATTTTTCGTACCTTTGATTCAACTGTGTCCTTGTAATATTTTCCACTTGAACCCATTAATCAGTGCCTTCTTTCTTTGTTACTTTAACAATAGAGTTTTGGAGGTTGAAGAGTAATCTCTTTCTAATTACAATGGCTCTGCAGCAAACGATCAACAATGTCACAAATGTCCACATTTCCATCAATATCTTGGAAATGGATTGCTCTTCATTTTGTTTCATGAATCACATAGACACAGTCACATAGATGAATGCAGGAAACTTGACCCAAAACATAACCTGGTAAAGAGAAGCAAGTGTAATAAGCTTAGCATAAATTCAAGAGTTAGAAATTGTTCATGTTTTGTCCTTCACATTCTGGCAAGGTGCTAATGGGCAAATTTACAACCAAGGTTAAATCTAAAATTAAGAATTAAAATATAAATACCTGAGGTGCCTGACTCTGAAAGTTATGGTGAAAAGCAAAGAAAGCCAGTATTTATGCATGAGAAGTTTCATTTTTGTGATGAAAGTGTGAATAAAGTATATTAATTTCAACATTATAATTTTTAAATGTCAAGAATTTGTATTAATAACTTTTATGATCAGTTCATGAAGGTTAACTTTCAGATGCTATTACATTATTCCAAAGCATTTTATTCTTGAAAATGCACTCATATTCTTATCTTTGGGAGAGAGAATGCAAAGTAGGGAATGATCCCTGATTAACAGTTGTATTTCTTCACAGAAGAGTTACACCGGGAAACTGCTTTCACAGTCTTAGGAGAGAGAGAGAGAGAGAAAAAGACTTTATTTCTTAAAGAAGAATTTCATAAACTATTTTTTCTTACAATTTTTACTGAATGTGATCTTCCTAGTGAAAATAGGGTAGATTCAAAATACAGTATGGATAATTTAATTAAACATGTAATTCTAAGTCTCATGGGCAACACTTGCTACACTCACAAAATACTTGGATTAGAGAATTATCCATAGGTGGCCCATAGTAAAAAGACTGCGTGAATTTGAACTTTCCTTCCTTTGCCCACTGCATCAAGACCTTACCAGTCATGGTTTTATTACTATTATTTTTTTTACAGTCACGGTTTTGAATGAGGCCAGTTCATTCTTTAGTCCCAAAAGTTCTCTGGGTTGGGAGCCATCTATGGCACTGCTATGTGGCCTATGAATTTGATCTACCTCTAAACATTTCTTCATTCCTATATTTTTGAACTTGCTCACTGCTTTCACTTCCAGAAATACCATTTTTATTGCTGCTCAATATACATAATATCAAATTTTAATCTTAACCCTTTTTAAATATGCCATTCAGTGGTATTGTGTTCATGATATTGTATAACACTCACCATTATCCATTTCCAGAATGTTTCATAATTTCAAACAGAAACTCTGTAGTCATTAGGGAGATGGAAATGAAAGTCACAATGAGATACCACTTTGCACCTATTATCATAGTGTTTTAGTTAGCTTTCTTGTTATTGTGGCCAAAGCACCCAATAAAAAAACTTAGAGGCTTACAGTTTCAGAGGTCTTAGTCCATAAACAGCAAGTCTATTGTTCTGGGTGTAAGGAGAGGATGCACATCATGGTGGAAATTGGGGGAGAGGAAAGTTGCTCCCCTTGTGGTAGCAAGAAAGCAGAGGAGGCGAGGGGTTGCAGTAAAGCTACACCTGCCCAGGGCATGTGACCAACCTCCTCTAGTCACACCCTACCTGCCTACAGTTACCTCCCAGTTTGTCCATTCAAAATAGGATGGGATGATTAAGTTACATCTCTGGAATGCAATCCTCTAATCTTTGAATATTTCTGCATTATCAGGAGCTTTGGGGGCTATGTCATATTCAAACCATAATAGATGACTATATAAGACAAAATATAGCAAAGCAAAAATTGAAAAAGTGCAGGTTTTGACTAGGTGTGGAGAAATCAGAACCCTGTTGCAATGGTGTATCCACTGTAAAAGAATAATCTGGAGGTTCTTTAAAACATTAAACACAGAATTAGCATACGATTCAGCAACTACACTGCTAGCTATATATTAAAAATAATTCAGAGCAGCAGCATGCTCATTCTCAACTCAGACCTATTTCTTCACTTCTGAACCACTCTGCAACACCAGTCGAACTCCATTCATGGTGGCTGCCTGCCCAGAGAATCAAACCTGTGTAAGAATCCTGGAGCTCAACTCATTACTCCAGGTAGAACATGGAGTTCTTAAAACCACTTTATTTCTGCTTCACCGCTTAGAAAAATCTGTCCATTACCTGGGGTCAACAATTTTTCACTTTTCCCAAGGCTGAATGGTTTCATGGAAAATAGACTTTCAGTTCTGAAACTCGAAATCTTTTGGGCCATCCAGGATGAGTTGCTCATCATAGTTTGGTCCCCAAAGAACATAAAGTTCTTAGGTTTATTTTCTGCTGTTAATGTTTATTAGATTACTTCTCAGTCACACTGATCTTTTGGCCCAGGATATATTCTAGAAATATTAGAAATAGTAGAAATATTATCTTGAGAGGAGATGGGTTTAATAGTTGATTTAATCATAAGCCATTGGCTCTGAGTGAACTCATGTTGCAGCACATTAAACAAGGATCATCCCAGTAACTTGTGGTGCAAGAGCAAACCAAGGAAACCACACATAGATTCAAAGTTGGTTCCAAGGAGTAACAGCGTAGCCCAGTTTAAGCTCCTGTTCTCTCCACCAGTGTTGTATTTCATTTCTCTTCTTAGTACCAAAATGGTCTTTACAGGTCGAGATTGTTTTTACCGTACAACATTATTTAAAGCAGGAATTGAGAAAGTGGTAGGTAAATATCCTTGAAGGAAAATATATCAAGAAAGAGAAACTTTTTCTGTGATTCCTCAAGGACTCTCTCACATTTATCTTCTTGGCCTAAACTCAGTCTTTCCCAGTGACCCACAAGCAAAGGCACCACGATCACATGGTTGATTCTAACCAGTGTTTATCAATCTATGTCTTATTATTATTCTCTCCAAGTAGACTTTTTAGACCTTGTTTTCCTATTCACTCCCACTATGGACTGTTAACATCACTGTGCACCTTCTTGTGTACTGTATCTCTGCTTCATAAATAAAATCATAAATTATTTTGCTTCCTACCAAGAATCAATTGTCATTCCCTTGGTATTGATGTCACTCTACCGTGAACTCATAGTTAAGATCAATCATGATTCAATCTCTACACTCAATTGAGTGTGTTATGGCAACAGTTAGCAAGTTAACAAAACAACAAGGAGAAGCAGCCCCAGATCGCATCTAGCAGTATCTGCCAGAGTCTACTTTTGAGGTCACTACTTCAATTCAGTATTTATTGACTATTCACTTATAAGCATCATTGACTATATACTACACATCAAGACTGAAACAGGTGCTGGAGATACTCTGGGGAACTGAACAATTTAAGTCATTCAATTTTACTGAATAGTTTGTCAGGACAACTTTCAGAAACATAATACAGCCAGTTTAATAGTTTGAATGATGTAAAACCAGATTCCTCCCTCTTTCTCTTTGCAAAGTAGGTTGGAAGATAAATCATGGTTACAAATATTTAAATTCTAGTGTTGCTTGACCATTAAATGTGACATTGCACATCATCATCATCATTATTTTGCAAAGTGTGAAATGTGATGACGTCCTAAAAGTACATTTTGATAATTATAGTTTTGAGAGTTCATAAGTTTCTTTCCTTGCTCAATTACTTATTTTACCATTTTAGAGAATTAATAAATCAACAAACACTGGTCTTGTTATTGAACGAAAACTTACTGTGAACACCAGAAATGGGAACTTGTAATTGGTAAGAATAATGTTTAATTCAGCCTCTGCTTTTGACCTTTAAATGTATAAAACTGTAATAATTTTATTTGTTTTTCTTGTGCAACTTACTTACTTACTTCTGACATTTCAGGAGAAAGAATTATTAAAAATACCTCTCCCTAATGCCCGGTTATGTAAAGTAACTTTTATCTGATCACAAAAGAAAAAAAAAAAAGAATCTTCCATTCCTACTTGCTTTAAAGCATTTTATATTGTGTTTTGCTTGTAGGGCTATTGAGTGAACTCAGAGTTTGTGATGATCAGTTAAACAATCAACAACCATTACCAAGCTGACCATCCACTGGGCTTGTACATTGGAAGACAGGCTCCTATAGCATTGATTGCCAACTAGGCAGAAGTGACAGTTTGTGAAACAGGAATTAGAGAAGGAGAGAGGTTGGTCTGGGTTGTGCAGACTTCAAGGGTGCTGAGAGAGAAAGTCAAAATCCAAGCCATGGAATAAATCATGGAAAGTGGGGGGGGCACCACTTCTCAGATATGGGGCAAAAAGAAATAACATAGGGATCTCTGTGTGTGTTTGGGATGGGAGGCTTGTGAAGGGAGCATCCACAATGACAGTAGCCAGCCTAGAATGAATTCTTCATGGTGTCTGTGGTCTGACTCTAAAGTGCTACAAACTAGTCAAATCTTCCAAAGTCGTTTCCCTTCTGCCTCTTTTGAGGCAAGAACAGGCTGAAGGACACAAATGAGCAGGGGTTGGCATGTTTTTGAGTGCCCAATTGTTATCTATTCACTACCCACAGCTCACTATGCTCTGCTTTCAGGAAGTTGGAACACCCCATAGGCAAGGTTTTTCCAGCAAAGGATTAAACATTTTTACTCCAAGTCTACTGTACCCCTTAATGTGTCCTTTTCCCCTTATCAGGTAAAGTAGGCTTGAAGGTTCTTTGAACCTTTAAATGCATTTGAATATTAAGGAAATTGGATTCAGGCATCACTAATGCATCCTGTTGCTTTGCAACTGAAGAGTACCAGTATATGGGGTGTTGAGAGTCTGTCTGGAACCTCTTAGTTTCCCTCTGTGCCTACAGGACAAGAATGTTCTGTATTTTAAGAGATTTGCTTTATCTCAAATCTGCAGACATTCATCACCATATGCAGGAGCTTGAAAAATAATCATATTCAAAAGCTGTGGAGCATTTCACATCATACTGCCAAGCAGAGATTATAGGGAAGCCTTACAGGCTTATTGGAATATCCAGATTTCCACACACTGAAGGTCAGATATTAAACATTTCTCCATAGTATTTTTATCAATTTTATATATTTCATACTAAATGTTAAATTTATACTAAAATGTTTTTTAAAACAACATACATTTGATAATAGAAATGTAGAATACCTGTTCAAAATGTACTTTTTTTTGGCAAATATTTTCTTCTACAACTCACCTATTTAGCTGTCATACTGTGCAACTCACCTGCCTGATTTCAAATTGTTCTAAATATCTGATCCACAAGTGTGTGATGGAAAGAAGACAGTGATTTTCTTCTGTCTCCATAGTGCTGCTGGCAAAAAGTTGTTTCTCCCCATTTAGAACTTGAGAATGATATCCTAGTAAAATATCCTGAACAATTTGCAAATAAATATGAATTACTGAAGACTGACAGCATTTTCAGTGTGAGATATCCACATGATAATATGTGAATGCTAGATGAGTAGACATCAAAATGAGAAATCGATAAAACTTGAGAGTTGAAAGAAATTGAGTATCCATCAAGACCATACCTTTATTTCACATGTGAGAAATTTGAGATATAGAATATTGCATGACTTATCCCACAAAGATCTAATGTAAATCATTGTTAGAGCACAAAACCACTTTTAGACAAGTCTTTATCTAATGAACATGTATGGTTTCTGTGTAATCTCAGGAACTTTCACCATGTTATATTTAATTAGAGGAAAAGTTTTATATTTAATTAGATATTTATATTTAGCTAGGTTAGATATTTTTATATTTAGTTTTATATTTGTTAGATAAAAACAGTTTGTTGAAGGTTTTTCTTTTTAATTTTTGAATTACTGGTAATAGAATTCAGAAGCAAAACTCAGAAGCTCAGGAAAGAAAAGCTACATTAAACTTGCATCATATTTCATGTGAAAAAAAATCAGCCATATCAGGGAAACGGAAAAGATGAGGCAGTTACTGAGCATGGGATGACTGCTAGGTAACACGCATGCCAGTCTTCATTTCAGTTTCATTAACATATTGTTAAAATTTAACATATTTTAAATGTATTATACAGCTATAATGAAAGGAATGATGTGAAGCAGTCTTAAACAATGTCACACAACTGTCCACTGACAGATCTCTAACCCTCAAGTCCTTGTTCTCCCCACTAGGCCTATGTTGCCTCTGAACAGAATTTCAAACCTTGGTTTGATTTCCCTAATGTCAATTTCACTTGGTAACATTTACTTTAGTTTGTAGTTGCTGCTGTTACTGTTGCTATTGTTTTTACAAATACTCTTATATCCAAGCCTTCTGAACGTCTGTCACTATGCAACTCTTCAGGTGGTTACTTGAACTTGACATTTATATTGGTGGTGAAAAAAAAAAAAAAGAGATTAGCAGCTAGTTGTATAGTTGTATGGCCTTCCCTTCAACCTCTGTGACCCCTGAGGATTTGTTCCCTGATGGAATCCTTCTGACAACAGTAATTTGCAGACTTGTAAGGATTATTCTTATCCCAGATCAAAGATAAATGAGAAACTTACCAAGGACCTCACACCTCACTGTTGAGAATATTTACCTAGGAAGGAATAACTAGAACAAAAAGACTGCTGTACTCTACCACGGAAACTCATTGTGCACTCTGTGATTAACAGGCACAGCAGTTGAAGACTCCCAGAACCCAGGACTTCCTGGAGTCCAGATAGCTCATGGTCACTTCTGTGCTGGCATCTGTGAACCACATTCTGTGACCTGGGCACAGAATGATGGCTACACCAGAAAAGGGATTTGAAGTGACAAGATTTCGGTTATGCATTTCCCAGGCATACTGCATGACATCCTGCCTTATATCCTTTTATAAAGCTTTATTTACTTAGAGCTGCATGAAGCTTACTGTTCCTGAAGACTGAGGGTCTGTGCAGTGATATATTCAAAGCTCTTTCTGAAAGCCCAAGCATATGCAGTTCTCAGAATATATCACATTACTAATTACTGCCATCTTTCAGATTTTTATAAATATATCTGGGTACATCTCACTTCCTTGATCTCTTCATTTTCAGTAACATTTTTCCTCAGTTTACTCCTCTACAGAGTTATACCCTGAATTCTTGCCATTGCCCTGGAGACTGTATCAACATTAAGTCATTATTTCAAACAAGTGACAACCAAAATATTCTGGTGCACTTGTTTAGGCATACAGAGGAATTAATCTTTAGCTTTATGAACACTTACAGGGCAGTGTCCCTCTGTCTTTTTATCTGCCAATTTATTCCTTCACTGCCCCGAAGTTTCTGTTTTTATTGTATTTGTTCCTTTTTAGATATACATGACAGGAGTATATTTTGACATATTTATACAAACATGGAGTATATCTTGTTCCAAAGCTTATATTAGATTAGATTGCTTAGTTCATTTTTATAGCCACATTTGCAAAATCTTTCACGTTCTTACTCTGGCTGAAACATTTTTTGCTCTTCCTATCCCAGATAGTGAGATGATGGATGATCACACTCATGTAAATCCATTTACTTATTTAAGAGTAATTGAGGCACAGGGCTTAGAACAGAGAATTACCAGCAATTCTAAAATCCTCCTTGAATTCCTTTCTGTACTTGTGTACCTTTTCTCAAGAGTACAGGAAAAGTTATATGTAAAGATTTTAAATTTTATGTAAGTGGAATCATATGTAATGTTACATTGGACGTGAGTCCTTTTACTCAATATTATATTTATGAGGTAGACTCACAGTATTGAAAATAGTTGCTGCTTGTTCATTCTCAATTCTATAGTATTCCATTTTTAAAATAACAGATTTAATTTAATAATCCAGTTCTTTTTGGAAATGAAACTCACCTCCAGATTTCAGGGATTATGAAAATGCTGCTATGGGCATTTTTCTGTACCTGTTTTAGTGATCCCTCTATAAACAGTTCTGTTGGTTGTTTTCATAAGAAGGAAATTAAGGTGCCGTAAGTTTTGAGAATGTTCAGCTTTAGAAGGTATTACCTTTGTTTTTTTGAAGATTCATTTGTATCATTTAAAGCTTTTTCTAGAAATTCCATAATTGTGTTTTATCAAAGACGATGTCATCACAGAGATCATAATAATATCTACTGGACATATGTCAATAAAAACAAGGGCATGTCATTTGTGTTGTTTGTATGTGAATATATTCACTTTCAATAAATGTAGGCATTTTTAATGTAACATCAATGGAAGTTCTGTTTACATGCATTTTTTTTCTGTGAACATTTTTGTATTTGTAGTGCAAAATTTCATTTACTCAGAAAAAATAATGAAGATAGTGAAACCTGTTAATTTACATTCAAAATAATCATTAAGATCTTCAAATAGTTAAATAGGAAAGCAGGTTGGAGTCAACAACAAATGTTGAGAATATGTAAAATACACAAAGGATTGGATTGTTAAATCTCAGATTCCCACAGAAATCTGAGAGTTTATCCAGTATCAGGCTGTACTTGTTGGAACAGACAAATACCAGAAGCAGAGGAAGGAGAGGTCCAGCAGATATATTGAACCATGTGTGTACTTTCTTGTCACTTTAGGGTTACTTTGTCTCAGATTCAAGTAAAGTGGTTTTTTGGTAATGTTGACTTGCAAATACTATTATTATATATACCAAAGAGGATGTCATTAACTTGTTACAAGAAGATATGGTCAACCACACTTTCTCTGTATTTTTCCTGGTTATATTATTCTTGAAGAAGGAAAAGAATGAATTATTCACCAGCTACTAATTCTTTCCTTTCATGACATTAGACAACTAAATTATTGAAGAATACTATGATACTTTTAATCCAAAGTATTAAATTCATAAAACATAATAATGCAAGGCAGAAAATTAGAAATTAAATGAATCATAACTATAATGTTTATAATAGCTTGTTTTAATGCCCAAAACATCACACTCAAGAAACTTTAGGAACTATACATAAATTTTGGCAGTTAATTCCATTTATGATATATACTTTTATAGAAAAAAGTTTTCTATTTTCCAACAACACAGATGTATAATATCCACTTTGCTCTATCCAGAAATCTGCAAAAAAAAAAAAAAAAAAAAAACCACAAAAACCAAAAAGCAACAAACTTTAGATCTATTACTCAAGGCCATAAATTATCCTTTATTCAAACATAGTGAATATAAGTTTGGGAATAGAACATGTCACAGAAAAATATGAATCGATTTTCTTCTCTCTCAAACTTCAAAAACAATAAACTTTAGACATTAAATTGCACTTCTTTATAATTTTGAGTTAATGGAATCCTGTCGAAATGCTTTAGAGACTTTCCTATTTGGGGTTATTAAAGACTAAGAATTTTTGAAATACTCAAATTATGCATCTTAGTGAAAAAGCTCTTAAAAACATGTAACAGAAAAGCATAGTGATGAATTGAATTATTAGGTTCAAAAAAAGGTACAGTAATGTTTTAAATGTAAGAATTTTTTTAAACATGTCTCAGTTTTAAATTTAATGATATTTCTTCATTTAAAATACTGCAGTTGATTAAATATTTATATAATAAAAGAATAGAGTCAAACAATTGCCATTTCTTCATGCACCGAGTATTAATTGTGATTCTCATGGTGCTAAGCTTTGTTGTAACCTTGTGGGTGAAGATGAAAAATGAAAAAAATAAAAGGAAATAAAAAATAGAACCCCCGACCCATGGAGATTTCATTCTAGAAGAGATTCATATGGTATAAATGACTGAACAAATGAATTATATGTCAAAATGATGTTAGCAGCATGGTTAAAAATAATAACACCAGAATTCTCAGGATATCGAAAGTGTGAACTTACTTGTCAATTTTTTTAACAGAGTGATCAGAGTAGGACTCCCAAAGCCATTTCATTTGAGTTACTTGCATGAGCACAAAGAAGCGCTGTTTTCCTGGTAGGAGAACTAATCATTTGCAAAGGTGCTGAGGTAAGATCCTGTGTGCCTTTTTCAACAATGAGGAGAACCGCGGGGCTGGTGGTTGGTAAAGAGAGAGGAGAAGATTCTCGAAGATCATTGCCAACTGTACCTTCCTGTGAAGTTCAGGTGTTGAAAATTTCACAAAGAACAACTTGAAATGGCTGAGTCAGGACTACTGAAAATCTACTCCTCCACAGAAACAAGGAGTACACTGGCAAACATTTGAAATCAACTTTTTCATAAGTCTTGAAATTAACCAAAGCTTTCAACATTCAGAAGAAAATTTATTCAAGTTAATGTCTGAATCTTGATAAGAACTGGGAGTTTTTGGCATGTCTACTGACTACATCCTCCAGTCCTGTACTATCCTTCAAAGGTAAGGGCCAGGAAAACACAGAATGCATGAAAACCAGGAGCTACTGAATAAGGCAGAACAGACTAGTTCCTCAGCAGGCCCACCCAGAGAACTGTCCGCATTAACCTGTGTGGAAGTTTCGTAAAAACTCCCTCTCACAGATCTTGAATATCTAACACCATTCACAAATCACTCATGCAAATTGATTTTTCACTTGGGTGTCTGTTGAAAAAAAAAAATCAGCCATAAGGTTTTTACATTGCAGGTATCTGAAGCAACTATAGGAGGGCTATGAAGAAACTGACCCAAAATAAGCAAATCAAAAGGAAATTGGAAGTTGAAATGTTGGTAGGGACATTGGAAAAGTTCTGATATATTCCCAGGACTCTAGGAAACATCAGCCATGTGCAGGGTTATGTGCATTCCCCCAGAAGACCCAAGAAAATCTTAATGATGAAGAAAAGAGAGGGAAAGCATGGCTGTAAAAAGTTGTCTGGAGTATTGTTAAGGGGACCTTTTCTGATAGTGGCTTCTGTACTGTAATTCAATTTTTATGCTCAGCACCCAGAGTTAGCATCAGACTTAATGGAAGTTTAAGAGACCAGTTCCCAAAAAGACTGCCTCAAACTCAGATACCAATCCAGTGGAGTGCCCAGGGCACCTATGCTTCCAAGAAACTGATTACCCCAGTGTATTCCCTCAAACACCTTTTTCAATCATTTACTCTACCAACTCACAGAACTTAAGAAATTATATACTTATGAGATAAGTTTTATTAGAAAGGACACCAATCAGGTACTGCCAAATGGAGAGACACTTTGGATGAGGTCCTGGAGATTCCCAAATGAGTTTCCATACTCTCTCCTCATGGAGTAATGGTGCACCACCCTCCTGGCACCAACCAGGAAGCCGTACTAAGCCTCTCTGCATGGTCACCTTTATTTTCATGATCATATATTTTGTCTTCATTGTCTAAAGTTCTGTAATCCAAGTGGTCTAATCTGTTGTTGATGCTTTCTATTGAATATTTAATTTGGTTTATTGATTCCTTCATTTTGAGAGCTCTGCTTTGTTTTTTTAAAACATCTCTGTCTCTCTATTGAAGTGATCTTTCACTTCCTGTATTTTCTCTCTGATTTTGCTTCTTAAACCATCTTTTACTTCACCAGTCATTTTAACTATGTACATTCTTAACTACTTCTATGATATTTCTTCTGCCGTATTGTAATGAATTCTATTATTAGAGCATCTTGGTTTGTTTGGGGCACTTTGTTCCCTTGTTTTTTCATGTTGTTTGTGTGTTTTCCCATCTAGCAGTGTGGATCTCAGGCAGTGCAGATTTCATTCTGTAGACTTATAGTGTCCCCGAAGGTTTCCAGTAGATCACCTTTAAGGGGGAGAACAATATTAACAGCACCCAGTGTAAAATACAGAGCCTTAAACATAATATCTCCTATTGAGATGTCAACATTTTTGTCATAATAAACAGAAATGATATGTTCAATTATTTTCTACACTATGAACAGTAAAATTTCTAAAAGGGGTTTGCAATTTTATTTTACTTTTTACTTATTTTTATTTTTTTATTTTTATTTTTTTTTGGTGGTACTGGAGATTGAACCCAGGGCTTTGTGCTTGCAAGGTAGGCACTCTACCAACTGAGCTATGTCCCCAGCCCCAGGTTTACAATTTTAAATGATTGATAAAGAGAGAACAGAAGTAATGTAGGATGTGATACTTATGAGGGAGGAGAGAAGATAGAAGTAAAAAATAATAGGAAGAGTGGAAAAGAAATTGATAGAGATTAGCTGTTAGCAGAAGAAAAGAGAGAAAGAGAATCCCCAGAAACAGATACTTCTCTGAGAGGAAAAATATATACAAAGAAAACAAAAGTAAAAATATAGTAATACACACACACATAAACTGTAAAATACTATTAACACCAATACTCCTCCAAGTATTCCATAAAGTAGAAAATTAGAGAACCCTTCCAAACTCATTCTGTGAGCCTAATATCACTGTGTTACCAAAACCAGAAAAAGACACATCAACGAAAAAACTTCAGACCAATATCCCTGATAAACAAAGATGCAAAAATCCTCAATAAAATTCTGTCAAATTGCATACAAAAACATATTAAATAATAACAGAATGTGTGACGGATACCATTGCCCTGTGTACATGCATGAACGCACAGATGGTGTGACTCTACTTTGTGTACAACCAGAGAAACAATAGCTGTACTCCATTTGTGTTCAATGAATCAGTAAGTAAATAAAAATAAAAAAAATAAAAAAAAAATATTAAAAAGATAATGCACCATGATCCCGCTGGGTTCATCCCAGGGATGTGAGGTTGGTTCAAAATACGGAAATCAATAAAAGTAATATATCATATAATAGACTTAAAAACAAGAATCATATTATCATCTCAATAGATGCATCAAAAGCATTTTACAAAATACAACACCCTTTCATGCTCAAAACCCTAGAAAAACTAGGAATAGTAGGAACATACCTCAACATTTTAAAAGTTGAATGTGCTAAACCCAAGACCAGCATAATTCTAAATGGAGAATAATTGAAAGCATTTCCTCTAACATCAGGAACAAGACAAGGATGCCCTCTTTTACCACTTTTATTCAACATCATCCTTGAAACTCTAGCCACAGCAATTTGGAGAAAGAAATTATCAAGATACAAATAGGGAAAGAAGAACTCAAGCTATCACTATTTACCAACAGCATGATTCTATACTTAAAAGAGGTAAAAAATCCCACCAGAATACTTCTAGAACTAATAATGAATTCA
Organism: Glaucomys volans; assembly: GCA_020662805.1. Lineage (NCBI taxonomy): Eukaryota > Metazoa > Chordata > Mammalia > Rodentia > Sciuridae > Glaucomys > Glaucomys volans. The sequence goes on from JAJEJO010004116.1 coordinate 28,219, forward strand.
GCAAAGTAGCTGAATCAACACCCATAAATCAAATGAGTTCCTATACATCAGTGATGAATCTACTGAAAATGAAATTAGGAAAACTACCCCGTGAACAATAACCTCAAAAAATTAAAATATTTGGGAATAAATCTAACAAAAAAGGTGAGAGACCTTATAACACAAACTACAGAACACTAAAGAAAGAAATGGAAGAGTACTTGAGGAGATGGAAAGACCTCCCATGCTCCTGGATAGGCAGAATTAATATTGTCAAAATGGCCAAAAGTGTTATCCAGTTTTGATGCAACTCCTATTAAAATCCCAATGACATTCTTCATAGAACTAGAAAAAGCAATCAGAGAATTCATTTGGAAAAATATGAAACCCAGAAAAGCCAAAGCAATCCTTAGCAAGAAGAATGAAGCAGGAGGCATCACAATACCAGACCTTAAATTATACTACAGAGCTATAGTAGCAACAATAGCATAGCATTGGTGCCAAAACAGACACATAGACCAATGGGACACAATAGAAGACACAGAGACAAACCCATATAAGTACTATTATCTCATACTAGAAAATTTACCAGAACTGTACAATGGAGAAAAGATAGCTTTTTCAACAAATGGTGCTGGGAAAACTGGAAATCCATATGCAGCAAAATGAAATTGAACCCCAATCCCTCACTCTGCATGAAACTCAACTCATAGTGGATCAAAGACTTAGGCACTAGAACAGAGACCTTGTGCCTAATAGAAGAAAAAGTAGGCCCAAATCTTCATCATGTTGGCCTAGGATCTGACTTCCTTAACAAGACTCCTGAAGCTCAAGAAGTAAAATCAAGAATCATTAAAGAGGATGGATTCAAACTAAAAAGCTTCTTCACAGCAAAGGAAACAATCAAGAATGTGAAGAGAGAGCCTTCAGAATGAGAGAAAAATTTTTACCATATGTACCTCAGATAGGACATTATTCTCCAGGATATATAAAGAACTCAAAAAACTTAGCATCAAAAAAAAAACAACCCAATCAATAAATGGGCTAAGGAACTGCACAGACACTTCACAGAAGAAGTAATACAATTTATCAATGAATTTATGAAAATGATCTTTAACTTCTCTAATAGAGAAATGCAAGTTAAAACTACACTGAAGTCGGGCAATCCCAGAGGCTTGGGAGGCTGAGGCAGGAGGACCTCGAGTTTAAAGTGAGCCTCAGCTAAAGTGAGACACTAAGCAACTCAATAAGACCCTGTCTCTAAATAAAATACAAAAAATAGGGCTGGGGATGTGACTCAGTGGTCCATTGTTCCTGAGTTCAATTCCTGGTACCCCCACCCCCAAAAAAGAAGCTTAATAACTTGGTAGCAACCTCAACAGCAGCGGTATACCTAGTCTGAACTAGTCAAAAAATATCTTTTTCTTCAAAGAACTTCTATTGAAAGTAAAAGTCATTTTATTATCACTGGAGCAATCAAACAGCTGATGGTACTGATAAATTATTACTCTTATCACAGAACTAACTGAAAAAAATTCTACATTCAAATAATTTAGTATAATAATAAATTATGCTAAATAATAGTAATAAATTTTGGATAAAATTTCTAATTTTTTCTTGTACAGAAAAATTTTTATTTCTGATGATACTGTTAGTTTCAACTTGAGATACTGATTTTTATATTTTACCATTAAACATTTTGATAAAATATGTACTTAGTGCCTTCTTACCCTAGAGTATAAGCTTTTTATTTTTATCCTTCATTTGTCTCCTGCAGACATATTTCCTAAGCTGTGAATTTAGGAATATCATTTCTGTGCATTATAAACTATACCTGCATAAAAAAGCTATTAAAATGTGCTAATTTTCTTTTGATTTATGTTTCCTTTATTTTGAATAGGAATTTGAAATTGCTCTTTTTTGGGGGGAAATTGTCTAGATCTAAGAAATAACAGTGATTAAAAATTACATTTAGTTAGTTTAGCATTGTTGAGTAAATGCACTAATATCTACATGTATACATTGGTAAATTCCCTTGAAGGAGATAAGGAAAAGAAAATCTATGTTTAGTAAATAGTTTCCTAGTAAATACAGTTTCAAGAAGATGGTTCACATGCATTCATGTTTTTCACCACTCAAAATGAATATCATATGCTATACTATTTAGGATTAACTTGTCCAAGTGGTATAAGGATGAATACACAGTGCTGCATCCACATTTTCATGTTCAGTGTTTCTGTTACCAGTGACTAACAGCAGTCTGATCTATGCATCACATCATCAAAAGAGAAAGTGAAGCATTTTGAGAGAGAGAGAAAACTATATTCACATAGCTTTTATTGCAGTATACTGTTATAATTGTACTATCTTCTTATTGATTACTGTTAAACTCTTACTGTGCCTAATCTATAAGTTAAAATTTACTGTAGGTCTGTATAGGAAAAACAACATATGGTTTGGTGTTATCTGTGGCTTTGAGCATCCCCTGGCAGGGCAGGTCTTAGAACTCATAGCCCATGGATAAAGGAGGACTATTATATTTACATTTGTTATTTTCTTTTTTATAAACTGCTAACCTTCTCTCACAATTGCTCCTGGGTATATAAGCATAAACATACTTGCACCGAGATAACATTGAATGTTAAATTTTATGTTGCTTCATTTTATACTTGACAGTACAGTTAATAGCAGCAGCTCACATTTGAACCCTAATATCATGTTTCTTACCATCCAATTAAATCATTTTATTAATTAATGCATGGTTCAGATTGCCAAAATTCATCAAGTTCACTGCTTCTAAGATGGAAACCTTTAATATATTTCAAAATTACCTTAGAGAAATAGATCTGAGACAAGGCTTTCACAGCATACCCACTTCAGCAATGACTACAAAATCTACTTTACTTTGCATATTTTTCATATGATGAATGATATAAGAACCAAAATTTATTTATGAGGGTTTATTGAATTTCTTGGATGATTAACTCAGTCAGTCTTCAATCTCATGATTCAGAGCAGCATTAGAGGCAGGGAGTGTTGATATGCATCTTCAAGCTATCACTCTGAAAAATTTAATTATCAACAAAAAGAAAACCTGCAATGAGAAATTGCAGTTTTTGCTTACACTGTTTAAGATTATTCATGATACTCTAGATTGCCTTGATAATCTTGTTGGAAAAAAAAAAGAAATAAACATGTACCATTTTTAGCCATTTGATTCTATTTACATCAATTTCCTTCCTGTGTGTTTTCTATTTGTATAAGACATAGCATCTATTTTAATACAGTTTTTCAAGCACAGCAAAACTCTTCTTTACCCCAGCTATCTATGTGATATTTAGCATGCATTTAAATTTAAATTTATAAATATGAAATAAAAATATTTTGATATTTGAATGTTGTCATATTAAGTAAAATAATTTAATCATAGTATAGTAGGATACTCTGTATTCTATTTTAATCATAAAATAAGCCTTTAAGTTAGTCGTTAAATAACCTTCAATAGTGCTTACCATAGACTCTGAGCATACTGGAGAGGATGGAAGGGAAGAGATTGATCAACACGTACATTGTTGTTGTTGGAGAAATAACATAACTTCTGATGTTCTATGGCACAACAGAGTAAATATCATTAACAATAATGCATAGAATACTCATGATAAGGAAGTGAAAAAATAATAAGGTAGCAAACATGCTAATTACTCTGACCTGATCACTACCTGATGTATATATGAATCAAAACATCACATTGTAATTCCTAAATAGGAGCAAGTATTATGTGTCAATCAAAAAGATTACCCAATATCTGAGTTATAAATATTTATTATTGTGCTTCTTTTATAGATAGGTGAAATAGAACCTTGAAGTGTGCATCAAAATATTTTTGCCCAATTAAGAGTTAGAATACAGTTATTTTCTAGCAAACACTTTAATGACAGTAATGTTTTCACTCACATCTTTCCTAAAGCTTATATTTTATCTGTTTTTAAGACCACACTCCTTTTTAAATTATAATATGGAAAATTTAAAATCATTATATTCCTTTTTACATGATTTCTGCCTCTCCTTATTTCCTGTAGCTGCCCTCTCCCCATGCATTCTGTATTCATGGGATCAGCAATCAGGGCACTTGTTACTGTGACTGACCTCTTATTTCTGGAGGTCCCCCTCCAATTCCTTGCTTCAAATGCCTCATCCCTGTTCAGTCAATAAATGATCCAAGAGGGGCAAGGTTAGCCAACCTGTTTTTATTATGAGTTGTATAAATCAAAATGAAAGGGAAAAAAAGTTAATTCTTTCTCGAAAGCTGAAATTGTCATAAATAAAATTCTAGTGTAACTATATCTGTCTTTTCAGATAACATGTGGCCATCCATGCCTTTTTTATCTCCAATTTTAACTTTAATTCTCTTACTATCATTTACTACTTATTAATCAAAGGTCAACTATTTCAGGGTTTATAAGAAAAATTTAAATAAATTCACCACTTAAAATGGCTATTTAAAATGATCATTGAATGGCATTTAGTATATTCATAATATTTTGCAACCACCATCTTATTTCTAAAGTATTTTTATCAACTCAAAAGGATTTCCTGTATTGAGTAAAGTGCCATGCCTATCTTCCCTTGCCCCAGTCCCTGGCAACAACTAATCTGCTTTCTGTCTCTGTGGATTTAATTATTTCCAGGTATTTCATATGAAATGCAATCATACCGCGTAACTTTGTGTCCAGATTTCTTTCACTCAGAATGTTTTTTTTTCATCTGTGCTGTAATATGTAACAAAACTTCTTTGTTATCACTGCTGAATAATATTTCATTGCATAAGTCATAATTGCTTTATTCCTTCTTACATTGATGGACATTCTGTTGTTTCCACTTTTGGACTAGAGTGGATATTGCTGCTATGAACATGTATGTACCATTTTTGATTCTGTTGTGTATAGCAGTAGAATTTATGGGTTATATGGCAGTTCTTTACTTAACTGCCAGATGTTTTCCATGGCAGGTGAAACATTTTACATTCCCACAGTAAGAGAGAGGCACAGAGTCTCCAATTTCTCCACATATTCATCAATATATGTAAGATTTTTGTTTGTATGCATGATGTATTTTTAGTATAGTCATTCTAGTAGGTAAAAAAGTGGTATCTCAATGTAGTTTTGAGTTTCATTTCCATTATGACTAGTGATGTTGAGAATTTTTCAAGTGCTTGTTGACTGTGCATTTTATTTGGAGATGCATTTTAGGGTTTTAAATTAAATTAAGAGAAAGTAACTGTAGGTAAGGAAATAACCTAGTAGGAAAGTAATCTAGGTAAGGAAATAACAAAATCGGTTTTAACAACTATGAATCATTAGCACATGAAATTAACCAGAGGAGAAGAGATAAAAGAAAAAGTCTTCTGTGGTTTGTTTTAACAAAGTGAACTTTCAATGAAAGAAATCATAAGCCTGTTTAAAAAAAAAAAGTTCTGAGACACTTTGAGTCTAAAACAATGACCCTTGGGTCTATAATCTGTGATCAGAAAAATAAGTTTTAAAAGAGTTGAAACCCTCAAAGAAGGTATGTGCTTTTATGCCCTTTCAAAAGAACACAAGGGGGATACTAGAAAAGGAGGGACCATCCAAATATGGAATAATAAAAGGTAAGGGACATCTCCAAAATTGACACATGGTATAATGAACCCTCATCTTTACTTCCAAGATAGGGCAGTGATGAAATGGTTCTCTAGGGGAATTTCAAAATCCTCACCATCTTTCATTTTTTTTTTTTTTTTGACGTTGCTTATTATGTGTGGGGGATGGGTTGAGAGAGTTCATATAATGTGTGTTTTTGCTATCTGGGCCTCTGAACAACTAGTAGCCATATTTGACTTGATAGAGTTGTCTTTATATCACTACAAGCTACTAAACTTTGAGCTGAATACAAAGATTACCTTGGAATTGAATGTCATTTTCTGAGTTACTAACAGGCCTGGCCTTATTCATCTCCTGGATCCAGCATCACATGTGTGGCCTCCAAGGTTGCTCTGGCCAGAGGTAAAGTTAATTGGAGAACTCCCCTACTCATTCTTCTGTGCTTCCTTTTGGAAGTAACAGGACTCTTTTGATTTAAGCTGACTGAATAGAACTAGCCATCCACCTAATTCCTTGAAAGGGGTTTAGAAATGAGGAAAAGTGCATGGAGATTCAAAGATGAGTCCAGTCTTTATCTTTCCGGTACACCTTTTGTTCTTTCCTCCCCAAACAAAGCACACACAAAGCCTGCGAGATTTCTTCTTTTGTTTTTCATCACAGAGCACACTTACTGAACTTAACATGACAATATAACTGTTCCAGCTGGGTGAAAAATGGAGGCTACATCACCATCAGATCCAACAGGGAACTCAGCATTGTGGACAGGAACACAGTTCTCATAGCAAAGACATAAAACCCAGAGGCTGCTTTGCCACTCTCAAACACTTTGAAATTCTCTCGCAGAGATGTTTTTCTTTATGGGAGTAACTTTAATATCAATCCCCTAAGCAAATAACACTGCTCAAAACTACATCAAATGAGAAAGCAGAGACCCCTGGATGGGATCTTCTCCTAATTGGGTTTAGGTTCACAGATTACTTGTAGCCTCCTGTAAATAACTCAGAAAGATAGGAATTATAATTAGACTGAAACAAGTAAAATAATTGCATTCCATGTGCCTGTTATTTTTGCAAGCTTCACTCTGAGGCTCTGCTCCAGTCTGTGCTTGGTAATAGAAACAAATGTCCTGACAGAAGTCACAAGGTGTCTTCTAAGGAACCCCAACCCTTGCAGTGTACAGGTGTGGTGGTTGCTTCCCATTGCAGATGCTGGGGAGCCTCACCCATCTCATGCCGTGAACAGATGTGCCAGCCTGGAGCTGCTGCCAAAAGGAACCACACTCCCTGGGATGAGATCCTTTAGCTGCAGAATAGCAAAATGACTGAGCAATAATTTTCATTTACTTGCAAGAAAGAAGAACTATACTTCAGCTTTCTGAAGAGTGGGAGTTTCTTCATAGTGCTCAAATGAGAAGTCCTTTTCTAATGCTGGTATAATTTTTTATTTTTTTTTCATTTATGTATGATTTATTAAAATGTATAAATGCATTCTACTACCATATACAACCAATTAGAACACTTTTTTTTTTTTTTTTTTTTGGTACTGGGGATTGAACCCAGGGGCACTCCACCACTGAGCTACATCCCCAGCCCTATTTTGTGTTTTATTTAGAGACCTGGTCTCACTGAGTTGCTTAGGGCCTCACTAAGTTGCTGAGGCTGGTTTGAACTTGTGATCCTCCTGCCTCAGCCTCCCAAGTGCTGGGATTACAGGCGTGCGCCACAGCACCCGGCTAGAACACATTTTTAAAAAAATTTAATTTCTCCCAAAACTACATTAGCACATATTATTTCATACATCTGGTTTTTAGATGGAAAATCTGTTTTCTAGTGACCTCATCACTAACACAGACTTCACTCCAAAAGCTTGTAAATGCCATCAACCCCGTTTAGACTCTTCAAACACAGTATTAATAAGTAAACTTTTAAGTAGACTTCTAATTTGCAAACTAAGAGCCATTGGTTCTACATCATCATCATCATCATCATCATCATCATCATCATCATGACTTTATCTCAACCACATCATTAATCTTTGTGAACCTCAACTAGTTAAGCAGGCCAGTTTTGCAGCTACTTGGGCTAAAGCCAGCTGTATTGCTTTTCCTTTGGCATCTTTACCCAGTGTTAGTGAAAGTGTTACCTCAAAGCATTTTCCTTGAGTCATACTCAAGCTAGAAATCCCTATACTAATTAAGTAAAAGAAAATTGTACTTGTTTATATGAAATACAGCTTTTAATCTTAGATTTTTCAAAAAACAGCAATAGCAGAAGATCCTGAAAATTTATTCAAACCTAAGATTCTGAATTACAATAATGCTTTTCTTCTATAACAAGAAAATCATGTGCACAAAAGAAAGAAAAGAACATGATTCTGAAGATCAGTATTATAAATTTGTTTTGTTTTGAGGTGATTGCTAGCATTTTCAGTTTTGGTGAATTTTTGGTAGAAAAGTGATTTAGGAAATTTAAGTTAGCAATGGTAGGGCTGGGATTGTGGCTTAGTAGTAAAGCACTTGCCTCATGTGTGAGGTTTGATTCTCAGCACTGCATATAAATAAATGAATGAAATAAAAGTCCATCAACAACTAAAAAGATATTCTAAAAAGTTAGTAATGGCAAACCCCAGAAATAGTGTGCATATGTTGACCCTAGAACAGGGCATGTCTTTAAAGCTCATGAGATGAAAATTCCTCAAATATAATTATTAATGAATGACTTGATAATTGTCTTGGTGGTTTTATTTAGGTCACAGTGTTATGGAAAAGTGTGCTTGTTTCAAGCATATTTTGTGATAATGTGTTGCTAAAAACATAATGGTTTTTGATTATTTGGGAAGACTAAATCACAACCTTCACAGGCTCTCTTATGTTAGTGGCTATAGTATAGAAGATCATGTTAAGTGAAATAAGCCAATCCCCAAAAACCAAAGGCCAAATGATTTCTCTTATAAGTGATTGATGACACATAGTGGGGGTGAGGGGAGGTACAGGAAGAATGGAGAAGGGATGGATTGTATAGAGGAAAATGAGGGGTGGGATGGGGGTGGGGAAGGAAAGATAATAGAATGAGACAAACATCATTACCCTATATATATGTATGAATAGGCAAATTGTATGATTCCACTTTGTGTACAACCAGAAAAATGATAGTTGTACTCCTTTTGTGTACAATGAACTAAAATAAAAAAATAAAAAAATGAATTTAATGCACATATAAAAAAAAATGCTGGTATAATTTGAAGTTCAGCTTCCTGTTCCTAGGACTAAGGCAAGTCTTCATTCTCTACATACTGAGAACCTCTGGATGTGTGGGCAATAGTTTTGTGTGTGGTTGACAGTTTTGCCAAAGAACATTCCCCAGGAGACAGCTATGCACTTGATGATAACTGGGTTGCTTATAAAGGAGCAAACATAAAAAATGATGTCTGCTGTCCTTTCTGCCATTTTCAATGGTCCTGGTTTCTAGTGACACTGTTCTACATTTTTGGGGGAGGTGAGGCAGTACTGGGGATTGAACCCAGGGCAATTTAGCCACATCCCAAGTCCTTTCTTTCTTTTTAAAATTTTTTTGTTTTTATTTTTATTTTTTAAATTTTGAGACAGAGTCTAAGTAGCTGAGACTGACTTTAAACTTGCTTAAGCCTCCCAAATTTCTTGTATTACAGGTATATGACACCACATCCAGCTCTATTCTATTTTCAAACGAACTCTTTTTACTTTGAAATGTGTGGGAGATTATGTTTTATTTGTCTTTCTGTGTCTGGCAAATTTCACCTAACATAGTATCCTTCAGTTTTATTCATACTGCTGCAAATAAAAAGATTTTATCCCTTCTTATGACTGAATAACATTCCATTGTTCATATGTACCCAGATTTTTTTAATTTTTATTTATTTTTTATATTTTGTTCCAGAAAAAACAAACAAACATGGTTTTAAATATTCATGTCTCCTTATCTATTTCTAAATGTCAGAGTTCTCGGTCAGACTTGAAAAAACTTTTAAACAAGTCCTTGGCAATCTCCAAATTTTTCTTGGTGACTTTGATATCCCTCTGGCCAAAACTGAGATCAGAGGGGCATACAAAAAAAAAAAATTCACCTTATGTACCCAGATTTGATCAGTACATTGTACATAAGTATTAAAATATCACAACGTGTGTGGGCCCCTTCTCCTGGAAGGAGGCCTATGTGGCATTCTGTCCTGGAGACAGACATACCTTTCAGGCCACTTTGGGACTAGGGTTCTGCCCTGTCCACTGGAAGGAGGCCTATGTGGCGTGTTTCTTTCAGGCCACTCGGGAATTGGGGCCTTGTCCTCCTCTCCTGTGATCTGTGAACAGGATGTCTTCTGTGGTCTGTAGGACAGTTCTTCTGTGGTCGGTGAAATGGCCCTTCTTTGTGTTAAGTGAACAGATGCTCCTCTGTGGTTAGTAGAACTAGGGCAATGGAAATTTACTGTGTAGTCTTCCAAATAGGCTCATAACTGCTTCCACAAGGCTTGACCTTTGAGATGTATGGCTAGCTCCATTGCAGGCATATAAAGGACTGTGTTATATTCAGTAAAGACAGAAGCAACTTCCTACGTGACAAGTACTCCATCTCTCCTGAATAAAGCTCTTCTCCTCAGATCTTGGCCGTGAGTCAATGACTGAGTCCCCCATAGTTGCCAGCATCAGCTGTGGGTCTCCTCCATAGTTGCAGATCCTGTGCAGCCAATGTGACTTATAAAATTGTCCATTATTACATGTTCACTAAAGTTTATTTTAAATTTAATAAAAAGGTTTATATACAAATACTCTCCATCTCATTAAAAACAGTATAGTTCAAATCTATTTTGAATTGTATGCATACTTGTATTATGTAATACTGATAGCTCATGTTATATTTTCCAATTGGATGTAAAAATTTTCCAGTAATGGCTACTGAATAAGCTATTTCCATTGATGTAAAACATCTTCTTTAAATCCTGTCTTGGTCCACAGCTGCTTCTGTCTTCTTTAGAAATACTAATGAAGAGCTCCTGTTCCTTCTATGTCCTGGAAATGGTGTTTCCAGTGTTCTCATTCCTCTAAAGTAGGGGTTCTCTTCTGTCCTCCTTTGGAACAGCTTATATTTCACTTCAGGTGCCTCATGAGTCCTGCAGGAAGCCATTCAGGCAGGCAATCCTAATGCTGGGGGAACTAAGACACTGGGTGAATGAGACTAGGACCTGTGTGATCAGCTCCTGGTGGCCTATACCAAAGTCCACTTCTACCACAGATTTGGCAATAGGGGGAAAAGAGAAGGTGAAGGGTGTGTGGGAAGGACTGGGAAGCTCCTATAAGCTCTGACCACTCCTGGCAGGTGCAAGGAAGACCCTAAAGCACATTCGAAGCTTTTGAATAGGCACAGAGAATCCTATTCCCCAAAAATGTGAGCCAATACTAGTAGTAGCAAATCTCTGACCAGGTATGAATTCTTTCATTTACTGCTATGAGAGCCTGAAGGAAATTAATGTTGAAAGAGTCCTGGAGGTCCCCAGGAGGCCACCAAGGATTATATTAAAAATATCAACAGGCTTAATAGTCACCATTAATTTTGATTTTGTTATTAAGTGTATGATTTTAACTGACAACCAATAAATATAACTTTGTTGCTTACTTTTTAAACTTTGCTTTTAGTTGGCATTTTTTTCTCTATGGAGATATTAACAGATTTTTAATCCAATGGATGTGAAGACTCTGCTGCAGTTTTTACAGAAGATGGCAAAGGTACATTAGTGGGAGAAAAGTTAAGAAGTAGAAGAGCTAAGGAGATGGGTTTATCAAAGATGAATGAGTGAGTGTCACAAGGATTAGGCTATACTTACAATACAAGCAGATGGGTAATTTAATGAGGGTTAAAGATGAGAAAGCTGAGGAATGGACAGGTCCTGGCCAATGCCCAAACATGGCCCTATATGGCAGAAACCTCAAAAGTTCCTTCAGTGTCTTGCAAATTGGTGAAGCTGCAGTGTCGTGCAAAACCAACAAATGTTTTCTATGTAGCATTCCTTTTGTGTTTCTTCTGAGAAAATGAACATGGTAAAAATAACATTTGCATCATGTTCTCTTGGTTACAAATTTCATTCAGAGACACATTTCTAATCTAAATATTAAGTAATGCAATTTGTTTTGTGGGTTTATACAGAATGCTCTGATATGTGATAAAGCACAGAACAAAATTAAAAGCAGAGTGAACCAATGAATAAAATGTCAGCTTTCTTCCTTCCTGCCTTTCTTTCTTTGGTAATGATTTATTAACATAAATGTAATCCAGAGTCCAAGGTGGAAGTCTGTATGATGTATGATATTAAAATCAAGAAAAAACAAACAAAATCTCACCAAGGGTGATAGTCTATGGATTGAGAAGGGTAAAATAAATAATAAAAACAATACATTTGCATAATAAGAGCAAAATGCTTATTGTGCATTTCTTTGAACAATTTAACCTCTTTGTTTTATTCATTCTCATTACTCAACTAGGTCTATCTCAAGTAATATCAAGGTTTAGAGAAATCCAGGAAAGCACAGGTAGCCTGGAGTGCTGTTAAAAGATTTGAGTAACTCATGTCACTCTTTGCCCAAATCCAAACTAAGTGAACTTGTGCAGTCTGTCAAGAAAGAACAGAAAACTGTTTATGAAGCAAGTTTGTGCTGTTACAAATGATTGCAATTACAGTTGAGCATGCTGCACATCATGTTTTCAGTTCTAGGCTTGCCATGCATCTGGATGAGAGGTCCATTAGAGAACAAAAGAAGCATTCCAGCTCTCCCTGAACTATTGTTTTCTATAACAATCCAAATCAATCAATCACTGTGTTACTAGAGACTTGCAATTAGCCTTTGCTAAAGGAATATTTTATGTTATGAGAAACCATCGAGAAATGCACTGAAAGGGCAAAAACCTTTTCCGTTTCTTCTTTGACATCCCTGTAAATCTCCACATGTTTATGCACAGCTCCTGGGGGACCCCTCTCCTCAAGCACTTCATTGTTCTTTTCAGAAAGCATACATTTTCTGTATTCGGGTTTGTGTAATGAGCTCAGAATGGATTGTTGTCATTAGTCATAGGCTCTATGTGAAACTCTTAATCTTGTTGAAGATATTTCAAGTTAAATTCCAAGAAACAGTCATTGTTGGACTTCGATATTTATGGAGAAGGAGAAGCAATTGACCTACATGTCCTTGAGAGAGGTAATTGAACTGAGGACATTTGACTCCTCTGGAGTGATTCATTAATCATGGGAGTGATTCAAATGCAGAAGGAGAATACTTTCTATTTCAGCAGAGGAAGTTGTTCTAAATGGGAAAAGGGATCATGAAGGAATTGCGTCTAAAATTCTATTTCTTCAAGACCTGTTGACCTGCGTTAAGCCCCTCTTATCAATAAAATGGCTCAACCCACTAGTCTTTTTCAATACTGGATGGATGTTGGCATGTAGCAGGTGCTGTGTCATTCTGTAGTCAGAGTGTCCTCATGACAAAGGATAGGAATTTGGGGATACATAAAAAAAGAGATTAGACTGAGTCTCAGAAAAGATGATCCCAGAAAATGTGGGAATTCAGGAAATGCACTTGAGCCATTGGAATGAGAAACAAGAGACTCTGTGAGTAGGAGTAACCAGGTCAGACTGCAACCCTGTCCCTCTAGTGTCTGGCCAGCAAAAAGTGATGACACAGGGCAATGTGCAAGCACTAGCCAAAATGATAGGAAATCATGGAAGTCCGTCTTGACTTCACCTCTAGTCCAGCCCCTAGGTACTGTCCTTCTAAATATTAACACCCTGGACCAAGGTGCTGCTGTGTCTGTGTCTGGAAATAGCCTAAATTCTCCCTTGAATGCATGTTCGTTACTCTACTCCAAAAGATCTCTCTCTCTTGAGATAGCCCATATTTCCCCTTAAATTTGTATCTACTTTCCTAAGTAAACCTCTGTCTGGGCATCTGACAGGTATGGGCTTGAATTTTTACTGTCCTATACTCCAAGGATCCTACTTGTACTGAGTTGATTTCCCTCTTCCCAGGAACTCCACTGGTGACACTCAGACCCTTCCACAATTGTTAAACTGAATAGAAACCATTCATAGCTGTTCACTGAGGTTGAATTAGCATATTTTGTTTTTATTTATGATTTATTTATCGGGCATCTTACCTGTACCATCTCATCTAATCTTCATAATAATACCAAAACCAGATACTCTTATTAGTATCATACTGACCAAGGTCTCACAGTGGGTAAATGGTCTTGGGATAGAAACCCAGAGCCAACGATCTCTCTGGTATGACCCATCTCTCTTCTACTTGACAACCTGGGTCCTGGTACTGAGGGATCTCTTTTTGCTGTTTATCTTAAAACTTCAAGTTTCTGGACATATTGCTGCTTATGAATCTGAACACTCTTTGCTGTACACTACTTGCTATATATAGGTTATGTGAGTGTCCTCGAGGTTTTACTTTTCTCTAAGAAAGTAGATATTCAATATATCATATGACCTAAGAGTTTTGTTTTGCTTTTTTTTGTAACTAAACTGATCATTCTTCATATCCATTGATACCCTGTGCTGCAGCAATTTTGAAGGTTTACAACCCCTTGGTTCAGGAGGAATGTCAGCTCATCACTTCTGAAAGACTTCACTGGAGGGAGAGCCCAGTGAAGCTGTATTTATTGGAGATAGCCTTCCTGGATTTGAATCATGATTCTGCGACTCTACAATAATACACACACACACACACACATTATTTAACCTCTATTCCTTTTAATTTCCTGCTCTTTATGGTGAATAATATGAGAGCTACTCCATGAGGTTTTTTATATATTATAAGACACATCACTTGAACTGGTGTTTGCTACATGGTAAGTACTCAACAAACAATAGCACTTGCTTTTATTTCCTCCCTTCTCTGATAAAGAATATGTCACACCAGCCTCAGAGAGGATGTGACAATGCTAATTGTGAGTAGTTCTTTGTCATTGCAAATGGGAATAACCATGGTATTCAAAAGTCCTCAAACACTCTAATACCACTAGAGGTGAGATGGTAGGCAGTCAGTTACCTAAGTGATGAGCAAACAAAACACCAGATGGCTTGAATGTAGTTGTAACTAAAAGTGAAGTTGGAAATACCATTTCCACCACTAAAATGATTGTATAGTGTTTCAACACATACGAAGCTTTCTTCCTCTCTCTCGCTCTCTCATTCTGACTGTGAATTGAAGCCAGGGGCACTCCACCACTGAGCTATGTACCCATTCCTTTTTGTTTTTAGACAGCTCTAAGTTGCCCAGTCTGGCCTTATATTTACTAACCTCCTGCCTAGGTCTCCCAAGCAGCTGGAATTAGAGGTATGTGCTACCACACCCAGTTTTACAAAGTATTTTAATGCATGTTTTGTTACTTGAATTATTGTGAGTTACCCTATATCAAATAGAGCAAAGAAAACACATATTTTTAAAATTAAGAGTCATATAAAATAGCTATTTTTAAAACTGTGTTTTTTACAGCTGTTTCAAAGCAAAATCGAGAGGATGATACAGATTTCCCACATATCTCTGGCCAATATACAAGCACTAGGGAGCAGCACTGATCACAGTGACACATTGGTTACAACTAATAACCTACACTTCATTATCCTGTAAAGCCCACAGTTTACATTAAGATTCACTAGATTCTGCAACATTACATTCCATAGTTTTGGGATAATTTAGAACCACATGTATTCCATACAATTAAACGTGGCTTCTTTCACTAAGGGTAATTTTTTTTCCTATTTTGAACATACTGCATTTTAATTCATTGAACACAAATGGGGTGTAACTTTTCATTTCTATGGTTGTACATGATGTAGGTTTACACCATTTGTGTAATCATACATGTACACAGGTTAATGATGTCTGTCTCATTCCACCATCTTTCCCACCCTAGTCCCCTCCCTCCTCTCATTTCCACCTACATAATCCAAAGCACCTTCATTCTTCTCTTACCTCCCCACCCCCATTATGTATATGAAAGCAAGGATCAATAAATGGGATGGATTCGAACAAAAAAGCTTTTTCTCAGCAAAGGAAATAATGAATAATATGAAAAAAGAGCCTGCAGAGTGGGAGAAAATCTTTTCAACTTGCATTTCAGATAGAACACTATCCTCTAAAGTTTATAAAGAAATTTAAAAACTCTGCACCAAAAATATAATCAGTAAATTGGCTAAGGAACTGAGCAGACACTTTACAGAAGAAGATATATAGGCGTTAAACAAATATATGAAAAAGTGTTCAGCGTCTCTAATAATTAGAGAAATGCAAATTAAAACCATACTAAGATTTCATCTCACTCTAGTTAGAATGGCTATTATCAAAAACAAGCAATAATAGGTGTTGGTATGGATGTGGGGAAAAAGGCACACTTGTACATTGCTGGTGGAGTTGTAAATTGGTGCAGCCACTCTGGAAAGCAGTATGGAGATTCCTCAGAAAACCTAGAATGGAACCACCATTTGATCCAACTCTCCCACTCCTCATTTTATACCCGAAGGACTTAAAATGAGCTTACTACAGTGATGCAGCCACATCAATGTTTATAGCAGCTCAATTCACAATCATTAAATTATGGAACCAATCTTGGTGCCCTTCAACAGATGAATGGATCAAGAAAATGTGATATATATACACAATGAAATATTATTCAGCCAGAAAGCAGAATAGAAGCATGACATTTGCAGGTAAATGGATGGAATTGGAGACTAACAATAATTTTTTGAGATTCATATATGTGTAGTGTATGTTGGTACTTCATTTGTTTTATGAATTAATAATATTCTTTTATATATTATTCCACAATTTATTAATTCATTCATCCATGACCATCTAAATTATTCCTACCTTTTGACTACTATAAATAGTGCTGCTTTGAACATGTGTGTATAAGTACTTGAGTATCTATTTCCAATTATTTTTAGTGTATTCCTGGCAATGCAGCATAGAGATTTGTTTAGTAAATAATTGGTGGCTGTCAAAGATACTTAAGATGTAAGAGTTAATTGAAGAAGCTACAATAACAGATATTTATTAAATAAACACATTACTATACACCTATGTAACCTCCTCTACAGTTCAGTGATTCCTTTTTCATTGACACAATGACATTTGGCAGGCATCATGAAATTGAAAATCTTTTGATGTAATAGCTGTGGACAGGGTGATGAGAGTTTAAGCTATGAACATGTGTCCCTAAGAATGCATGGGATAGACCTGGTGTACTATTATATCTTGTTCAAGCAGGAGTGGAAAGGTTCTAAACTATCATAACCCATCCATGTATCTTGATTAGAACTAATTTCACCAATGAGAATCTGTTTCTAGCGTTCATCATTTCAACAAAGAAGTGGCTAACTATGCTCATAAAAACCCATTTTAGCTTTTCACTTTGCAAATTAGCACAGTTTGGGCGGTTGATCCAGATACTGATAGTAGAAATTCTTTTTCAGACCATAGTATAGTGATAGCTTTATTTTTATATGATCTTTGAATTACCAATTAATAATAGGTTATCTCATCAACCCTAGGATTAAAGCTTAATCAAACTAGTGAGTACATATTGTCACATTGATTGTACTAAGTGTTTTATGTAATTTGTAAGATTAGTCATGGAGCATCTCTGTGAGATAGGTTATTCAGCTGTGCTTGATTTTTATAATTGAGATAGTAACTCACAAACTTGACTTGCTTAAATTTATATGATAAATAAATAAGAGAACCAGAAATTTCAATTCCTTGTCCAGTGGAATCTTAACCCATATATTATAAAAAGTACAAAGCTGGAAATAAACATCACTATATCTAATCGACTATGCATGCTGCCTCAGCTCCACATGTGTGAGTAGCTATGATAGAAGTCAAAGGGAAAAATATATTCACAGGAAAGAGTACAAAGACATCACAAGAAAAAAACAGATTTCATAACACCAGTGATTGTAGTTCTTCAAAGACATTCCCCCTATAAGTTAAGGATAGTAGACTTAAGTTCACATCTAAGAACTTTGAGAAAAGTACTACAAAACCTGAGAAAAAGGGTGCAAAATAGTTCAAGGATAAACAAGGGTCAAAGGACCAATGAACTAATTTCAGCAGGCAAATAAATTCAACAAGAAGAGAAAATTCCAGCCAGACAGTAAAAGTAATGAATCAGCAGCTAGGAAACCCAAATAGCATGACTTCAAAAAGAAGAAGAAATAACTGAAGCAGAGCAGGCAGCTCTGTGATAAAACCAACTATGACATTGTTGTTCGAGCAAAGCAGATTTGGGAGATCCTTAGAAGAAAAGATTGTGACAAAGAAAAAAAAAGTAAAAGCTGATGAGTGACTTGCAAAAGTTGATCCAAGAGAAAATTAAACTATTGCTTTTGCACATGATTCAACTCATGTGATCCAGTGTTGCATTCAGTATGGTAATGAAGAACAGAGAAAACAGGCCTTTGAAGAATTATGAGATGATTTGATTGAATTAAGTGAAGCCAAATATTCCAGAATTATTGTTAAGAAATTTCTCATGTATGGGGGTTAAACCATAGACTGCAGAGGTTATCAAAAGTTTTAAAGGCATGTGAGGAAGATGCTGCATCAGCCATTGTGGAGTAGGCATACAATGACAAAGCCATTTTGCATCAGAGGGACACACTCACAGAGGAGCTCTATGGGATCACATTTCAGCTTTACAAGTCAGCAGCAGATCACCCGACAAAATATTAGAGGTACAGTCAGAAAAATTAGAGCTTATTATGGATGAAAAAAAAAAAAACAGATTCTAACTCCAGTGGCCCAAAAGGAAGCTGTGATTAAGCACTCATTGGTCCATAAAGTATTCTTGGATTTTTTTTTTACCTGCGCACCCCCAAAATGCAGATCAGAACTGATTGAAGCCATCTGCGAAGCAGAGGCATACTTGGCACACACAGGTGATAGTGCCCAAGTGGCCATGCACTGTCTGTGGCACAACACACCAAGGGAAGGAAAGTGCGAAAACAATGAAGACATGCTGAAAAGGTAGCTAATGGCCAATACTCTCATTTGGTTTTACTGATTGCATTTGATTGTATTGATGATACTAAGCTTGCGAAGCAGATAATCATTTCAGAAATTATCAGTTCCTTGCCAAATGTAGTAAGTGACTAATATGGAAGGAAGGTCCTGTTGTACTTACTGAGTCCCACAGATCCTGCACACACAATACGAGAAATCATTGAAGTTCTGCAAAAAAGGAGACCGTAATGCACACAGTAACACAGTGAGACAGACACACAGATCCACCATCGAGAGCTCTTAGAATTCAATGCTCCAGCTTTGTTAAGCTACCTGCAAGGACATGCCCAAGAGGTGGTGCTAGTTGAGTCTGAATGTCTAACATTCTGGGATCTGCCTCTGGAGCTGCTCAGCCTCTCATGGACGCCATCGCCAGCTTGGCAGCAGCAGAACTACGTCCCGGTGGCAAGGATGACAGCTTCACGTTGCAGCACATCTTGCAGGACGTCTAGTTCTGAAATGGTTCATAGAGCAAGATAAAAAGATGAGAGGAAATGGAAGAGAAGGATGTTTTGAAAAAACACTTGTAGAGCATGTTGGTATGACGAACCCGAAGTCCTGGGCTAGTGTAAATTGAGGTGCCATTATTCTTTCCAGCCTTCTGCAGAGTTCTGACCTAGCAATTGCAAACAAAGTCAAAGCTGGGCTGCAAAGCCTGATTCCCACGTTGGAAAAAAGTACCAGCAAAGGAATAGAAACTGTACTTGAAAAATTGACTGCATAGGTGGAAACAGTTAAGAAAACAATGGAATCATTTTTCCCCATTCTTTGCTGTCTTTCCAGCACAGAAAAGAATGGGAAGGGTCCACCTTATTGGTCATTTGGGAGCTCTGTACATATGTTTCTTCTTTGTATAAGAATCTGTTTACATAAAATTATTTCTAAAAAAACACTATATCTTTTATAAACAACAAATAATGAGAACAAAAATTCTAAAATATTTATTACCTTGGAAGTTACACATCTGCAATTGAAAGAGATAAAATTTAGAATACAACAAAGAAGTCTAATTTTACTATATATTAATTACTATATATAAAATTCTATTGTATGTAAGTTAATAATGCAATTCACTAATCTTCTGGCAATTTTGTTTCTTAACTGAGCAATGTGAACAATGATACTTGTGATGCTGGGTTTTTAGACATTTTGTAGATAAAATAGGAAAAAAGTTTCTGGCACATAGAAAACATGCAGAAAGTGTGATCCTAATTTTAAGTATTATCTCCTTGTCAGTAGGCCACATGTTTATTTTTTCCTATTTCTTCAAATACATGGTGTGATGATTTGTTAAAAAGATGTCTGATAGAATTTTATTAAATCAGGGATTCAGAGACCATAAATTGATATGGGTGACAAACAAATTTCATTTCTAATGTTTCTCCAGTCACAAGAAATTAAAAACATGGCTGAAAAGAGGACTTCATCAACAGTGACCTCAGAGGGTACTTTGAGAAATTCTCATCACTTGCATCTGCACACGAGATGGGTAGTCTACCCAGGAAGTGCAAAAAGCATATACTCCAAGACAGATTAATTCACTGACTATGCAAACAGAAGATCAAGACAAGTCTGATTTCTACTCCCCAACAAGCTTGCCCAATTTAAGTCCCAATTAAATAGAAAATCTGGAATCATCACAAATATACATATCAAAGTCAACTAATACAAGAACCATGGCTTCTGGAAAGATATTATTAAAAATATTTGCAATGATATCTCTTTATGACCTTGAAGTACTAAACTCAAGCAATAAAATATTTATGATAGAAAAATGCATGTGTTAATCTACTTTAAATGGATATACCAGAAAGAGAAAGCTACTGATACTTGTCTTAAGAAATTAAAAATCAACTTTGACATCACCAGCTTCTGTTTATTCTTTCCTCAAAAGTTTATGATTGCTGATCATTCTTTCTGACCACAGTTCTTATACAGCAGTCAATAGCAAAGTACAAGATTATGTAATTGGTCTGGATTTAGTTTGTTTTGGCTGCTATAACAATAGACTGTTTGTGAGCAACAGAGATTCATTTCTCACTTCTGGAGAAGGAAAGTTCAAGGTCAGGGATCCAGGAGATTTGGTGTTTAATGACAGATCTCTTTCTGGTTCATAGGTGGTCCTGGTGTTACTGTGTTCTCACATGGCAGACGGAGCGAAGGATTTCTCTGGGGCCTCTTTGATAAGAATATTAATCTAATCCACAAGAGCTCCAATCTCAAAACCTAATCACCTTCAAACACCATCACATTTGTGAGGAACTTCAACATGTGAATTTGGGAGGGACACACACATTCAGGCTGCAGCAGTCCAATAAAAACTAACTAATGTTTAAGGAGGCAACATAAAATCATTTCAAAACACAAATTTAATTTTTATTGAATAGTATGCAGTATATTAGGATTGTCCTGTCTACTAAATTAATCAATGCCCTAATCTGTAAAGAGACAAATAAGTCAAACGTTTGTTATTCAGTTGCATGCCCCATCCAAATGTGAAGTATTGTCATTATTGTCCACCATCTTACTTTTATGTTTACTTCACATAGAGAGAAATCTGCTCTTCATTTATTTTCACTTGTGCCACTTTTCTTAGACATTTCTAATGTACAAAGACCACCAAAGTAACTAACAGATTAATTATAATAGCAACAATAAGAACTTCTTATAACATCTTATTGGCAATTCAATAACTTAACACAGCACAAATACTATTTTCTTTGGAATTACTTTAAAATCACCTTTCTCCCACTTTTGATGATTAAACTCTAGATTGTACATTTGAAGAAAAACAAGAATCAGCCTTCCGACCTCTCATTATTGTTCTTTAACTACTTATTTGACAACTTAATCTTGCTTATTTTCCTCAATTGTGTGAATGTCATGCTTTTGGTTTTCTTATTATTTTTACTACACATAATTGTTTTTCCACTTTTACAAGGTTTGCACACCATGTAGAAGAGTTATACTATTCTGAATTTGTGTATCTTTTTTATTCTTTCATATCTCTAAAAGAATAATTTCATAATGTATTTATCTAAACTTATGTAGTGTATTCCCTTTGTGACTATGTCATGTAATCTGTTGTGTGAGATGGGATAGCATATTTTATATACACAAATATATATAAATAATTCATTTCACTTTAACAAAATATTTTTATCCACTGCCATACAATTGTACTCAGTTTTGCTACTATTAATGATGCATTTCTGGAATTCGTCTTTGACTCTTGCTTGCTATGCTACAGATTCTCAAGGGGTCACATTTAAAATTGGAAATGACATTGTGAATTATCCTCCAGTGTATTGTTTGATGATAACTTACTTTCTATAGTAGCTGTGCTCACATATGCATTATGGAATATTAAATTTTGCTCAGATATCCAGGAGAAAATGATCTAAATGTTATTTTTTCCAGTTCCTTCACATCCTCATTATAATGTTACTGATCACCATTTCAACGTTTGCCCATTTTGTGGATATAAAATTGAACCTTCTTTGTCATGTCATTTGAACTTCCCAAACTATTAATGGGGTTGAGTATCATTTTAGATTTTTTCATGCATTTCTATGTAAAATGATTATTTATGTGTATGCAGGGTAAGATGCCTCTATCTTAAATGTACAGATTATTTTTATACATGTTTATGCTATATAACCAAATTCTATATCAAGATATATAATTTATTCTCACCCTGTTAAATTCTATGACATATTTTAGGAAAGAATAATGTTCTTTCAAAAATCTTTGATAAATATAAAATATTACATTAAGTATCAGCTCATGAGGACAGTGAAATGTTGATATAAAGAAAGGGACATTATAAAAAAGGAAAATTAAGATGATTTTCAATCTATAATATGTTTCAAAAAATCATGAACTATTATCACACCAAAAGTGGTGATATAAGAAAATGATGGGACTATGACAGATCACTTCCTGAGAAATTGATAAAACATGAAAAATTAAGGAAGGCATAAATAGTTGAAGGTATTTACCATGTTTATTTATTAGAAATCAGCATACTACGTTGACGCAGCCACATCAATGTTTATGTCAACTCAATT
The DNA here is from genome assembly GCA_020662805.1 of Glaucomys volans. NCBI lineage: Eukaryota > Metazoa > Chordata > Mammalia > Rodentia > Sciuridae > Glaucomys > Glaucomys volans. The sequence goes on from JAJEJO010004116.1 coordinate 51,000, forward strand.
CACAACAGCTGAGCTATGGAGCCAACCTAGGTGCCCCTCAACAGATGAATGGATAAAGAAATGTGTAATATATACACAATGGAATACTACTCAGCCTTTAAGAAGAATGACTTTATGTCATTTGCCAGTAAAAGGATCAATCTGGAGACTATCATGCTAGGTGAAAATGCAAGTTCCAAAATGCCCAAGGTAAAATGCTTTCATTGATATGTGGAAGCTAACCCACATATCAGAAGAGAAGAGAGAGAAAGGAGGACTATACATTCAGTGGATTAGACAAAGGGAAGGAAATGGGGATATGAAAAAGAAAGACACTGGAATGAATCTGAACTAATTTTCCTATGTACATATATGAATACAGCATAGTGATCGTACCTTTGTGGACACCCACAAGAATGGGGTCCTAATTGAATAAGATATTTTCCATTCTTATATAATTATATCAAAATGAATTCTACTATCATGTGTAAAACCAACACATATAAATGAACATGTGCGCACGCACAGACGGACACACACAACATTTTCAACTTATAAAACAAATGTAGAGGTATTGGACTGAGAAAGCTGAAGCATAATTTAAAAAGATCTTTGAATTTTTCTTCTTCAGAATATTATAATTTGTTTTTAGTAGTTATAAACTTCATTATAGATAACAAATATCTTTGAGTAAGTAAATTGAAACATGAAATAGTATCAAAGAAATCTGCTAAGTTATGGATCATTGGTCAATGTCACTAAATTTTGTTAAAAAGATGGGCTTCTCAGCAACAGCATCAAAAAAATAGTTCAGTTGTGTCCACGTGTAAAACTGTAAATTGAACCCTATCTTACAACATATCAAAAAAAAAATCAGTTCTGGGGACAGGATTAGCCTAATTATAAAAAATAAAGCAATGTATCTTCTAAAAGAAGAATATTCAGGAACATGGAATAAGTGAAAATTTTTTAATCTAATAAGAGATAATGACCCCACTGGAAATAATTAGTCATTTAAAATTTAATTATGTGACATAAATAAAGAATAAAATGCAAACCATGAAATGAGATATCACGTGTTTGTGACAAATGACTCTTTCAAATACAGAACAAATTTCTCCAAATTAATAAGCAAAAAAGAAAAATAATTCAATAAAAAATAGACAAACTATTTGAACATGTATTCCTCTCCAAAATACATACACATGTTTGATAAATTTTTGAAAATTATTTTACTAAATGATCCTCAAGAAATCTCAAATTTAACCGCAATGAAATAGCAATATACAAACACAGTTCAGTGACTGAAACTAAAGGACTATCATATCCAAGTATTAGGTAAGATAGCAACTAGTTTAGGAAAAGAAGTACAAGAGAGCAATGCAAAGTCACAATGAACAGGGATGCAGATGCTGGCAATGCTCTGAAACTTGACCTAGGTGGCTTCTGCATTAGTGTGTGTGTGCACCTTGTGTGGTTTACTGAGCAGATGCAAACTTTCGTGGTTTGATTGGCCTTTTCAAATTTTGCATTTTACAAATGTAGATTGTATGTAAATTGCTATATGTAACATGAATTAATAGTTAAGTAGCATCTCATCTTCTTTTCTCTGAAAGAATACACAGTTTTGTCTATTTCAGGCAAAATTTATTTTTATAATCTCACTTATTATTGATTACTGATATTGCTTTTTACAGAGATCGCTAGATTTACATAGATTAACTTATATCGTTTTTATTTTCTTTGCTCCTTATTTTTCATGTAACTTAGAACTACTAATTTGGGCCATTTTCTTCTTTCTCAAGTACACCTCTTAGAATTTTCTTACTGCAGTAAAATTAGATATAAATTCATTTACTATTGCCTTTATTATCTCATCTTTATTTGTCCTAAGCTCTTGAAAGATAATTTTAAAAGGTGTAGAAATTCAGATTGACGTTATCTTTCTCTTCATATTTTATAGATATTTTTGATGATTTTTTTTTACCTACCTGCCAGGTTACTAAATCTTCTGACATGTCTAATCAAAAATATAATAAATAATTTTATTTATAATTTAATTATTTCATAATTTATTTTTTGAAGTTCTTTATTGTTTCATTTTTAAACACTCACTTTATCTGATCATTTCTCTTTTATTCTTCACCATACTTACAGCTTTCCACATTTACTTTAAGTTATTACAAATCTCTGTTATAGTGCTAATCTGGTCATTTCAATATTTTAAAATGCTTTGCTTTCTTATGCTGCAGCATTTTGTAATTATTAATTCACATTTATGCCCACTTATAAATAAAGACTAATCTAGCAGAATTAAACACTAACACTTGGGGCATTTCCCTAATTTTGGGTTTGTTAAAATTATTGGTTTATGGATTCTCAAAATTGCTTGTCTCTGAATATTTATGTATCTTCTAGATTACTTGGATATTATAAGAATTATTATTTTTTGTCCAGAGTATTTGGTTTCTTGATATCTATGTGGTTACTTTTAGACATCTATTCTATCACATTCTAAGAAATGTATCTATTTGTAATATCATTTAATGAATGTTGTGTTTCTTTTCCTGTGTCATAATTGTTCACCTTGTTTCATTTTAAATATATGATCAATGTTTTACCATTATTCTCTAGAGTCATAAAGGAAATTGAAAACAAGTATGACTTGAGCACATAGGTTACTAAGTCCCTTGAGTCTTCTGATGTTGAATGGATCTGGGAGATTCAGAAGTGAAAATAATAATTAATAATAATACCTAAGATAAAAGCACAAAATCTTCTGAAAAGTCAAGCTGAGTTTTCCACAATTTAAGTTGCTGTGGATCCAAAAGTCTAATAGAGGGGCCCCACAAAGATAATACTCTTAGTCTGTAGCCCAAGAGAATAATCCCATGGCAAAGGGCCAAGGCAGAGACAGACAAAGGCTAACACAACGGCAAACCGAAAAGCTGAAATTCAATCCTAGACAAATCCTGTACTCAAAGATCTATCTAGATGAATTCTCCCTAAAAAAATAACCCCAACACACTGTCGCTTCTCATTTGAGTCATATTTTCCTATTTTTTGTCATTCCACAAATGATCAAGGACAAGCCTGTATTTCCAAAAGGAAGTGAAAAACAGTATAAATAATTCACAGATGACACCAGCATTAGAATACACATACAACATCTTTAAATAACCATGACTAATGTATTCGGACATTGCATAAAGCAGAAGAAATTGAAGTAAATCACAAGAACTTTCTGAAATAATTGTAATCTATAAAAATATGTTAGAAATTAAAGCACTGAAAATCACAATCTCTGTCATTAAGAAATCCTTGGATGTTTTAAAAGCAGTTACAAGCATTTTCACAAGGCAAAAGTGAAGGCTAGAAGAAAGGCCAAAATCACTTTTCAAAGCAGAAACAAGAAGGGACAGAAAAATGGAAAATTCAGGAAGGACCATAAGACACATGAGACAAAGTGAAGGATCTACACAGTGTGCTGGGTGCTGTGCATAGCTGAGAGATTTTAAAACGGATACCAGACACCAGCACATAGATTAGAAGTGATCAGAGAGGAAGAAATAAAAAGAACAGCAAATCTAGTTAGTGTGAGAAGCCTTATAAACGCCGCTATACATGCATACCAATTTGGTTAAAATTTTATGAAAGTGTGTAGTAGAACTCCGTATCTACTTGGCTTTAGGAATATTGACTGAAATTAAATGATAGGGTATTTACCTCAAACTTAGTCTGAATTTAATATTCTCAGGAAAAATATTTCTGATGATTCAAAATAATGGTAAGAACTAGTTTTGTCACATGTGTAGATGGCAATAAAAATGTTAGTCAGTGCTAAAAATAAATTAAAATCAAGATCATCAATAAAATAATTTTTAAAAAAATTTTAGTGTAACAGAAAAAGTGAGAAAATTTATTGTCAATATAAATTCTTTCATGTTATATTTACATAACCAAATTATATATTTATTTACTTTTTACTTTTTTATTTTTAAAGTTTTCTTTTTAATTTTGATTCATTGTACACAAATGGATTACAGTTGTTGTTTCTCTGGTTGTACATGAAATAGAGTCACACCATTTGTGTAATCCTACATGTACATAGGGTAATGATGTTTGTCTCATTCTGTTATTATTCTTACCCCACTCCTGATCCCACCCCCCTTTTTTCCCTATGCAATCTATCCTTCCTCCATTCTTGCCTCCCTCCCACCCCACATTATGTATCATCATCCACTTATCAGTGAGATCATATAGCCTTTGGTTTTTTGGGATTGGCTAATCTCACTCAGCATGACTATCTCCAATGCCATCCATTTACCTGCAAATGCCATAATTTTATTCTTCTTTATGGTTGAGTAATATTCCATTGTGCATATATACCACAGTTTCTTTATCCATTCATCTACTGAAGGGCATCTAGGTTGGTTCCACAATCTAGCTATTGTAAATTAAGCAGCTATGAGCATTGATGTGGCTGCATCACTGTAGTATGCTGATTTTAAGTCCTTTGGGTATAGGCCAAGGAGTGGGATAGCTGGGTCAAATGGTGGATCCATTCTAAGTGTTCTAAGGAATCCCCACACTGCTTTCCAGAGTGGTTGCACTAATTTGCAACCCCACCAGCAATGTATGAGTGTACCTTTCCCCCCACATCTTCACCAACACCTGTTGTTGCTTGTATTCTTGATAATAGACATTCTAATTAGGGTGAGATGGAATCTTCAGGTGGTTTTGATTTGCATTTCTATTATTACTAGGGATGCTGAACCTTTTTTCATATATCTGTTGATTGCTTGTAGGTCGTCTTGTGTAAAGTGTCTGCCCATTTCCTTAGCCCATTTATTAATTGGGTTTACATAACTAAATTATATTTAAAACATCTTTTAGTGATGCTGGTCTAAAATTAATTTCACATTTCCACACCTGTGAATTAATTTCAGTGAAAAGGTAATCAGGTTGAAGACAATTTCATCAAATCTACTGGTCTGCCTTAATGTGTATTTGAAAATTGTATGTTTGTTCCAAACTGAAAATAAATGGTTTAAATATTGGATTAGCCAAACAAAAACTGTTTCCTTGTCTCTTCCCAAAATATGTTGATCTCTAAATATAACCAAAATCTATTTAAATAGAAAAACACTGAATTCTTTCGGTAGTACTGATTAACCTAAATCAGGAAATTAAATGCAGTCTTTTTCTGAATAAAAGTTAATCTCAATTTTTGTTGCACTGTTTTGAAAATCAATGACCAAATGAACTATTTTTACAAACTTTGAGGACTACCTTAGAATACTTCTACTAATGTATGTGTATATATGTGTGTGACTGTATTTTAGGGATTTGTGGGATAGGAAACAGATTCCAAAACATAGACATTTAGGAAGAATACTGATAAATTGAAGAAACAATGAGTATTCACTGATAAAAAATTTTTTTTTTCTGAAATATCATTTGAATGAGTTTTTGTATAAATATCAAATAGGAGTTTCAGCTTGTGGTGGGCTTGGGATGCCTTGTCAGAGGTTTTATTTCCTTTTCTTAAATCTTCCTGTTTAAAAAATAAAAAGCCTAAAATAGGGTCAGTTATCCCTTGAAATCTCAAAACAGGTCTCAGAGCAGGAATGAGGCCTCATAGTCAAGGCTTTCTTTTGACATCATGGACTTGCTCTGGAAGCAACTTGGCCTGACTTAGAAAGTTGCATGCAGATGTGAGGTGAAAAAACTTGCAGCTAGAACTCTCTGGGATGGCACTTAACCAAGCCTGGTGAGATTCCCTGGTCAGAATGTAGAGAAAAGCCCTAGACAAGAAGTTAATTTTTAAGCCAGAGCTACCTTGATGTTGGAGATATGTAAGCATTTAGAGAATTTGAAGTTATGCCTAAATATTTCTGTCAGTTATAATTATCAAAAGAGTGTTATAGTTTTGATGTGTGTTATCCTTCAAAAGCATATATGTGTGACAATTCAAAAAGGTTAAGAGGTGAAATGATTGGGTTATGAACGCCTTAACCCAGTCAGTGAAGTAATCCCCTGATAGGGGTTAACTGAGTGGTAACTGAAAGCAGGTTGGGTGTGGCTGGAGGAGGAGGGCCATTAGGGACATGCCTTTGGGGTTAATATTTTTTCCTTGTTGAGTTCTCTCTCTCTCTTTCCTGGTGCCATGTTCCCAAATGCTTTCCTCTGCCACACACTTCCACCATGATGTTCTCCCATATCCCAGGCTCTGAGGAATGGAGTTGGCAATCTATAGACTGAGACCTCTGAAACCAAAATAAATTTTCCTCCTTAAAATTGTTCTTGTCATGTCCTTTGGTCACAGCAGTGAAAAAACTGACGAAAGCAAAGAGAAGTACTGTAGTTGGAAAAAAAATTTCCCCTACAGAATCTGGTCTTAAAACATCCTACATATGATCCTGTGATGATTAGTCTTATATGTCCATGGGGCACCTAGATGTTTGGTAAACCAATGTGTGTATCTGTGAGGGTGTGTCTGGATGAACTGGTAGATAGATTAGAGCAGATTGCCTTCCTCAGTATAGGTGAGTGTCAACCAGTAGGTCAACAGTATTAATAAAATAAAAGCCTGGGTAAGAAAGAAATCTTTCTCTCTACCTGGCTATTCAAGCTGGAACATTGATCTTCACTTTCTTTTGGACCCAGATTCAAAACGGAACTCACACAATCTCCTGGTTCTCAGACCTTTGAACTTGGACTAAAACTATATTATCAGCTCTCCTGGGTATCCAGCTTGTCTACTGCAGATAGACCTCTCAGCCTTCATAATCACAAGGGACAGTTTCTTACCCTATATGTGTGGTGTTTTGTTTGTTTTTGTGACAAAGATAAGAGGCAATTTAACAAAATATATGAAATGGCAGAAGCATTTTATTATTTGCAGATACATAAGAGAAAAGGGATGTTGGTGAGAGCTGGTTGGAGGTGGGAAGCCAGCCAGCACAGGTATGCTCAACAAGTGAGTGAGGAATAAGAGAGAAAGAGATTGATCTGTGGCCCTAAGCCTTTGGTAGGGTCCAGGAGGCTACCAAAGGTCTTTTTTTTTTTTTTTTTTTTTTTAGTGAACTATTGTAACTGGTACAAATTCCATGAATAAACACTGTGACTATGAGGTAGTTTCTGTCCATTCAAGGGTTGAAGGTCAGTGGGAGAGAGATGTAGGCACTGTCTCAGCGGGAGGTGGTCCCCAAGAGAAGGCTGCATCAAGCATATATCTGTATCAATCACACTGAGCAACTAGAAGGAGGTGGAGAACTGAAAACTATGATTGAGCCCTGCTTCTCCTATGAGAAGGTATTTTCCTCAAAACAGATACCAAAGTAACAACATCAAACTATAAGAATTCACAATTCTTCACTCCTTGGCTTTGTGGCAAATTGAATTAGATTAACAGTTTGGGAGGTTGAAATGTCTATTGCCACGGGAATGGTATCATTGATCCAGTGAATTAGGATTTTAACAAGGCAAAGATAATGCCAAATCCATGAACACAGAACAAATTCTGAACAAATTCTGACAACCCTCAGTCCTCCCCACAAAGTAAAAGGTAAAAGCCAAGAGGGTTTTGCGTATTTGTTATAGGGTCAAAATATTGTTAAACATTTTGGCCTCTTAACTATTTTCTCACTTCTTTCACTTATTCTGAATTATTGTATATGCAACATGAAATGCCCTGCATCCTGTAGATCCTTGCTAAGGGATAGAAAACAGTAACTCTCTACTAACTTCTATCTGCTTATGTGTAGAACCCACACTAACATAGTAATGGAAAAAAACATTTTTAACATAATTTCAGAATTGCCAGGTGGTACATGCCTGTAATTCCAGAGCTCAGGAGGCTAAGACAGGAGGATTGCAAGTTCGAGGACAGCCTCAGCAACTTAGCAAGGCCCTAAGCAACTTAGAGAGATCCTGTCTCAAAACAAACAACAACAACAACAAAAATAAAGAAAAAGGATTGGAAATGTGGCTCAGTGGTTAAGCATTCCTGGGTTCAATCCCTAGTAGCAAAAGGAAAAAAAAAATTTTTTTTCCAAATTAATGGCTAATGATACGTAACCAACAAAAAAAAGAAGGTTGTTGTATACATAAATGTGGAAAATTCCTCCTCCAAAGTTTGAGAAAACATATTCCTGTGGTGAAACTTGTAGTTAAAGTGAGAAGATTCTCGGGCGAAATGAAGAATTTATTCAAAATTTATCCTTTCATTAAGATAAAGGTTGCATACCCTAAAACACCTTCTTATTATATTTTTATTTGTTTTGGTAAAATTTGGAATTCCTTGCTGAAATATATTTAGGGCAGCTGCTGTATGATGCCAATACCTTCCCACCTATTCATCCAAGGACTTTCAGGGTAAGCCGTTGTTGGGATGCTCATTCTGTCAGAGGAAGCGAACTTCCTTATGTAACTTTCAGTTTCTGTGTTGGAATTGGGTCACATACTTTTGTTTTCTAAGGGAAAGAGAATCATGCTGTCACCTTACTGTGTCTCCAGTACTATAATCCCTAGCCAATTCGCTTTCTCCTTTCCACCTCAGCTTATGGTATTAGTTCCACGATTTATAGTTATGCTTAGCCAGGGAAGAGCAGGAAGAAATAAGTCTATTGCATCTTATCCATATTAAAAGTAATAATATTTTTATTAGTTGTCTAACATATGTCAAAACTACTTTGTATGTTTGTGGCTGCATTTTAATGGACTTTATTTTTTAGAGCAGGTGCAGATTCCTCACCAAAATGAGCAAAAATCACAGGGCTGCCATTTACAATCTGCCTTCACCCCAGCCTCCCCCATATCAACATCATCTATCAAGTGATATATTTATCACTAGTGATGAACCTACATTGACACAACATTATCACCCAAACTTCTTAATTTATATTAGGATTCTCTCTTGGTATGATACATCCTATATATTTTGACAAAAATATAATGGCATATCTCCACCATTACAGTTTCATATGGTATAATTTCATTACCTGAATAACGCTCTGTGCCACACCAATTGATGATTTTCTTCCTCTAACCCTTGGCAACCATTGATCTTTTTACTGTCTCCATAGTTTTACTCTTCCCAGAGTGTTACATGGTTGGCATCATACAATATGAAAACTTTTCAGATTGTTTTCTTTGGGGCCAAATATATTTCATACATTTTGATCTTTTCTTCATAGAATAATAGTGTTATTGCTCAATTCTCTACAGAGACAAAAGAAAGATAATGCTGTATTTACTAGGGGCATAGCAAATCACAGCTTCATTTTTTAATATGATAACTTTTAAAAGTTCCTTTCAGTTTCAAAAACTTTTAGAGTAGTTTTCATAATCTCTTGCATTTTAATCTCAGGTCAATTCAAGTGTCATGTGTAACTAAAGACAGCAGTTTCTAGAATTGATTATACTAACTAACCAGCTTGTTATCAAGACAACGAGGTCAGTGTTTGATTTAAGCTGCCTATTGTGAATTTTATGTTATCTTCAGTCATGTAAGCATTGCAATCCAATGAGAAACTAAAATATTTTTCCAATATTTTAATATGGTTCAACCATATTCATTACTTATATTTGAAACTGATTTCCTCCTTTTTACTGAATTATCACTGTGGTTATAATTTAATATTGGAATAATGTTTTACAATTACATTATTCTTCTTTTTGAGGTAGTTCTTAAATCATCAACTTTTAGACAAATTTTTTCAGTCATTCACTAAAAAAAGTTGAAAAGCATACATTATGCTCTTCCAAGTCAGAGTATGCAATTTCTCATTTGTTTTATCAAAATATCCTAATGCAAATTTCTACTTTATAGTCACCTAACTTATAATCAGAATTTAAAGGAAACAGAATTTCCTTTTGTTTGGAGAAAGATATTTGTGGATACTCAAGTGCTATACATGACGGAGAAGTGAAATAAAAATATTAATCATTATCATCAACTTAGCCCATTTCTGTTTAAATATCAATTACAAGTATAAACACATATGACTATGAGAGCACAGGTATCCACATTCTTAGGCCTTTTGAAGAGATTGCTGTAGAGGGCACCTAAGGTTGCAGCTTAGAGGAAAGCATTTTGAGCGTAAGAGAGAAAAAGGAGATTAATGTGATTGGAAAGAAAACAGAGATGTATTTGGAAGTTCATTAGGGTTGAGACCATACTGGACCCTATAGTCCATGTTTTTATCCCCAGAGCACTGGAAATCTGTTGATAAAGTAAAGTAACAGAGACCCATGTCAGGCATCTGCTTCCAAGTGAATATTTAAGAACAAAAGGACAACATGATTTATGGAATGGACTGGATTACAGGTAGTTGAGATGGAAATCATTGGGGTAGATCTCAAAGATGAAGTTAATAGTATTTGAAGATTGAGAAGGTGGGGGATGATGAAAAGGGGGAATTTTAAAATACCAATTCCCTTAGAATTTGAAGAGGAAGAAGATTTGGGGAGACTTAAAAGAGAAAACTTGTAAATGTCAATACTAACTTTCTAGCATATTCAGCTATGACAACTGGTAGATCTTTTCCTGAAATTGAGAGCTCTGAAAGCTATTAGCATAAAATCAACCCACTTGGTCCTGGACGCATTAAATCTGAGGTGCCTTTCAGTCAGAAAAGCTACGATCCTACTATGAGGAAGACACTGTTTTATCACACTTTTCAATGTCAGAATCTTTTTTATCTTTGTAAACCTTTCACATTTAAATATCTATGCATTCTTAATCATTTTTCAAAGTTAAGTTTTAAGTGCTATTTTCTGAGTCCAAACACTAAAAAATTTAACTCTTTTGGACTATCTACTTAGTGTCATTTTTCCATGTCTTTTTACTCCTGTAGTATCTATTTACAATTTAAACATGTTTATGCATTTGACATTCACAAGCACCTAGTGAAAATAAATTGCTACCTATTATTTAGATGAAATAAGAATAAGCTTTAGATACAAATAATTATTTTCTTAAAGTTTTGAAGTTATTAAAATGTTTTGTTTTCTAAAAAAATAGTTCTATTCAGTTATAAAAATAAGTAGTGATACAACACCAAGGTGCATTCCTTGGTGCATATTTATCAGGTTAACTTTAAAAACATGACACTGAATTAAATATGATTAAAATAGTTTTCTAATAACATTGCTATTCAAAATATGTTTCTCAACCATTAATGCATTACTGAAGTCTGAAATACAAGAACCATGGAACTATGTTAAATACAACACTTTAGTGGAAATAAGCACTCATCAATTTCTACTAATTCAAAGCAATCCTGGATTTTCTGGGTTTCTCAAAACTGCTTTACAGTTGTGGTCAATGTAGTACTTGACCCCTGGCTTCCTCAAAGCATGCTTTGGCTCTGGTTTACCTGAAACTTGAGAGGATTTGTATTCCTATCTTGTATACTCTTTTCCTTAGACATGTCTGTCACAAGTGTGAATGGTATGTGAGCCCCAAAGAATCCTGACACTTACTAGCACACCCTCCCCACTGTATTATATTCAACAGATCTTGCTTTGTCTGCATATGTGAGTGGTGTTAGGACTCATGATGGATGAGTGGTAGAGGGTTGCAGGGACTAGGGCAAGGTCAGTGGGTAGTAGTCCTGGGAGCAAATTCTATGTGATGGCTCTTGATCCACTAGAACTCAATACATATAATATTCTGCTGACAACACTTCACTCAGATCATTCAATAAGACATTATTCTCGCTGTTGTCAGACCCTAGACACTGGCAAACTTGTGCATACTATGCAAATAGAAAAAATCAATTTGTCTTATGACATATGGAGCTGTCAGTGAACTTGGATGGATGCACACACATATATCAGTAGTGAGGATAAGTGGTCTGTGATGCCCTAGTACATTTTAGGAAGGGGAAGTTCACATATTTTATAAACATAGACATAAGTATATATGGGAGATCTGTGTCTCTGCGGATGATGCCACTCAATTCTTACTTCCTAAAATTCTTTAGAACTAAATTTATCCTCTTTTCTCCTTCCCCCAAATTATTTCTTTCCAAACTTTCACATCTGTCATTAAAACAGTTTATGTCACAATACTTTCCTGTGAATTAAGAAATTTCTAAATCAATGAAAAAAACTGAGACTAAAGACATCAGAAAATTTTAAAATTATATCTTCTGCTATATGAGTGCTCAGTTAAACATGGATATTTGCTGGGATTTTTTCTGCTCTGGATTCTTGGTTCTTTGATCTACTGTTTTTCCATAGCCTATATCTCTTATCCCAACAGTGTCTCTGAAAAGAACTCAGCAATATATGTGGATTAAAGGCTTGAGAGAAAGATAAGAGGACTATTTCTAAGTTACTCATGAAACATTGTTTATTTCACTCATGTAGGTATGAAGAAGACACTAGTCAGACTCTCATTCTGAGAGAAATACACAGAAAGGGGCCAATGCAGGCAGATATGAGTAGAAGAGAGAAAAATACATACTTTTCTGAGGCACTCTGGATGATTCAGATTTATTTATTTTTTATGGCAATTATATAAGATAGAGTATGTTTTATTTACACTTTTGAAAGTGAAATTAAGGTAATGAGTTTAAGTTTAAGTAGCTTTTATTTATTTTTTTTAAATTTCTGGGAATGGGGATCAAATCCTGGTCTCATACATACTCTGAAAACATTCCACCACTCAACTCTACCCCAGCACCATAACTAGCTCTTTTAACTACTGAGTCTTATGGGGCATTTCATAGGTTGTGTGAAAGTGAAAAGACAGATTAAAAGAGCTGTGTGGAACATGGTAGGTATATAATGTCCCTGGAATAAAATAAATGAAGAATCTTAGTGCTGCAGTGTTCAGCTGACTCTTTTAAATCAAGGATGCAAAAATATAATCTTAGGATATAATTGCTGTAAAATAAAAGTCTCCCATGACACCACACCTCTAATAATGCTGGCTTCTTAAACCATTTTTAAATAAATGCCTTTTTAAGTGAATTATTAAAAACGGTGGTGGTTTCCCAAGCATAACTCAACATGGAGCCAAAGCAGGAGGTCAGATTTGAGAAGTGAGGATCAAATGAGTTTACATTTAAGGAGTTTTGGGTCCAACGTGGTTAAAAACCTACTGAGAAAAAAACCTACATATATTTAAAAGAATTTTGCTAAGAAACCTAAGATTCCCCAAAGGTCAGGATAAATGATTGAGCCATTATTTATCCTGTGTATTTTAAACTTGATATAACTATGTCAGCACCTTAGTTTGCATCCTATATATAGATGCAACATGATGCATAATGTTTTGACTTAGTTACTTGACTTCATGACTTAGAATTTGAGCTTTCTCCTGTCTAGCAATATTCCTCATAATAATCCCTGGCAATGCTGGGCAGTAGCAGCCACAGTTCCTAGTCAGCCTCACAATCATGAGGGAAACAAGACTCCACAGTGGACTGCACTGATTAGTCAGGATGTTCAGAACTAGGCACATTAAATGCATTTTTGAGCTGTGATATTTTCAATTTATGATTGTGGGGATGTTAATCCCATGGTATGGTGAGGTACATTTGTAAATAGATGACTGACAAATAGAAAGATAAAATTGATCTCTCTCTTACTCTCTCTCTATCCCTCTCTTCCAGAGAATACAACCTTCATACTGAAAAACAGCTCAGACAACATGGGGGTTTATCTCACTCATATATACCTAATAGTCTAAAAGTAGAAAGCAAGTCCAGGGTGGATAAAAATATCTCCAAGTAATTTTTCAGAAAGTCAGAACTCTCCTAATTTTTACAGCTCCATTCCTTAAAGTATTGCTATTATTGCTTTATTTGCAATGTTGAAGCAAGATTGAAGCATTGCTCTCTCCCCTAGGCATTTGGAATTGAACCCAGGGTCACTTTACTACTGAGGTATATCCCAAGTCCTTTTTATTTGTAATTTTGAGACAGGATCTAAGGTTTGCTGAGGGTCTGACTAGGTTGCAGAAGCTTACCTCAAAGTTGCAATCCTTTTGCCTCAGCATTCCCAATCACTAAGATTACAGGTATGCACCACTACTCCTGGTTAAGATTGAAGCACTTTCGTATTCCATCTACAATGATGAGGAAAGATAATGGGGTGAGCAGTGTTCTTATAAACACAATCAAGATATTTGCACATAGAAATTTTGCTCACCTTCCACTCCACAAAACAGACATATAGTCCCACAGGGGCACTAGTTGCAAGGGACTCTGGGAAATGTAGCTTCTCTTGGTTGGACATGTAAATAGCTGGAACTGAGGAGAAAGCGATGACTCCATCCTCATAGAGGGTTGAGACCCTAGGATAGACAATTAGCCACACACACATCAGCCAATATGCAACTCTTAAATAAAAACATTGCAAATGGATGAATAATAATCTTGATATCTAACCTCCTTTTATGTGATTGCCAACTGCAGGCTTCTCTGAGAAGCAAACCTACATTCCCTAACTCACATAGTTATAAGTATTTGTAACATAACGGTGGCTCCGTGCTATGCTTTATCATTTTGCTTAAATAGTGATCCAGTATATATATGTAAGAATGCTGAATATTTCAGGGCAATGTTATTACAGTTAGAAAAGTATAATCTTGATGGATTTGTAATAGAGTAAGCTGGTTAATTTGGATATTTAATAATGCATTTGTTCCAAATATTCTACCTTGAAAACCTGCTATGCTTTAGATTGTATTGCCAGAATTTATTCATCCTGTCTAAAAAGTGTTGTACTCTTTGATCAACATCTCACTCTCCTCTATCCTTCAAGCCCTATCAACAATTTCTATTCTTTTGACATTTTTTAGATTGCATATGTGAGAGAATGCAGTACTTGCCTTTCATTGCCTTGCTTAATCTTATCTATTCATTTTTCCACAGAAATTTAAGCCTGGTTTTTGGCTATTGTGAATAGTCTTGCAATAAACCTGGGAATTCAGATGCCCCTTTGACATACTGATTTCATTTCTTTGGGACATAGACCCTGAAGTGAGATTGCTGGATCATATACTAATACTGGTATTTTTTTTTTCATTTTTGAGGAAACTCTGTACTTTTTTTCCATAAGAGTCATTCTATCTTACCTTTCTAATAACAGGGCACAAGGGGTTCCTTTTCTCCACATCCTCAACAACAGTTGACATGTTTTTTTTCTTTTTCTTTTACTTTCTTATCAGGAATTCTAACATTTGTGATTTGACAAATAATTGTGGATTTTATTTGAATTTTCCTAGTGATTAATGGTATTGAGCAATAAATGGGATTGGGAAAAGTAATGTCCACAATGCAGCAAAGTGAAAGAGAACTCTTCTTTCACATCCTATGCCAAAATCAACTTGAAATAAATTAAATATATAAAGATGAAACCTGAAACCACAGAAGTACTGGCAAAAAAGAGGAAAGAAAAGCTTCTTGACATTGTCTGGACAATGAATTTTTTTGGATACATCACCAAAAGCACAGAAAGCAAAAGTAAAACCAAACAAATGGAG
Organism: Glaucomys volans; assembly: GCA_020662805.1. Classification (NCBI taxonomy): domain Eukaryota; kingdom Metazoa; phylum Chordata; class Mammalia; order Rodentia; family Sciuridae; genus Glaucomys; species Glaucomys volans. The sequence continues at coordinate 66,484 of JAJEJO010004116.1, forward strand.
TTTCATCGCACAGCAGAAGAAACCACAGAGTATGAAAGAGTCTACAGAATAGTAGCAAGTATTTGCAAACTATGCATCAGATAAGAATTTGATATTCAAAATATGTAAAGAAGCTAAACAACTCAGTGACAGGAAAACAAATAGTCTAATTAAAGAGTAAATGGGCTTAGAAAATTTTAAGCATTTCTCAAAAGATACAAACAAATGGCCAGTGGGTATGAAAAAAACATACTTTTATTTTTAATTTCATGCACATTCACCACACTGACCTAATGGAGGCAATAGTGGAAACTTTCTTCTGTCAAAATTCAAACTTTTTTATCATCTTGAAATCTATTGGGAGCAAAATTGTTTAATGAATGTAAGCATTTAACATATGCTTTCAAGTGAGCAGGCAATTGAGGGTTGCAGTTCTCACTTTCCATTTAGTTTTAAAAGCATTTAGAGCTTGAGCTTCCTTTAAATTCATATTGAATTTTAAAACACAGAGCCAACATTTATTATTCCTTTGATAGCATAAGTTGAAAATAAAATATTGAATTTACAGCTGTTTAAAAATTTAGGAGTTATGGAAGATACTTCTTCTCCATAAACTGCTATTTCTTTTAAACTAAGGACACTTCTGTAAATTTCTTTTTACACATGCTCCTTAGCTTCTATTTCTCCCCTGAATATATTTAAAGGATTTAAGGCACTTCAAATCCAAAATTCTTGGAAAAGATACTTATTTTTCATTGAGCAAAATTTAAATAATTCCAGGGTTTCAAAACAGATACTGTCATGTATACCAAAGCTTCAAAGCATGAAAAAGTGGTGTGTTTGCTCTAACCTGCTTTGTGCATGTGTGTGCATATGCACAAATATAGATGTTTAAGAAATTGTTAAAAGAAGTTCTTTATTTTTCACTTTTGTTTGAACTCCTAAAGGATGCTCAATAAAACAAGATTGAGCCAATCCTTTCATCTATGCACATGAAGTGCTCCATCACTAATGGCAGCCTTAGGAAGGACTGCCCAATCTGTCCCCAAAGCTTTGAGTTAATCACTATCTTGATTCACAAAAGTGCTGAGGGGGAAGATGCTGAAGGAAAGTATCTTTTGGGGAAAGTGTTGGGGTGATTTGGGTGAAGAGGAGTCAGTTACATTTACCTTAGATATACTGAGGTCCTGGTATGTTTCATCTCAATAGTGTTTTATGGAAAGAGGTCTAGAGGGAGGCTGTGGCTGGAGCTAACTGCCAGAGCAAAGCAAGGAGAGGGTACTTTGGTGTAAGCAGTTACATGTCTACCACTTAGTGAGCAAGGGGGTGCATGCATTCACTTGAACAAATAGATGCCATGGATTGTGTGCAGTCAGGAACCATCTTGTCTGGATTTTGATCAGAGGGTGGACCCCTTGGTCTGGACAAGACCATAAGCAAAAAGAGATACAGCCACTTGTCATTTGTGTAGGATTAGAAGAGGTTTGCACAGAGTCACTAATTAGTTGGAAATTCCCAAGGACACAACAAAATAAAAGATAACAAGAAATAAAGTAACAATTTAAAACAAAACCAACACAGAGAGCACAGTTTCCCTCTTCTTAACCATACTTCCTCTTCCAAAAGTTAAGAAGAACAGATTAAAAAAAAGGAGTTATGTTTGAGGGACATCCACAGATCTTAAGAGAGCAGTCAACTCTCATTAAATGGTGACAACAAAGAGTTTACCTAGGAGATATGTCTATAGAAATATAGCAGTGGATGAAAGAGTTAAGCCATATATCCATTCAGTTAATAATATCTTGAGCTTTATATATTGAGGAAATACTAGTGTACAACTCACATACCCTGCAATATAGGTAGAGCAAAACCCCCAAATGATGAAACACTCTAACAGATAAATAACCTTAGCTGCTCAAAGGTATAAATGAGAAATGTGTTTAGTGGAAGAGACTAGAAGAGTCAAGGAAACAATAATTTGACTGACACATGAAGAAAATAAGACTATTGAGACTAGGTGAAGAAAAATGGAAATGAACATACCACCAAGATGAAAAGGCACTAATGTTTTGTGGTGGGAGAAAGCAAAGTTAAATATTCATAGGAAAAAAGGTCCAGTGTAACGATACTACAGAGAGGGGTGTAGATTAGGTCACTCATTTTGAATGAAAGCATATAAATACAATGCCTCCTTACTGATAAAATACACATCAATTCTGATTTGAAATATTCCCAACTCTATAATTTATTTGATCTACAACACATAATTTTGATTCTTCAAAGGAGTTACTAAACTTCTGTAACTAAGGACAGAAAGGACGCTTTAACAAAGCTTTTTTTTTTTTTAAATTTAAAAAGCTATCTAATATTGTCCTTTAATAAATCTGAGCCTTAACAGCACAACTCAGGGAAATTGGAAATTATAGGAGTTACACTACTCTCTGTCATTACAGGCTTGTACTCGACAGGTAAAAGAAATGCATTAAAACACAAAGAAACAAGGGTAAAATGAATGTTCCATACAAATAAAAGCAATCTCAAAGAAGAGAATATAGCAGAAAACACTATCAAAATCTGTGCAGTTCTTTCATTAAGACTGTCAGATAAATTTTCACTGAGAGGAAGATTTCTTTTTGTTTTGGCTTTTGGAGAAAAATAAGTTTCATCTGTTTCTTGTTCGTTTTCTCCTTGTATTTAAAACTAAACCTAACCAGTGATCTACATTTTATATGAAGTGCTAGCATTTAGGAATTATAGACAAACTATTAGAATAAGCTTCCACATAGAAGTATAAATAATTCACAGGTTATATAATTTGCAAAATCTCATGGGGAATATATACTTGGCACACATAAAGGTAAGCATGATGATTAATTATTGCTAAAATGCTGAATGAGAAGGGCTTTTCCTAACAAAACAATCTGTGATCACACAAATTGTTGGGTGGTTTGTTCCTGTGAATGTATTAAATGATGTTCCAAGGTAACATAATTCCTTTTAGTTTCTGATTTAGAAAATAATGTGGATGGGTGACCCATGAAGCTAGCACCTAAGGAACTATGTCCTGCACTGACCTCAACATCTGCATAGATAGATGTGCAACCACACAAGTTGTGATATCTTGTGGTAGATTGATGAGCTACAGAAGGTATCCTAGCAAGACTACATGATTAGTAAGCCTGGAGAGCTTTCCCCATGGAACTATCCATGTAAAATTATATTTCTGAATGTTCATGCTTATGGTTTTAATGAATATTTTCCATTTTGTCATAGCATATATATGTGGTTGTAGTGTATTTAAACAAATAATGTTTATGATAGGTTTCTCTGATATTTTAGTTTTGAGGAAACTGAAGAGTAATATACTACATGGATGATTTTTTGGGGGAGGCAGATTAATTCAATCCAATTCCATGTATGTGTTCTTCAACCAGTATTTTAAAAAACTATTCTATGTGAATGAGAAGGTGGGACACTGAAAATTTTTTGGGCAGTGGAACTATACTGTATGATACTGCCATGGTGGATCCATCCCATTATATATTGTCTAAACCCACACATGTGTGACATCAACAGTGAACCCTAATGTAAATTATAGACTTTAGATGATAATGATAGGCTTATATAGGTTCATGATTTGTATTTGATTGTAGCAAATGTGCCACTCTGGTGCAAAATGTTTATAGGGAGACTGTGAATGTAGGGTGGGTAGAGGATCTGGAAGAAATCACTATAATTTCTGCTCTATTTTGCTATGAAACTGAAACTGTTCTTTAAAAAATTAAGCCTACGAAAAATAGCTTTTTGTGTGTGCTTCCCAATACTATTTTTGGCAGTTTGGAATAACTGGTCAAGTGTGTAAGATATACAAATAATTTTCAAACATTTACAGATTATGGAGATTGAGTGCAAAGAAGACCACGATGATTCCTTCCATCCCCATATACACAACTTTTGCTATGGGATGAAACCATTTCTTGTGCAAAGGAAGAGAGTTAATTCTCCATACTGGAACTCCAGTTTTAAGATTTGTTTTGACCAGTAGAATGGAGTAGCATTGATAGCTTGGGAGTGCTGAGTGTTGGCCTCAAAAGGCCCGAAATCTTCACTCTTCCTGAGTGGAACATGGTAACACAATGGGAAGATACCTGATTTAGCCTCCTGTGTAGAGAGATCATAGGGAGACTGAGAGAGTCAGATGATAGCTGGCACTTCCTACAGCTATGTAAGTGAAGACATTTTGGAGCGTCTAGCCCTAATCCAGTTCCTGATGATAGCAACCACCTGAGGGACCCCACTCTGGAATGTCATCTGTGCCAAAAGCACAGAACCACAAAATCATGAGCAAGGCAATGATTGTTGTTTTAAGCTACTGATGTTTGTATGTCTGTTTTCATATTCAGCAGCAAATAATGGATACCTTGATAAGTTAGCCATAAAAAATTCTTGTTCATTTCCACAATTTGGAGAACTTCCTTGTAGCAATGGATAATTTAGGAGCAGATTTTTATATGCTTGTAAATTAGCAAACTCTCATATTACTTAGTGTTTTCTACACACATATGTGTTCATCTATTAAAGCATAATAAATTCAAGGGTACAGATAATTTTCAGTATTCTTTCTTTCTCAATCTCCCTAGATTTCTACCATCCATTCTTTAATTTTCTTCCTAGATTAAAATATCTGAGTAAATTTTTAATCGAGGGTGTCATTCAGTATTTTCTTCAAAAGTCTAGCTTTTTATTCTTTATATTAAATTTAAAAGAAAACCTCTGTATCTCATCTTTGCCAACAACTTCTGCACTTATACATGACTTTAATACCCCAGGGAATGTAGAAATGGCAGTGGAAAAAATGAGTTTTCAGAAACATTACAGATTTTCAGTATACACATATTCTCATTTATTTTGAAATACCAGAGAAAATGTATTTATTTCTATATTAATATTCACAATAAGAACTATGAGTAGGTATTATATTTATACTAATTTTCTTCTCAAAAGATAGCTTTTTTTTTAATTCCTGAGATTTGGCTGAATGCTCTGCTTTGCTATAATTTTTTTAATTAGAGTTTCCCTGCCAACCTGCATTACTAATTTGTTATAATTGCTTTTTGTTCAGTTAATGGCATCCTCCTTTTATCTGAAGGGATTTACAGTCTTCATTTAGCTTCTCAGGAATCGTGGACTCTCAATCTGTCTTTAGACATATTTATTATTTTGCAAAGACAACCTTCCAGTGTTCCGACTCCTTGCTTAAGGACAGGTAAACATTGATTTCCTTCACTGTATCAAGGAGGCTGACCATCTTTATACATTAATTAATATAAGCAAACATTATGACTGAGTTAAAAGTATTTTCAGCTCTGCATCCAGAATATCACAAATCTAATGTGAATCTAGGTTTTGACGTTAGCAAAGTTTATTAACCTTTTCTGAAAAAGCAAATAATTTATCCTTCTCTCATTTCTTAAGCTAGCTTTGATGCTTTTTTTGAGGAGTTTTGATCATGCATACAAATTATCTGTGCCTGACACACAGTAGTTCAATAAACTATGGTTATTATAATGATATTATAACACTGATCAAACAGGCAGGTGCAGCAGCCATCCTGAAAGTCCTGTCCAGTATCATCATTGGAATTTGTGTGGCTGGCTCTGTGAGAATCACTCCAGCTTGATAATGTTCTGTCATGTGTGCTACTCAGCTCAATTTGTCAACATTTCACATGAGTCTCCCAATGAATGATGAATGAACCATTGGTGCTGAATTGAAGGAAAAGATGCCCCGAAACAAGCAGACACTCTCCTGTCTTCCTATAGTTGCTATCTCCACAGGACAAATTTCAATGAACATGGGAATCAGCTATTGACAAAGAAGCATTCTCAAAAGGCACATTTCTCTTCAAGCATCATCAAATAGTGAGTGTTGCTTAATTTAACAGAATAGGGTAGTTGAGCCAAACTTATCCCAGAAACCATCATGGGGAAGTCTCAGTAAACATCAAAACCATTGACATAAATAAGATTGAACAATTGTGGGAAATACTTGTATAGCAGGGAATTTAAACATTTTGAACTATAGTAAGTAGAAATATAAAAATATGAATACATTTATCAATGATAAAAAACATGAAAATAATAACAGACTCAGTTAGTAGAGGATAATGAGGGGTGGCAGAGGAATTGTGCGTTTGCTAATATTCTGTTGAAACACCTTCACCTGTAATCGTAGAAAAAAAAGAAATAGCTTAATGAGATAATGTCTTTAATGTAGTCATTAGATTTACAAAAAGTAGCTTAAAGTTGTTCAAATAAGCAGAAAAGTTCATTAAAAACGAAGTTATTTAAATGTATAATGTAAAGCAAAATTAAGGGTGTCAAAAACTAAAGCACAGCATAATTGGAGATGAAATCTAAAAAAAAACTAAGGTTAAAAATGTAAAGATTATCAATGTAATTTGTAATTTATCATATATGTAACAAAATAGATCCAGAATTAGATTATAAAGAATATCCAACTCTAATTAAAATTAAATTTACCTAAAGATTGAAAGTTAATATATGAAAATTAAAGCAATAACCATGTTATCAATCATAGGTAAGCTGAAGTTAAGACAAGCTTTTAATAAATAACATAGTAAAAAGGAAATAGAAATATGGAAGAACTAGACAACATAGTCATTTATGTAAATTTAATATATATGTATATATACATGGACAAACACACATACACATTAAATGTTATTTACTGAAAACTGGCAAGTATTATTTTAATTACCAAAAAGATACTTATAAAAATGACCATGGTATTAGGCCAAGTAAACATCAATACATTCCAAAATATAAAAATAAAGCAGTAATATACTTTGACTCTAATTTTAAAATGTTAATAAAAAGCAAAATCTATAGCTACATGTGTTCTTTATAAAATCTGAATCACAAATTTAATCTAAACCATATTGAAAATTTTAGAGAATCTTAGTTATAGAATTAAGTTGTGGGATTATAAAATACAGAAAATGCAGTAATAAAAAAGTTTTAAAATAATTAGTAAGTCAAAACTAATGTCACCAACTAAATAAAATAAAGTTGAGTGAAAGGGTTTTTAACATTTGAGGAATAATAAATTACATAAAAGAAGAGATAAATGGTTGAACTTACACATCTAATTTAAATGTAACCCTCTATCTTCTCTTTTTTGTTTAAAAAAGGTGATTCAATAAATGTATATGAAAAACACATACCAAAAAAGTAATATAAGACAAGAAATCTGCCTTTCTTGAGTTAAAATGCATTTAAGGATGTTTAGAAAGAGCTCTTTTGTTTGTTTTTTAATATATTTTTGACACTTTATAATTGCATGTATGTGGTAACTTGGTGTATACATGCAATGTGTAATGATCCAACTAAGAAAATTAGTGGTTTCATCTCTTTAAATGTCTATGATTTCTGTGCTTGGAGCCTACTAGCTTCTGTCTTTCATTTCTTTACAAATCACAAGTTCTTTCAAGCTACAGTTGCCCTCCTACACCGTGGAATACTAGAACTTATTCTTCTCATCTACCTATATTTTTCAGCAACTATTCAATATTCTTCCTTCTCTGCTCCCCCCACCTGTCCTGGCCTCTAGTAATCACTGTTCTACTTTATTCTATGAGATCAACATTTTCAGCTTCCACATGTGAGATCATATGGTATTTGTCTTTCTGTGCCTGACTTTTCTAACTTCACTTAATGTACTCCAGCCCCATTCATTTTGCTGCAAATGACAGGATTTCATTACTTTTTATGACTCATTTATATTCAATTGTTCACATATACCAAAAGAAAATACAGCTATTGCGACAAAAAGAATCTCAGTAATTGAGGAAAACAACAACTCAGGATAAAAGAAATAGTATTTTAAATAAAGAAGAAATAGTATCTGTATATAAATGTAACATCTGCTGTGCTGCCCAGTGAAGATGCTTATTAGAAGTGAGTCATAATTTTGTTACTGAAATTCTTTTTTAATAATGTTTTATTGATGCAGTTTAATTATACATGAGTGGGATTCACTGTGACATAGACATAAATGACATAGAATAAATTGGTCTATTTCATGTAACTCCCCTTTCCCATTCCCAATCTCCTTTCTCTATTCAACTGGTCACTTACATTTTCCTGAGGTCTCACTTCTTTCCATTTTTTTCCTCTCTTAGCTTCAGAATATGGCTTTCCAAATCTGGCTTCTCTCATGTATGGATTGGCTCTAGAAATGTCCCCTAAAAAGTTTATGTTTTGAAAGCATGACTCCAAGGCTTAACCTTTCAAAGTGGAATTTTTAAGCAATAGTAGAAATAGTAGAAAGGTAACATCACCAGTGGATTAAAATGTTTAATGGATTAATAGTTCGAATGGATTACTAGATGGTAACCATAGGAAGGTGGGACAGGGCTGGAGGAAGTAGGACACGAAGGGTGTGCTCCTGGGGAACTACATCTTTGTTCTGGCTCCTCTCTCTTTCACTCCTGGATGCCGTGAGCTGAGTACCTTTCTTCTGCCATGCTGTTCTGCCGTAACGTTCTGCCTCCTATCAGGTTCAGAGAAATGAAGTCAGCCAACTATTGACTGACACCTGTGAAACCATGAGCCAAAACAGACTTTTCCTCCAAGTTCTTCTCATCCTTTATTTTGGTCACAGTGATGAAAATCTTACTAACACTTCTTACTAGTAAAATGTTCTCCAGTTCCATCCATTTTCCTGCAGATAACATAATTTTGCTCCTTTTTACGGTTGAATTTTTGGAACTCCATTGTGTGTATGTACCATACTTCTTTATCCCATCATCTGTTGATAGACACCTAGGTTTTTTTTCAAAACTTGGCTATTGTGAATTTTGCTGTTCTAAGAATGGGAATGCATGTATCACTATAGTATACTGACTTTACTTCTTTAGGATAAATACCATACTGTGTAACGGTATAACTGGGTCATATGGTTATTCTTAAACGCTTCAGGAACTGTTGTTTCCCTACATCTTCATCAATATTTATTTTTTATTTTTAATGACTCCTGATCTAACTAGACTGAAATTTGATTTGAATTTATCTAATTGTTAATCATAGTGAATTTTTTTCAAGTGTTTCTTTGGCTATTTACACTTCTTTTGTGAAATGTCTGTTTATTTTATTAACCCACTTATTGTTTGGGTTAAATGGGTTTTTTATTTGGTGTTAAGCTTATTGGGTTGTTTATATGTTCTGTGTCTTAATTCTCTGTCAGAATAACAGCTGGCAAATATTTTTTCTCCCATTCTGCAGGCCCTCTCTTCATGCTTTTGTTTCCTTTACTCTGCAGAAGCTTTTTGGTTTGATACAATCCCATTTATTAGCTTTTTGTTTCATTTCTAGAATTTTTGGGTCTTGTCTGCCCCTGTATGATGGAGTTTTGACCCTACGTTTTTTCTAACAGTTGCAAGGTTTCTGGTCTAATTTCTAAGTCTTTAATCCACTTTGATTTGACTTTCATACAGAGTGAGACATAGGGATTCAGTTTCATTCTTCAATATTTAGGTAACCATTTCTCCCAGCACCATTTCTTTAAAAGGCTGTCTTTTCTCTGATGTATATTTTTGGCACCATTGTCAAGGATCAGACAACTGTATCGGTATGGGTTTGTCTCTGACTCTTCTATTTCATTGGTTTTAATGTCTGTTTTTCTGCCAATATCATGATGTTTTTGTTAATATAGCTCGATACTATAATTCAAAATTGAGAATCATAATGCCACTAGTATTGCTGTTATTGCTTAGAATTGCTTTTGCTATTCTTGGTCTTTTGTTGCCTGATATAAATTTTTAAACTTTTTAGTGTTGTGAGTAATATCATTGGTGTCTTGATGGGGATTGCATTGAATATCCATATCGCTTTTAGTAATAAGACTATTTTAGCAATATTAATTCTACATATCCTAGAATATGGAAGACTTTTCCATTTTCTCATGTCTTCAAATTATTTCTTCAGAATTCTATAGTTTTCATTGTAAAGGTCTTTCAAATCCTTCTTCAAATGTATGCCTAGGTATTTTTAGTCTATTATGGATAGAATTAATTCCCTGATTCCCTCTTTTTTTTATTTACTGTTTTTAGATACATATGGCAGTGGAGTATATTTTGACATATTATGCATACATGGGGTGCAACCCATTACAATTTTGATCCCATTCTAATAAGTTGAATGTGATGTGGAGTTATACTGGTCATGTATTCATATATGAGTATAGGAAAGTTCTGTCCTATTCATTCTACTGTCTTACCTATCATCTCCTCTCCCTTCCCTACATTCCCCTTTGTCTAATCCAATAAACTTTTAAGCTTCCCCCTCTCTATTCTCCCTTGTTATGGGTTAGCATCCACATGCCAGAGATAACATTTGACCTTTGGTTTTTAGGGACTGGCTTATTTCTCTTAGTATGATATTCTCCAGTTGTATCCATTTACCAGAAAATCCCATAATTTTGTTATTATTTAAATCTAAGTAGTGTATATATACACACACAATATTTTTTTTATCCATTCATCTGTAGAAAGACACCTAGGTTGGTTCCATAGTTTGGCTATTGTGAATTGAACTGCTATAAACATTGATATGGCTGAGTCACTATAGTACCCTGATTTTAAGTCTTTTGGGTATAAGCCAAGGAATGAAATAACTGGGTCAAATGGTGGTTCCATTCCAGGTTTTCTAAGGAAATTTCATACTGCTTTCCAGGGTGGTTGAACCAATTTGTAGTCCCACTAGCAATGCATGAGTGAGCCTTTTTACCCATATCCTCAGCAACATTTATTGTTACTTGTATTCTTGATAATTTCCATTCTGACTGGAGTGAGATGGAATTTCAGTGTAGTTTTAATTTGCATTTCTCTAATTGCTAGAGCTGTTAAGCATTTTTTCATATATGCTTTTTTTTTTTTTTTTTTTTTTGGTACTTGGGATTGAACCCAGGGGCACTCTACCACTGAGCCACATCCCCATCCCTATTTTGTATTTTATTTAGAGACAGGGTCTCACTGAGTTGCTTAGGGCCTCGCTAAGTTGCTGAGGCTGGCTTTGAACTCCCGATCCTCCTGACTCAGCCTCCCAAGGGCTGGGATTACAGGCATGCGCCACCGCGCCCGGCTTATATATGCTTTGGACCATTCATCTTTCTTCTTCTGTGAAGTGCCTGTTCAGTTCCTTTGCCCTTTCTTGATAGGATTATTTGTTTTTTTGGTGTTAAGATTTTTGTGTTCTTTGTACATCCTGGAGATTAATGCTCTATCTGAGGTGCAGGTGGTAAAGATTTTCTCCTATTCTGTAGGCTTTTTGTTCACTTTCTTGATTGTTTAATTTGCTGTTAAAAAGCTTTTCAGTTTGATCCCATCCCATTTACTGATTCTTGATTTTCTTCTTGCTCTTTAGGAGTCTTATTGAGGAAGTGTGTTCCTGTGTTGATATGATGGAGAGTTGGGCCTACTTTTACTTCAAGTGTGGTCAGGGTCTCTGGTCTAATTCCAAGGTCCATGATCCACTTTGGGTTGAGTTTTGGGCAGAGTGAGATATAGGGGTTCAATTTCAATTTAATATATATGGACTTCCCAACACCATTTATTGAAGACGCTATCTTTTCTTCAACGCATGTTTATGGCAACTTTGTTCAGTGTGAGGTAGCTGTACTTATGGGTGTATGTCTCTGTGTCTTCTATTCTGTTCCACTGATCTTCAAGTACACTTTTGTGCCAATTCCATGCCATTTTTGTTATTATACCTCCGTAATTTAACTTAAACTCTGTTATTGTGATGACTCCTTCATTACTTTTCCCACTAAGGATTGCTTGGACTATTCTGAGTCTCTTATTTCTCCAAATGAATTTTATTCCCTGATTTCTTTTTTAGCAGATTCATCACTGGTGTGTAGAAAAGTTATTGAGTTTTGTATGTTGATTTTGTATCCTGCTACTCTGCTGAATTTTTAAAATCAGATCAAAAAGTCTTCTGGTGAAATTTTTTGGTTCTTCTAAGTATGTTAAAATTTCTGGTACTATATTAAATAGGAGTGGTGAGAGTGGACACGCTTGTCTTGTTCCTGATTTTAATAGACATGCTTTTAGTGTTTCCACATTCAGTATGATGCTAGCTTTGGGTATATCACATAGCCTTTATAATGTTTTGTTAATTTCCTTCTTTCTAAAATATCTTCAGGTTTTTTAACATCAAAAGATACTAGATTTCAAGAAAAGCTTTTTATACATTTATTGAAATAATTATGTGATTTTTGTCCTTAGGTTCAGAGAGTTTTCCGAAATTATTTAACTAAAAGCTTGTTCACACACTTAGCTTGTATTTTTGGATCCATTTTCAATCTCAGTGATTCTTATATTTGGTATCTTAATGGTGTCTCAGATTTCTTGTATATTCTGATCATGATAACTTATTTTCTATTCATTATTGCTGACTTACTTTTCAAGTTCATATAAATAGTCTTAACTATCTGAAACTCTGTCTTCCACATAAGATCTGTTAAGAAGACTTTCAATTGAATTTTTAATTGAACTTACTGGATATTTCATTTCCAGAATTTCTGTTGTTGTTGTTGTTTGTTTTCTTGTTTTAGAATCTCTCTTTATTGAAAGGTTCTTTCACTTCCTATACTTTCTCTCTTAGTTTACCAATTAAATCTTTTTCAATCATTTTAATGATCAATTTTTGAAAAACATTCTCTATGAGTTTTTCAACATCAACACTTGTGAATTGAATTATTTGGGAGTTACAGATATTTGGAGGCATCTTGTTTGCCTGTTTTCTCATGTTATCTGATGCAATTTTTGCACATCTGTTGAGATGGATTCCTTTTCCTATTTTATATGTAGATCCTAAGTGAGTAGTTATTTCTTACTAACAAACCCCAGGCTGAGGGTTTAACTTAGCATTGATGAATCTGTTTTGAGTGTTAATTTCAATCGTTATTACTTTTTTGAAAGAAGAGTAACTGCCAGTGACATTGATAATCTAAGGAAAAATCCCTATATTTCAACATATGATATGCAATATATTTCCTCTTTTTTTATTTACTTATTGATTCATTGAACACAAATGGAGTACAGCTATTGTTTCACTGGTTGGACACAAAGTAGAGTCACACCATCTGTGCGTTCATGCATGTCCACAGGGCAATGGTATCTGTCACACGTTCTGTTATTATTTTTACACCCCACCCTGACAACACCCCTCCCTTCCCTCTATGCTATCTATCCTTCCTCCCTTCTTGCCACCGTTCCTTCCCACATTATGTATCATCATTCATTTATCAAAGAGAACATTCGGCCTTTAGATTTTTGGGATTGGCTGATCTCACTTAGGATAACAGTCTCCAACATCATCCATTTACCTACATATGCCATAATTTTATTCTTCCTTATGGCTGAGTAATATTCCATTGTGTATATATACCACAGTTTCTTTATCCATTCATCTACTGAAGGGCATCTAGGTTGATTCCATAATCTAGCTATTGTGAATTGAGCAGCTATGAACATTGATGTGGCTGCATCACTGTAGCAATCTGATTTTAAGTCCTTTGGGTATAGGCCAAGGAGTGGGATAGCAGGGTCAAATGGTGGATCCATTCCAAGTTTTCTAAGGAATCTCCACACTGCTTTCCAGAGTGACTGCACCAACTTGCACTCCCACCAGCAATGTAAGAGTGTACCCTTTTCCCCACATCCTCACCAACACCTGTTGTTGCCTGTGTTCTTCATAAAAGACATTCTAATTGGGTAAGATGAAATCTTAAGGTGATTTTGATTTGCATTTCTCTTATAACAAGTGATGTTGAACATTTTTTCATAAATTTGTTGATTGCTTGTAGATCTTCCTCTGTAAAGTGTCTGTTCATTTCCTTGGCCCATTTATTGATTGGGTTATTACTGTTCTTGGTATAAAGATTTTTGAGTACTTGGTAGATTCTGGATATTAGTGCTCTATCTGAAGTGGGTGTGGCAAAGATTTTCTCCTACTCTGAAGGCTCTCTCTTCACATTGCTGATTGTTTCCTTTGCTTAGAAAAAGCTTTTTAGTTTGACTCTATCCCAATCATTGATTCCTGCTTTTATTTCTTGCGCTTTGGGAGTCATGTTAAGGAAATCTGGTCCTAGGCCAAAGTGATGAAGATTTGGACCTATTTTCTCTTCTATTAGGTGCAGAGTCTCTGGTCTAATTTCTAGGTCCTTGATCCACTTTGAGTTGAGTTTTGTACAGGGTGAGAGATATGGGTTCAGTTTCATTTTGCTGCATATGGATTTCCAGTTTTCCCAGCACCATTTGTTGAAGAGGCTGTCTTTCTCCATTACATGTTTTTGGCTCCTTTGTCAAGTATGAGATACCTGTATTTATGTGGGTTTGTCTCTGTGTCCTCTATTCTGTACCATTGATCTACCTGTCTATTTTGGTACCAATACCATGCTGTTTTTGTTACTATTGCTCTGTAGTATAGTTGAAGGTCTGGTATTGTGAAGCCCCCTGCTTCACTCTTCTTGCTAAGGATTGCTTTAGCAATTCTGGGTCTCTGATTCCTCCAAATGAATTTCATGATTGCTTGCTCTATTTCTATGAGCTCCATCATTGGAATTTTAATTGGAATTGTATAGCATTGTATTTGTATAGCATTTTTGGAAGTATGGCCATTTTGACAATATTAATTCTGCCTATCCAAGAATATGGGAGATCTTTCCATCTTCTCAGATGCTCTTTAACTTCTTTCTTTAGTGTTCTGTAGTTCTCATTGTAGAGGTCTTTCACTTCATTTGTTAGATTGATTCCCAAGTATTTTATTTTTTTTGAGGTTAATGTGAATGGGGTAGTTTTCCTAATTTCTCTGTCAGAGGATGCATCACTTACGAATAAAAATGCACTAGATTTATGAGCATTAATTTTATATCCTGCTACTTTACTGAATACATTTATGAGTTCCAGAAGTTTTCTGGTGGAATTCTTAGGTTCTTCTAAATAGAGAATCATGTCATCAGCAAAAAGGGATAGTTTGATCTCTTCTTTTCCTATTCGTATTCCTCTAATTTCTTTGGTCTGTCTAATTGCTCTGGCTAGAGTTTCAAGAACAATGTTGAATAGTAGTGGTGAAAGAGGACATCCCTGTCTTGTTCCAGTTCTCAGGGGAAATGCTTTCAATTTTTCTCCATTTAGAATGATGTTAGCTGTGGGCTTAGCATAAATAGCCTTTACAATGTTAAGGAATGTCCCCACTATCCCTATTTTTTCCTAGTGTTTTGAGCATGAATGGGTGCTGTATTTTATCAAATGCTTTCTCTGCATCTATTGAAATAATCATGTGGTTCTTGACTTTAAGTCTGTTGATGTGGTGAATTACATTTATTGATTTCTCGATGTTGAACCAACCTTGCATCCCTGGGATGAAACCCACTTGATCATGGTGCACCATCTTTTTAATATGCTTTTGTATGCAATTCGCTAAAATTTTGTTAAGAATTTTTGCACCTATGTTCATTAGAGATATGGGTCTGAAATTTTCTGTCCTTGATGTGTCCTTCTCTGGTTTTGGTATCAGGGTGATATTAGCTTCATAGAATGAGTTTGGAAGGGTTCCCTCCTCCTCTATTTCGTGAAATACTGTGAGGAGTATTGGAAGGAGCTCTTCTTTGAAGGTCTTGTAGAACTCAGCTGTGAATCCATCTGGTCCTGGACTTTCCTTTGTTGGTAGGCTTTTGATGACTT
>JAJEJO010004116.1:82331-105033 GCA_020662805.1 Glaucomys volans
GAGCTCTTCTTTGAAGGTCTTGTAGAACTCAGCTGTGAATCCATCTGGTCCTGGACTTTTCTTTGTTGGTAGGCTTTTGATGACTTCCTCTATTTCATTGCTTGAAATTGATCTATTTAAGTTGTGTATGTCCTCCAGATTCAGTTTGGGTGGCTCATATGCCTCTAGGAACCTGTTGATGTCTTCCAGGTTTTCTATTTTTTTGGAGTATAAATTTTCAAAGTAGCTTCGTATTATGTTTTTTTATTTCAATTGTGTCTGTTGTAATGTTTCCATTTCCATCACGAATTTTAGTAATTTGGAGTTTCTCTCTCCTTCTCTTCATTAGCATGGCTAGGGGTTTATCAATTTTGTTTATGTCTTCAAAGAACCAACTTTTTGTTTTGTTAATTTTTTGAATTGTTTCTTTTGTTTCAATTTTATTGATTTCAGCTCTGATTTTGATTATTTCCTGTCTTCTGCCACTTTTGGTGGTGATCTGTTCCTCTTTTTCTAGGGCTTTGAGCTGTAATGTGAGGTCATTGATTTGTTGACTTTTCATTATTTTATTAAATGCAGTCCATGCAATGAGTTTTCCTCTTAGCACTGCTTTCATAGTATCCTAGAGATTTTGATATGTTGTATCTTTGTTCTCGTTGACCTCTAAGAATCTTTTAATTTCCCCCCTAATGTCTTCTGTTATCCATGTATCATTCAGTAGCATATTATTTAATCTCCAGGTCTTGGAGTAGTTTCTGTTTCTAACTTTATCATTGATATCTAATTTCATTCCATTATGATCTGATAGTATACAAGGTAGTATCTCAAAGTTTTTGTATTTGCTAAGAATAGCTTTGCAACATAACATATGGTCTATTTTAGAGAAGGACCCATGAGCTGCTGAGAAGAAAGTGTATTCGCTTATTGATGGATGGAATATTCTACATATGTCTGTTACGTCCAAATTAGCGATTGTGTCATTGAGTCCTATGGTTTCTTTGTTCATTTTTTGCTCGGAGGATCTGTCCAACGGTGATAGAGGAGTGTTAAAGTCTCCGAGTATTATTGTGTTTTGGTCTGTTTGATTCCTGAAATTGAGAAGGATCTGATTGACATACATGGATGCACCATTGTTTGGTGCATAAATATTTATGATTGTTATGTCCTGTTGATTTATGCTACCTTTAAGCAGTATGAAATGTCCTTCTTTATCCCTTCTGACTAACTTTGGCTTGAAGTCTGCTTTATCTGAAATGAGAATGGAAACCCCTGCTTTTTTACTCAGTCCATGTGCATGGTATGTTTTTTCCCAACCTTTCACCTTTAGTCTGTGGGCATGTTTTTCTATGAGATGAGTCTCTTGAAGGCAGCATATTGTTGGGTCTTTCTTTTTAATCCAGTCTGCCAGTCTACGACTTTTGATTGATGAGTTTAGGACATTTACATTCAGGGTTATTATTGATATATGACTTGTATTTCCTGTCATTTTAGCTTTTTTGGGGTTTTACCTTAACTTTGTTTCTCCTTTGATTGACTCTTTCTTTAGGGTAGTTCCTCCCCATGATGACTGAGATTGTTATTTTTCATTTCTTCCTCTTCAAATATTTTGTTGAGAATGTTCTGTAGGGCAGGCTTTCTCTTTGTGAATTCTTTAAGCTTTTGTTTATCATGGAAGGATTTTATTTCATCATCAAATCTGAAGGTAAGTTTTGCTGGATATAAGATTCTTGGTTGGCATCCGTTTTCTTTCAGAGCTTGAAATATGTTGTTCCAGGCCCTTCTTGCTTTTAGGGTCTGGGCTGAGAAATCTGCTGATATCCGTATTGGTTTCCCCCTGTAGGTAATCTGCTGCTTTTCTCTCGCAGCCTTTAAAATTCTATTTTTGTTTTGTATGTTAGGTATTTTCATTATAATGTGCCTTGGTGTGGATCTGTTGAAATTCTGTACATCTGGTGTCCTGTAGGCCTCTTGTAATTGATTTTCCATCTCATTCATCATATTTGGGAAATTTTCTAATATTATTTCATTGAACAGATTATTCATACCCTTGGTTTGTAACTCTGTTCCTTCCTCAGTCCCAATAATAACTTCTTAAATTTGGTCTTTTCATGATGTCCCATATTTCTTGGAGGTTTCGTTCATGATTCCTAACCATCTTCTCTGTTCGACTTTGTTTTCAAGATTAAATATTTTGTCTTCATTGTCTAAGGCTCTGTCTTACAAGTGATCTATTCTGTTAATTATGCTTTCTATTGAGTTTTTAACTTGGTTGATTGTTTTCTTCATTTCCTTGTTTCCTTCAAGGATTTCTGTTTGTTTTTTTCTCAGAACTTCTATCTCTTTATTGAAATGATTTTTTGCTTTGTGCAATTGCTCTATTAGCTGATTATTCATAGCCTGAATCTGCTCTCTTGTCACATCATTCTCTTCTCAGATCATTTTAATTATGAACATTCTGAACTCCCTCTCTGTCATTCCTTCTACCATGCTGTCTTTGGGTTCTCTTGATGTATCATCTAGGTTTGTTTGGGACACTTTCTTCCCGTGTTTTCTCATGCTGCTCTTGTATCTTCCCCTCTAGTAGTGCAAATCAGAGCAATTGCAATTTCTCTGTAAAGACTTAAGGTGTCCCTGCAGATTTCCTGTAAGTCACCAGATGTTTGAGAGGTGCTTGATCAAGTGGTGACCCAAGATAGCTGCTGTCACACTACCTCCAGGTTGGGAATGATCAATGCTTCTGGGCAGAGGCAACCCGGAGACGCAGCACCGTGGCCCCACGGGAAGGCCTGAGGTTAGCTCCGAGGGCTCAGGCGGCTGAAGATGGCCTCTCTCTGCCAGGTAAGCTGCAGAATGGTGCCGAAGGGCCCAAACTCCCTGCTGTAGCTGGCAACCAGCTCCGCTCCCGGCCAGATCGCCTCTGGATCTGCAGCACCGTGTCCCTGTGGGAAGGCCTGAGCTTAGCTCCGGAGGGCTCAGGCAGCTGAAGATGGTCTCTCTCAGCCAGGGAAGCTGCAGAATGGGTTGCTGGCTGGTGCCTGAGCCTGGCTAGTGACTCTGAAGCCGCTTCTGGGGACCCGCACTCACTTGCTGGCTGGCGCAGGCCCAGGTCGGTGACTCCGAAGCAACTGCGGGGTCTGGCACTCCCGGGTGGTAGCTGCCTGCGGCCTGGCCAAGCCCAGCCTGGCAGATTTGGTTCCGGAGCGGCGACTGGAGACCCCTTATATGTGATTTGAATATAAAATCTCATTGAGAGCCATATTCCTGCTGTTTGAATCCCGAGCAAGTAGGAATGCAGCCTTCCTCTAGCCCGCCATCTTGAATCCCGCAATATATTTCTGACCTCTTCAATTCTTGGGATCACAGTGGATTGTGGATGAGAATCAATTTAGAATAGGCTGAAAAGATTAAGAATTAATGATAGTATATGAAATTGTATTAAAAGAAAGTTTTATAAAATAGAAAACTTAGAAAATAGAGTGAAAAACAGAAAGGAAAAAATGAAAGGAAAATGATGAGGGAGGAAAGGAAGACAAAAATTAAAATGTGGTGAGCATAAAAGATGAAAGCAAGGGGAAGGGATTGGAGATGGAAGAGGAGAAAGAGGAAATAAGAGAGGATCCAATTAATTGACAAGTCTGTTGTATTAGGAATACTTGTAGACAAACAAAATTTATGGAGACACTAAGAATCAGTTAATATCACACAATTGGTACGTTATCAGTCCCATGGAAATTCTTTTTCTTTATTTGCTTACTAAGGTTTTTGAAAGAGAGGACTTTCTTTTCAGGGTTTCGGTTTTAGAATCTCCTAATAAAAGAAAGCATCTGTGACACAGGTATCCTGGTGCTTGTTTATATTGAACTCTAATGTCATCCAGTCAAACTTGTTAGGGGAGTCTGTAGGCTGAGTGGGCACCCCTTCCTTGTCTGGCTAACTCTGTTACACCTCTTGTTCCCTGAGCCTTAATTAATGTGCTTGGGGAGCTACGTGCAACAGGTCAGCCCCCTCTGTTCTTGGAGAAAGATATAGCTGTCATTTCTTTCTGTCTGATTCTGACCAACGCAGTTACCCCCACCACATTTATCAGACATGCTCTTTGTCCTAAAGCACATATCACCAAATTTTCAAATAAAAGTGTGCTTCACTTTGCCCTACAGGCTATAATCAATCAAACCCTCTGGTGCTATGCATGTCCTGAGTTTCTCCCCAGGCTGTGTTGTAGTCCTTCCTTGTATGCCCTGACTGACTCACAGCATGAGCGCTCACCAACCCAGTGACTAGTAAGACCATAGTAGCTGATTATTCTCTGCTATTCACAATGCAAACTGTTCCAAGAACCTGTCAAAAGGGAAAAAGAAAGTGGGCAAAAGAATAAAATGGAGAATGAATATGAAAAACAAAGATAACTACAGGAATTTCTAGTCTGCTGCTGCTGGGGAAATCCAAATGAAGTCTATCTAAGCTGTCCTGGCTTCCCCACTTTGACTATCTTCACTATCTTCACTATGTCAGGTTCTCCTATGCCAATTCAGCTCACTATTTTCAAGCTCATTTTCTGCTCAGATTGCTGTTGTCTGGACAGTAACATCTGCTTTTCTTAAACTCAGTGAGGGACAGGCTTAAGTCTCATTGGAGGGAAGGTTCCCCTCCCTCTCTTGGTTGATGCTGACTGGATGTTGCTGCCATCTTTGGCTTTCATTATCTTTCTAGTCTAGAAACCAATAGTTTTAGTTTTCACCTTGTTGTTATCTCTCTGGGTTACCTACCAGCATTTCCCCTTAGTTGCCCTACCTTGGTTTACCACTGTAAAACAGGTATTTTAATTCACTCTTGGGGAACTGCTATGATATTGTGATTTTCTTTCTCCCACCATTATTTATCCTCTTTGCTTTTGAAATTCTTCAGGACAATGAAAGTCATATAATTACCACTAGTTCTGTTAAATGTTTCTGAATTTAACCTCAACACATAGAGAACATGGAAACTCTTTGTTTTACTCAGCTTTTTGTTGCTCTGTCCAAAAAAACCTGACAAGAACAATTTTAGAGGAGGAAAAGTTTACTTTGCACTCATGTTTTTTGAGGTCTCATTTCATAAACAGTTGGCTACATTGCTTTGGGACTCAGGTGAGGCAGAACATCGTAAGTGGAAAGTGAGGTGGAGGAAAACAGCTCAGGACATGACAATCAGGAAGCAGAGACAGATAGTTCAGCAACAAAACACCTCAAAGGCATACCCCCAAAGACCCACCTCCTCTAGCCACACCCTACCTGCCTACAGTTATGAACCAGCTAATTCCTTTCGGGATTAACATGCTGATTAGATTAAGGCTCTCATAATGCCATCATTTAACTTCTAAATTTTCTTGCATTGCCTCACACATGAGCTTTTGGGGGACACCTAATGTCTAAACCTGTAACACTGTTATTTCCATGTTTATAAGAAGAATTAGAGCTAAACAACTTAAAAATCAATAACTGCTCTTGGACCTGAAACCGTAGGACAAGCCACTGCCCAGAAAATTTGAAAAGACAGACTCATCCAGGAAGACACATATGAGATGGGGTTCTCTTAGCAGATATCTCTGGAGTCATAAACTGGTGGGAATACTTACACAGCAATGTTGAAGAATATCTGTGCATTAATTGTGAATTAACATGAACATAAAGAAGTCAGAATTTTTTAAAAAGAAACAAAACATTGTGAATTTTACCTCCAGAAACTTTACAAGCTTTTCATGGTGAAGAATCCTCTGTGACTCCAGCAAGAAGGTAAGAAAAAAAAAAAAAAGAAAGAAGTGAATTATGCCTGAAATGTTCTCCATAGTATAGAACATGCTGCAGGGTAATGATCTTACCAGATCCTGTCCTAACCAGAGAAAATACATTCCTCTCTCTTTGGTTTTCTCTTCTTCCTGTACCTATGGCGAGCACCAAAACTGATCACCTAGAGAGAAACATGCAATTGTCATATCTCAGAGGCACTGGCCCAAAATAATTTAAATGTAAGAATATAGAGATCTTTCTGCCTCATTGATCAATAGGACTCAAGAGTAAGAGTCAACAATACCTAGAATACCTACAAGACAAAATTTCTCAGCTGCCACCAATTCACTGTATTTATTTGGTATTTATAGAATACTCTATCCAAAAAACATCAGTGCACAAATTCTTCTCATCCTTTCATGGAATATACACCAAAAATAGTCCATGTCCCCAACCATAAAACATAGAAAATCTAGGATAATGCAAATAATGTGAGGTATATTCTCAGAACGTAGCAGAATTAATAAGAGATAGCACAAAAGAGACCAATAACAAAAGAGCACAAAAATCCTCAAATACTTAGAAATTAAGCAACCCTTTTTATATAATGCATGGGGTCACAGAAGTCCCAAGAATAAATAAAATATTGCCTGGCACAGTGGAGCATGCCTTGTAATCCCAGAGGCTCCCCAGGCTGAGGCAAGAGGATCACAAGTTCAAAAACAGCCTCAGAAATTTAGCAAGGCTACAAGCAACTTAATGAGACTTTGCTGCAAAATAAAACATAAAATGGGCTGGTAATGTGGCATGTGGTTAAGTGCCTTTGGTTTAATCCTCAGTACCAAAAAAAAAGAAAAAGAAGAAGAAAAAGAATAATTAGAATATAGAACTACGTGATAGCACAACACCAGAACATTTGTGGGCTTCGGTGAATATAATACTTAGACACAATATACAGCAGTAAATGTCTATGTTACGTAAAAAGAAATCTAAAGCCATTAACCTGAGCTTCTACTTTAGGAAACCATAAAATGAAAAAAACCATTTCATCTGCTACTAATTTTAGCAGATGAAAAGGAACAACCAAAATTAGAGCAGAAGTTAATAAAATTGAAAACAAATATCTATAGAGAAAAATCGATGTAACTAAAAGATATTTCATTGAAAAGATCAATAAATTTGATAAAAAATGAAGAAATTCTGTCGATAGCTCAATGCTTACAAAGCTGATGAATTAGATGAAATGAAAAATCTTCATCAAAGACACAAACTACCAAATGTCACAAAAAGAGAAATATACAATCTTAATAAGGCTGTATCTATTAAATTAATAAGTAACAAGTTTCCAAGATAGAAATGACAAGACCCAGCATATTTGCTGATGCACTACTCCTGACATTTAAGGTCAATGTAATACCAATTCGTCACAATTTCTTTCATAAAATAGAAGTACTAAACAAGAGTTCCTAACTCATTCTGTAGCTCAGAATAATGCATGTTGTGGGGATTATAGTTGAAGAATCCAATATGAACTTGTGTTTACCTCATGGTATACATTTCATACAAAGGTTTTATAGATAAGTTCATGTAGGTTATTTGCAGATATGTGAATATGCTGAAGTTAATATACACATTACTGTCTCCTTACTTTATCAGCAGGGGGCCTTTGCTACTCCAGTAGCGATTATACAATCTGCTAAGGAGAACTTGATTTCAAATACAATTCCCCATACAGGGCCCCTGGGGAAATAGCAGATTCTAGAATTAGGGAATAGGAAGCATACAAAATGAATCTAGACATCTTCTGGTGTCAAATTTTTAAAAAATGTTCAAAACAAATATTAATTGAAATTAAAATAAAATATGCCCAATGTTCAAATCTAGAACAACTTGAGTGAAATAATGAAGTGATATTGGATTATAATCAGAGATATAAAATAAATATCCAAGCAAATATACTTACATAAATAACTGGGTACAGTTATTAAATTAAATTGAAAAGAAGACACACATCCTTGGCAAAAAAAAAATATTCTAACTAATTTAGGTAGCTACTTGGATTTCATGGAGGACATAGACATAAATCTGTAGTTCTTATTTTGGGTACATATATATTATAGTGACTTTCTTCCAGAAAATACATTGTGTAAGGGGGTACAACTTTATAGAGGATGGACCTAAAAAGCATGACCTCAGACAGGTGGTCAAGATTAATATCAACAATTGTGATCCCATCTAGTGAATTAGATAGGATGCATCTTTGCTGTGCTATAATGAAAACAGAATATGTATATATCCTTCTCCCAAACACATGACATGAACAAAATGTAATCATGAAAAAACCTCAAATTCCACCAGAAGGACATTTTACAAAGTATCAGGTCAATACTTCTCAAAACTGCCAAGGCCATGACAAACAAGGAAAGTCTGAAAAACTATTCCATCTAGAGGAGATAAAGGAAACACAATGATTAAATGTAATGTATCCTAGCTGAGATTCTGCACATTAGCTAAACACTAAGGAAATCTAATGAGATTATGTATTACTAAGTAAAAAGAAATCAGCATTGGTTCATTAATCATAGTAAATTATAAAATGTTAATATTGAGGGGAATTGACTATAGGGTATATGAGCATTCTATACTACATCACAATTTTTTTTTTTTGTAAACTTAAAGCAATTCTAAAATGCAGCATCCATTTTTAAAAATACATAAAGTAAATCAGCATGTCTAATCACAACCAGATAATAAAAATAAATTTCCTACAAGTACACATAAAAATGTGTTTTATGTAGACTGTTCGCCTATTCTTAATATAAGCTAGTGGGATAAATTCTACATACAGTTCAATAAAAACCATTTTACAGGATATTAAAATTAATCATGCCAATATAGATGTTTTAATAATTAGCTGACTTAGTAATTTAAAATTTTTTCAACTGAGTTAAATATTGACATGGAATGAGAGATTAAGAGGAGAGAGTTCAAGGTTATACTTTCTAAAGAATATGTAAACTAATGACATTTTGCCTGTTAATTCTGTTTTGAAAATAAGTGACATTTTCTTATGGAATTTGATAAACTAAGAACAGTCATTTTTTTCACTAAAGGACTCCATTATCCCTATTATTCCTGAATGAGTTAGGTTCAGTCTGTTTGGGTGAAAAGAGATTTTCTCCCAAATGTAAAATTTGGAAACTCATATATTTCATTGCTAACTGTGACATATTTTCAAATTTATGTATTATTTCTGTCTGGTGCAATAACATCCCTTCTTTGTCTGACAAAATGTTTGCTAATGTTTATGTTAATTTCTTCTCAGGATTTGGTACCAGTTTTAATTTGAGTGTATATACATATATGTACATATATATATATTATACACATTATATATAATACATATATTTGTGTATTACATATTCAATTATATGCATGTATGTGTTCAAATTATTCAAATATTTGCAACTAAGTGAAGTACCATAGACATGGTTCTTCATGTGTTCAAATTCAATTACTTAGTTAATTAATTAAGAACTATTGCAATTTTTAATTTTGCCTAAGATGATAGTTGTATTTTAGTACATTTGTAAATTTCAATCATTTTAATTGCTGCAATCAGACATATAAGCTTAAAAAAACCCCAATAGACCCATTTACACACAGATAATTGAAGTTGAAGAGATTTTGTGTTAAACTTTTTTCAAAGAGTTGTACATAAAGAAATAGAATATGTAGAGTTTCACAAAAATATGAAGTCCCTTTTACATTTTCTTTTATAAATATAACCCTCAAACAAAGCATAACTAGGTGACCCATATAGACACTCTCAAGTGTCTCATAAAAATAAATGTAAGCCTGTTTTCTCAAGGTTCAGTATTCAGGGCTGTGACAACCCTTTTATCACAGAAAGCTACAGGAGAAGCTTTTAACAATTTCTGCCCCACGTGTAGCCAAAAGATTGCTAGGCATACAAGTAAAAAGAAATTTAATTTTTTTTTTTTTTTTAGAAATTTTAAATCTATAAGAATTTCAAATGCAATACATACTTATAGATGTGTTAACACCTTCATTATTTTACATATATATGACAAAATAATAACTTTATACTGCACCAATGCTACCTTTCTATTCAAAATGATTTAGAAATAAGAACTCCATTATTTAAGAGAGTGAAATAGTTGATGCTATGGAGAATGACAGTATTCTAGCTATAAAAAATAATTCTCCAGTCCTGAAATAACAGAAAATAAGCTACTATAGATAAGCAAATAAAAAGCGAATTCCTATTTCCTTATTCTTAAAGCACATCACTAATCTCAAAAATAACTAGCAATAGCTAGTAAACTTCAATTTACTCTTTGCTGGTAGAAATGGAAAATGCAGTTTTAAAGAAAAAAATATCTGAAGTAAGCCTATAAATCCCAGGATTCCACTACAATACAGAAAGACCCCCAAATACTAATATTTTGGAGTGAGGTAATTGTTAAACCATACTTGCAGAAAATACCTTGTCTTTCTGTAAAGTCTTTCGTGTTAACTAGCACAATTTCCTTTGTTTTGTTTTGATTCTTCGAAGCACAGATTCTGTGGGAGTCCTAGGCCTCCAAGGATTTGATAATTACCTATCAGGTGGAATGTGAAGGAAGAGATACCAGGAACCTCATGCTTAATCAAGTACTTCTAGGTGGAGGTGCTCAGAGAATTGGGGGAAGTAATTCTATCTTAGCCTTCATGAACTGTATGAGAATCTGCTCAGAAATGGAGTACAGTGAAATAAAAGTCAAGGAAAGCATCTGTTATTACCTGAAATGTGACATATTCTACAAAATCTGTGCAAGTAATAACCTAAATTTCTCATTTATATATCAGGAAGCATACTGCCAGTCATCTGGGCTATGCTCAATTAAATGCTGTGTCCCCTTTTGCCCCCAGCTATAGGACAACTAAATCACACAAGCAAGCTCTAGTTCTAGACAATCATTAATCAATACCTACCCACCTGTTCAACTGGGCCTGGATGCTGGCTTCTTATTACTTTTAGCTTTAAGAAAGAGGTGCTCTTTTAATATCCTGGCCCCAGTGTGTTCTTGTCAGGTTATATGGCTCCTTGTCCCTTACTATCTGTTCTGCATCTATCATTAGTCTAATAGGCAAGGAATGTCAGCAATTCTGTTTATAAACCAACTACGATTAATTGGTTAAAAGGTGTGTAATGCTTTTATCAGATTAACTGTAGGCACTCATTAAGTGGCAGGGAGAAGAAAATAAATAGTCTCTCTTATGTGAAAGTTTACTTTCTTGCATTTGGGAAAACAACCATAGGTGTACAGAAAGATTTGTATTGGCATGCTGTACACAGGATACAGGGAATTCAAAATATCTGTGATGCATGAGAGTTTGAATGATGTTGAATCAGAAAATCTACACAGCCTCCATGGGATGGTTAATGTCACTTGATGTACACTGCACTGATGTTACTTGGAAATTGGACTGGACGAATGAATATCACACATGACAGCAAACATCTTGATTGACTGAGGTAGACTAAGCCAATTAAAATGGCTCAAAGGAAATTTTGTCCTATGTGAACCACACAAAATATCAAAACCTCAGGGTTTTAGCAAGCGATATTCAAATGCTTACAGTATTTTCAAACACTTGCACTGAATGCTCTACATTTCTTCCAAACTTTTACTCCATAGTGAATTTAAATAAGTTATACTTTTATTTTCATTTTAATGGGAACATTTTTAAAAAATTTCCCTTAAGACTTCCTTGACCCATGTACCTTTGTCCAAGTGTGTTTACTAATTTTCAGGTACCTGAGAGTGAGGGAGTTTTGAGCTACCTCTTTGTTATTGATGTCTGGTTTAATTTCATTGCATTTGGTGAATTTATTTTGAATAATTTCTGTACTTTTAAATGTGTTAAACTGTGTTTTATAGCTGAGAATTAAGTCTATGTTGTGGGATGTTCTACAAGCACTTGAGAAGCATGTGTATTTTGCTGTTGTTTGATGAAACAATCCATAAATATCATTTAGATCTAGTTGGTTATAATTCTCTTCAGTCTAACCATGTTATGGACTATGCTATGCTTTTCCTGATTTTCTGCCTGCTGGATCAGGTTCCATTTCTGATAGAGGAGTGCTAATGTCCACAACTGTGACAGTGGGCAAGTCCTTGCTCTGAAGTAAGCTTTGTCTTCAATTAACCCACATTAATCTATTCTTTCTTTTAATTAATGATTAAATGTTTATCTTTCTCCATAACTTTACTTTTAAACTGTCTTTACAAAATGGGTTTCTTATTGATATAGAGTTGGATCTTGTCTTTTTAAAATTCACTCTGATAGTTTCTGTTTTATTGGTGACTGCTGATGTTTAAAGGGATTATTGATAGAGTTGAATTAATATGTTCTAGATTTGCTAATAATAATAACAATTTATTTTCTTACCTTCTCTAGTTTTAACTGAGCATCTTCTATACTTCAATTTATGCTGTCAATTTTCTCCTCTTTTAGCATATAAGCGAAACTTATTTTTAATTTTTAATTGATTGCTCATGACTTTGCAGTAGACATTTACAATTAATGCAAGTCCCCTTTCAATAGAATTATACATTTAGTGGGTAGTAAATGTACCTTAGAATACAGCATTCCCTGTCACTCCCTTCTGTCCCTTATAACATTGCTATCATTCGTTTAATTTTCTGTAAGCTATTATCAATGAATACATTATTTCTATAATTACCTTTAAAAACTGTTATCTATTAGAGCAATTAAGAATAAGAAAAGTACAATATGTTATGTTATCTCCCATATTCCATCTTTAATGCTTTTCCTTTCTTTATATAGATTCAAATGTCTGACATGTAAGCTACTTATTTCTGAAGAACTTATTTCTTGTCAGGCAGGTCTTCTAGAAATTCTATTTTCCCTTGTCCTGAAAATTATTTGTTTGCTCATCACTTTAAAATGTAATTTCATTGCATACAAAATTTTTGATTGCTGAATTTTTTTCTTCCAAAACTTTAAATATTTCACTCTGCTCTCTTTTTGCTCACAGAGTTTCTGAAGAGAAGTCCAATGTAATTCTTATCTTTGCTCTTTCACAAATTAGGTGACCCCCCCTAAATCTCTGAACTTCAAGATTTTCTCTTTGTCTTTGATTTTCTGAGGTTTGAATATTATACATCTGTGTGTAGATTATTTGGTGTTCATCCTGTCTTTTGGATTATGAAATTTGTGTCTCTGATTTGGTGTCTATTATTAATTTTGGGAAATTTTCAACTCATTATCACTTCAAATATTTATATCCCTTTTCTGTCTTCCCCTGGTATTCCTATTTTGCATTTTCTGTAATCATCTTTTATTTCTTAGCTATTCTGTCATTTTCTTTCTACTTTCTGTTTGTATTTGAATTTTGGAAGTTTCATTTGACATCACTTGTAGCTCACTGATTCTTTCTCAATCTCACTGCACTCCTTGGTTTCTAGAAGTTACTTTGTTCATTCTCAGAGTTCCCATCACTCTGCTTTTATTATCTCTCTGTTCTTACATGTTTTTCTTTTTTTATTTTGGAGGTCTTAGTGAAGCCAAGTCCCTGATAGAGGAGTACTGATGTTCACAACTATAATAGTGGGTAAATCATTGCTTTGAAGTCAACTTTGTCTTCGATTCACCTATATTAATCCACTCTTTCTCTTAATTAATGATTAAAGGGCAGCAAACTCAGGCTGTGGCCCTAGGGAGTCCGCCATTTCAATGTTGGCCTCTAGTGCCAAGCCAGGGAACAGGTATGTCAGGGCATGCTAACCAGTCACACTGAAGAAGCCCAGCCTGGACCCAATTGGATATGTACTCTGCACAGCTCCATGGCTCTGAACCCCTACACCTCCTTAATATGCCAACCTGAACCTCCTAGGAAGCTAGGATTATGGGCAAGCAGTGAGGAAACAGAAGAGGGACAGACCTGAATGGAAGTTCACACTCAAGGGTTAACCAACACCATTGGTACTTCTTCAAATTCAGATTAGCATAAATTTGGACCAATAGTGTTGACCCAAGCACTATATAAACCACTAGGCAAGCACACTCAAGCAGCAACCTCCATTGGGTCCTCTCTTTCCCTGCAGAAGTTCTGTTTTTATTCATGCTTAAATAAATCCTACCTTTGCATTCACTCATCCTCGTCTATGGATATGAAATAAGAACTCAGAAAGAAGAAATTGGCAGTGAGCTGCGGGGGTCTGCTGCAACATGGGAGGGCATAGCTTGCCATTAAGAGCTGCAACACATTTCTTGGTTTATGCAGACTCTACCTATAAGCAAATATGGAGACACTCTGGTTTCGTTAGAATCATGTTAACATAGCCATTTTATACTCCCAGTCTGATAATCCCAGCATCTCTACCTTATCTGAATCTGGTTGTAATGCTTGCCCATTTCTTCAAAGTGTTTTTACCTTTTACTGTGCTTTATAATTTGATGTTGTTGTTGTTGCTAGTTATATATATTACCTTGGGTAAAAAGAACTGGGTAAATAGCTTTCAAGTGTAATGTTTTAAGTTTATATGTCTAGGAGTTAGAGTGTGTATGTTAGTATGGTTTTGGTTGCTGTAACAAAATTCCTGAGAATCAGTAATTCATACAAAAAATTGAGGCTTTTTAAGTTCTTGTTTCTGGAGACTGTGAAAGTTCAAAATCATGGTACAAGTGTAAACTCAGCATTATAAATGGGGGAGGGCATCACATGGTGAGATAGAACAAGAGTGAATCAGCTCTGGTGTCTCTCCCTGTTCCTAAAAAGTCACCAGTTCCCTCATGGTTGTCCTACCCTGAAAAAACTCATTTAACCCCAATTAACTCCCAGAGATACTACTTCTAAATACCATCAATATATGAATTTGGGGTTAAGTTTCCAAAACATGAAATTTGGGAAGCATTTTCAAAACATGCACTATTTTACTGTTTACTATAGCTATAGATACCAGGCTAAAATTTACTGTGATGTCATTTTGTGTGTCTCCCCTGTTTGTCTTGGATTTCCCTCCATCCTCCTTAAAGAAGGTCTGAGCTATGAGTTCTTTCAGTTGTCCTTCATTTTGCTCATAGTGAACTCGTGTCCCTGGATTGTGATGTTCACAGGTGTTTCTCAGCCCTTTTCCTAAGGGAGACAAGGTTAGAGGGGACTGGGATTGGCTATTTCTCCTCCGATGGGTCAGTTAGGATCTGGTAAAAACCCAACTGGTTAAAAGTCCCAGTACATAAGTTCTCACAAAACAGTTTTTGTGAGACTTTATTGTTAAAAGAAAAAAAAAAAAAAAGAGTGCTTTGGGTGTATTTCAAAATGGCCATTTTTCAAAGGCTGGAAGTATGAGAGGATTTTTTTTTTTTTTTAATTTGAGTTTCCCCGTGAGAACCTGGCTGGACTCCCAGTGGTAAATCTCAGAAAAACGTGACGACTTCAGTGGAGTTTTGATTCAAACTCATGTACAGTGGACTGCAGTCAAATTATAAATTACTCTTTTGGTTTTCCTTCTGCATGGCTGGCCCCTGCAAAGTGTTCTGATCTTAGTTTTCTTCTCTCGTCTGTTGTGATTCTTTTTGTCACTCTACTTTTGAAGTCACCAGTTTTTCCTGTCACTTCAATTCTTGAAGTGATAGCTCAATAACTCATAGCTCAATATAAGAAGAGTTGTTGATTTCCATTTTCTTTTGCTTTTTTTCCTGTGTAGACAGGAATGACAACTTCCAAATTCCTTCCAAGCTGAGCCAGGAATTGGGAGTCCCCCATCTCGCCTCGATTATTGCTCCTTCTGCAGTGTTGGCAGTGTCTAACACAGAAGGATCTGCTCATCTTCCTGTGATGAGGAAGAGTAGATGTTAACGAACACCTAACTCATCTTAGTAAGCAGATCCTAGTGAGGACTTTCTACCAAACCATGGATAAAATCAGGCACGTTCACATTCACTATCCACTTTGTCACAACACCCTGTATTTAATTAAAGCTAATATTTCTCTGCATAGTATTAATGAGGAACTGAGAGAAGTGATGTGTTCATTTTAAAGTTAGTAAGTACATTTAATGTACATCATGCACAACCATAGAAATGAAAAGTTGCACCCAATATGTGTACAATGAGTCAAAATGAAGTCTGCAAAATAAAATCAGCATACTACAGTGATGTAGCCACATCAATGTTCACAGCTGCTCAATTCACAATAGCTAGATTGTGGAACCAACCTAGATGTCCTTCAATAGATGAAGGGATAAATAAACTGTGGTATATATATACAATGGAATATTACTCAGCCATAAAGAAGAATAAAATTATGACATTTACAGGTAAATGGATGATGTTGGAGACTGTTATGCTAAATGACATTAGCCAATCTCAAAATCCAAAGGCCGAATGGTCTCTCTGATAAGTGAATGATGATGCATAATGCAAGGTGGAAGGGTGGCAAGAATGGAGGAAGGATAGACAGCATAGAGGGGAGGAAGAAGTGGGGTCAGTCTGGGGGGCGGTAAGAATAATAACAGAATGTGTGACAGACATCATTGCCCTGTGTACATGTATGAATGCACAGATGGTGTGACTCTACTTTGTGTACAACCAGAGAAACAATAGCTGTATTCCATTTGTGTTCAATGAATCAAAATTAAATAAATTAAAAATAATTTAGAAAAGAAAATAAAGGATGGGGCAGGAGGAGAAAGAAGTGGGGAAGCGGGTGTTTTGTTTAAAAGGTACAGAGGTAAATTGAAGAATGATGAAAATGCTTTGGGTATAGATGGTTACACATCATTGTGAATGTATTTAATGTCCCTGAATTATACACTTAGAAATGGCTGAAATATCATCATGTATATTTTAACAAAATAAAAATTTTAAAAGCCAAAATAAATAAATAAATAAAAAATAAAAAAAATAAAAAATAAAAATTTCAGAAAAGGAGTGAAAGATTTCCAAATTCCATCTAGACTCTAGCTATTAATGTCTTAATATTTATTGTATTTTGGAGGAAAGGGAAGAGAGTTTGACATCTTCTGGCCTTGTGGACCTGGACAGTGACTGCCCCTTTCAGGCTTCATGAATTCCGAGAGAGAGTCAGCAATTTATCTTAGAGTACATCTTTTTATGGACCACATCAATCCCAAATCCACATTCTTTAATTCTCTCCCTTTGTTTAATTTCACACATCAAGCCACAATTGTTTTGGACCTCATGTGCTCCAAAGCGAAGTGTTCCAGCAAGTATACATGACTTAGTTCATCATAAAGAGTTAGATCTGTGCCCCAGTGCCCAGTGGAGTCATGCAGACTGTCCAATCCCACACTCTTACTTACTGTGCCTTATCATTTTCTTTGCACAGAAGTCATGAAAAACTCTCAGCCCCATCCTTTCCCTTGATCCTTCTGCCTCCTAGACAAAGCTAGAGCTTACCATGTGGTCCTGCACAATGAGGCATGTCGCCTCCACTTGCCGCCTTCCTGCCCCCCGATAAATGATAAAATTCTCCTTTCAGTGGTTCTGACCTCTCAGCATGTCACCTTACTGTACCTGATCAAAAAGAAAAGAGAAAAACAAATATCCTGGTACATTTAAAATATACCTCTTGGTTGATATGAAACTTCAAACACTGCGGAACTTAACTTTCCCTTTCCTCCACACAAAGCACAGAAGACTATGATCTAAGAGTGATTATTGTTTAAGAAAGTGGCTTTTGTGGGAAAGGTCCTTTTTCTTCAAAAACTAAACTAAACTCAGACTTTCTCACCATTTTTCGTAAAGAAAAAATTGCAGGAAATTTTCCTTCTACCTTTATCCATTTGACAGAGATTATATTCTGAATACCTCTATTAATCAATTAAATCAATACTATTTATTATTATTAACTATGTATGCTTAGTGTGTAAAGCAGTGGTTAATGAATGAAGCAGATTCTAACCCCCTCTATGCCTTTGCATTTTTGTTGTAACATGCACAAGTTTGCAAGCTTTATTGAGATTTCTCTAATGCTCTAGAATGTGTAGGGTATATAAAAGTAAAAAATGTATTGCACCACATTTTGAAATAAAGGAGCATCTCAAATGAAATATTTAATGAGATTTTTAAAGTAGGGCTAAGAATGCTTTTAAGAATTGCATTCTGTCTAGTAGGAAAAATGTATCAACTTTTCATTTAGAAAATGATCAAATTAAAAATTATATAAAACTGCCAAGTATAGCAGGGATAATTATAGTAATAATTACACTGTGCTCAAGATATTAACTGAGAAATATAATAGAATTGCTATATCTGTCATCTCAGATACTGAGTTCAACAATTCCTGGAGCTCTAGTCCCAAAAGCAAGAAAGCCTTTCTTTTTTCTTTGTTCATCACTTACAAACACATAAACTCTTTTTAGTGACCTAAGGAAACTTATTTGTTCCCTCTTGTATGGCTCTCTTCTTCATATAAACTTCTTTCTATCTTTTATGTCTTCAAATCTTAAAAAATATTTAGTTAAAATTTTAGAGAATTTTATTATTTAAAAATATTTTCACTCAATGTACAAATGTGGTAGTTTCTTAATTTGAACTGAAATAATTTTATTCTTACTAATTGATTTGGGTAATCAGAATACAAACTTCTAGGATTTTATTTATAAAATTATGTCCTCTCATTAGAGACAAGAGCTGAAATTATGTGACTATAGAGCGTTAAGTGTTTTGTGAAGAAAACACACACCCAGTTTTACCCAGATATACACACGATATAGTTATATTTTAGTGCTATTTATATGACAATTTGAATCTTAATTAGTGAGTAGATATTCAGTGACTAAAGTGTAGTTTAATAAGTATATGTGTTAAACTATGTAAGATGCTTTTTCAGTCAGATTTTGTCACTGCTGCAACTAAAAGACCTGATTAGAACAACTGTAGAGGAGGAAAAGTTTATGAGGGCTCATGGTTTCAGAGGTCTTACTCCATAGAAGGCTGACTCCATTCCTCCAGATGAGAAAGAACATCATGTGTAAGAGTGTGGCAGAGGGAAGCAGCTCACACGGTGATCCAGAAGCAGAGAGAGAGAGAGAGACTCCATTGACCAGATACAAATGTGTACCCCCAAACCATGCCTCAATTCCCACCTCCTCCAGCCACACCTTTCCACTTCAGTTACCACTCAGTTAATAACTATCATGGGATTAATTCACTGATTGGGTTAAAACTCTTACAACACAATCATTTCTCATCTGAAGTTTCTTGTATTGTCTCACACATGAGCTTTGGGAGACACCTCACATCTAAACCATAACAGATGCATTAATACAAGACTGAATTTTTTAGAGGAAGCTGAGTTATACATGAAGTTGAACTTGCCTCCCATGAGAATAGCGCTGCAGAGAAGTGGAAGTACCTAGAGCAAGGCAAGTCATGAAAAAAGAGAAACAGAAGTCATAAATATATCAATGTTATTTTACTTTATGATTGTGATTTCTTTCTTCTTCACAGACTCTTTGTGAAGAGGTAGGTAAGGCAATAATTTCAAACCTATGAGGTTGGGCTCTGATAGACATAAAGCTGTGAACTCTCAGAGAACACCAAGGAAATATTGGCTTTTTGGAATACGCACAAACCTTATAAGACTAAAAAATGAATTCTTAAAAAAATACAAAGTTTGGGTCTAATTTAAGGATTTTTCTAACTTCTTTTTTCCCTTAACTTTCTCTTTTCTTTCAATACACAAGTGTGCTCCAAAATACTCCAAAAAAATTAAATTATAGCAATCAATTGTGTTATGTAACTATTGCTTTTTTACTGTTAAAAGGTGCACATAGGAAATAATGCTGTGATGGCAATTTCACCAGTCACACTTTATGGATGAGGAATGATTTAAAATATATACTTTGAAATTTTATTGTAATTTAAATGAGTTCCATTTATCACTAGATTTATTAGTAGTTTTAACAATATATGTTTTTCATCCATTTTGTAACTGATCCTCCCTTTGAATACATGATAATAGAACATCTGCTATTTTTCTATAGTTTTGTGGAGGTTATACCTAAGTGCCTACAAGAATAAATATTTCTCATTTAACTGTTTTTTTCTCAAATCATTAATAATTTCACCTCAGCACAAGACAGACATAGCCATGGATGTATTTACCTTGTGTCCTATTGCATTTATTCTAATTTAAATGTACTGAATGTATATTGCTATACAGTCAATAAGTCTTACTAGTATGTAAGGTCACCATTTCATCCTCATGATTATCAATATCAATATCAGAATAGCAAAAAGTTAGAATTTACCTGGTGCCAGGCACCAATATATTGACTTAATGCATATAAACTGATTTCATTTTCAAAATAATATTATGAGATAGATATTATTATTATATCCATTATACAGAATGGAATGCTAAGGCATAGGAGCAAAGTAACTTGCTGAAGGTCACATAGCAATGAATGGCAGAACCGAGACCCAAGGCCTGTTTCAGAGTGCAGGCAACTAATTTGTAAAAATTCCCAGAAGCAGAAACAATAGATTATGACTTTTCTTTTCCATATTGACAATACAGTATCATCCATTCCTAGATTTCCATATTGTTTCAGAACTGGTGGTTTTCTCTAAGTTCTACAGAAAGTTGTTCAAATGAAAACTTGATTTGAATTCTAAAGGGAAAAAGGCAATATTTGCTGATTTTTTTTACATAATTATTTTTGGTGAAAATTCTACTTGTGATTTGTTTGTGAAGTGTTAAGATTTCCCTATTAGGACATGTTCAGGGTCTGAGCTGACAGGGTCTCTCTGGCTTAACTAAAAGAATACATGAAATGAAATGTTCCTGAAATAAAGTTTAAAATCAAGAAATAGAACTCAGTGAGACCATTGCTCCTGAAACTCTCTGGGAATTTAGGAATAGATGACATTGAATTGTCAACGTGGAAAGAAGTCACAGCCTATCATTCTGTGGATTAAGAATTGTTCACTCCGGTGGGATGCTATTGAAGTTTCAAGTCCTGAATTCAATC
Source organism: Glaucomys volans (assembly GCA_020662805.1). Lineage (NCBI taxonomy): Eukaryota > Metazoa > Chordata > Mammalia > Rodentia > Sciuridae > Glaucomys > Glaucomys volans. The sequence continues at coordinate 103,111 of JAJEJO010004116.1, forward strand.
AAAGATAAGAGAAGGCTACAGGACAGATTTAACTCCATTAACTAACAACTTCATTAATACTCACCACACACACACACTCTTAATAAATGGACCAGATGACACTTTTTTCCTCAGGCTAAACTGTACCAACTGCATTTGACAGACATGTTTTCCGGCCCAAAAGAGAAGCTGAGAGTAATTTGAGATATTTCCATACATAAATAACAAACAGGAAGGGAAAATGCAAATAAGAAGAAGAACTATTTGGGCTTTTCCACAGGCAAAGTTTACTGGAGTCCTTATCTTTTAAGAGAATGTTCTGCTTTGGCAACTAGAATTAAGGTCTTGATTCAGGTCCAACTACTCCCAAAGGGAAAGTGAGCACTGCACAGGAAGATCCCTTTCTTCAGAGATTACTGAGAAGACCTCCGCAAAAGGCAGAGAACTACCAGAAAACAGGCACTGCCCTTTTTGTAGGATACTAAAGGAACATTTTTTTTCTAATTTCTACAAATTTTTGGTAAAAATCCAAAGATTAACTGTTTTAAGATCTAAGGGTTTGTGGTCCCTTTCACAAATTTCATGTTGCATAAGAAGAGTTGACATAGATAACAGGTATATAAAGTAGCAGACCTGTGCTAAAGCAAAACATAACAAAACATATTTATTTACAAATATGTACTGGACTGGATTTGGTCTAGTTGCAATAGTTTACTGATCCTTGTATTTATTCATAAATGTGAAAGAAAAAGAAAGAATTAACAGATACTTAAGGGAAACAAATTGGGTGAAAGTGAAAGACCAAGAACAAACAATGCAATTGAGTCAAAGGAAACAATGTATTGAAAAGAAGCAACCTTACTGAAAGACCAAGCCATAGCCTCAAAAGGAATAGGCTATTTAAAAGGAAAAGAATTATACAACAAGAAATAATATTCAATTTAATAGATTAAATATTGCATTGCAATTTAAAAAAATGGAATACTAAAATGAAAATGAACTAAATTAACATAAACCGAATAAAGAGTATTGTAATAAATAGGAGAACATTTCAGTGGCATAAAAAACACATACAGGCAGAGTAGCAAGCCTTTAATTCCAGAAACACGGATTCAAGAATTGAGAGAATAATAAATGAAATAAGGAAATTCTCCAATACTGATAAAAACAAACAAACAAAAACAAGAAATAGAAAGAGGACCAAAAAAGCATCACCAGCAAGTATGTGTGCTAGAGAACACTGGTGGAGCACCACCAATATTCTGGGGAAAACAGTTTTAGAGTTGGACATCTATGGGGAGCAGAAACAGTAGTGAAGTCTGAGGACAAGACTTGGCTATTTGTTTCAGTGGTTCAGAACTCCTTTTTGTTCTATCCAAAACTTCTACCTCCACATCATCTCAGGGATTACTTTAGGAAAAATTTAGTAATTTACACACACACACACATACACATAATATATGTACTTATATAATATGTATTAAATATATGATATTAATATAAGAAGTTTGCAAAACTAAGATTGGCATAAAGGAAACAATAAGTATAAAGAGGAATTGGAAGGATATGTACTTAGATTAACTTTCAAAAGGTTAATCCAAAAATAAATACAAAGATGCACTTTGTATTAACCTTTAAGAATATACCATTCTAGTAGATTTTTAGCCACATTGACTTATTTCTGTATAAATTGAATCAGACCCCTTCTTCCTCTAGTTATCAAGGTGCAAGTGCTATTGTTAATGAACTGAGACAATCTACAACATGCAAGCAGACAGACTCTAGGATACCCTATTAAGTGGCAAAGAACTAAAGATACCAAAAATAGTATCACAATTACCTCAATGAAGAGGTGAGGTGGTGAGAGATACACTGAAGAATCACACAAATTTATAAACCAAATGCTTCTAGTTTTGATAAATAATAAGACTCTTTTTTGGGGGG
>JAJEJO010004116.1:105133-124587 GCA_020662805.1 Glaucomys volans
ATATATATTTAATTTTTTAAATTTTGAGACAGCATCTCATTAAGTTGCTTAGGGCCTTGCTAAATTGCTGAGGCTGGGCTTGAACTGTGATTCTCCTGTCTGTGCCTCCAAGCCACTGGGTTACCAGTGCCAACATGCTGGGCAACAAAAGGCTCTTTTACCTTTTTTTAAAAAAAACGTTTCTGGCAGTGTTCTTAATTCATAAGTAGTTTCTTTGAGATTTTAAAAAGTTAAAATTTTCTAAAAAGATGAGATTTTAGGAAAGAAATAGATGATGATGATGATGATGATGATGATGATAACAATTTTGGTATGAAGGTTTGAACTCAGGAGCACTCAACCACTGAGGCACATCCCCAGCCCTACTTTGTATTTTCTTTAGACATAGGGTCTTACTGAGTTGCTTAGTGCATTGCTTTTGGCTGAGGTTGCCTCCGAACTCGCCATCCTCCTGCCTCAGCCTTCCAAGCTGCTGGGATTACAGGCGAGCACCATTGTGCCTGACAGAAATAGATTGCTGATGTTATAAGGGCTTATTCTCCACCTCACAGATGGCACCTTTCTGTTGTACTCTTCCATAGTGGGAGGTCAAACAAACTGCCTGGATCCTCTTTCATAAGGGCCTCTTATAATAAGTTCGAAAAGACCCCAGTTTTTAATACTATTGTCTTAGGCACTAGGTTTCAACATATGAGTATTCAGGAAATAGACTTCCAGACCACAGCAGCTGGCCTGGAAGGATTAGGACTTTTCCTCCCAATCCTGAAGTGGTATTACTTTAAGTTGCCTTTTCAGTGTCACTCATAGTCCAGAAATCTGCATGTATCTTCATCTTATCTCTGCTTACAATAATCCATAAAGATCATGTTTCATTTGATTCATCCAAATACAGATTATGTAACTTCATTGAAAGTCTTAGACATAGAACTCAATTCTCTGGATGGCACAGATGGTCTGGGAGGCGACTACGGTCCTAATATTGTTGTCTTTACATTCTCTGCATGCAATTAGCAGCACAGAAAATTACCACTGTACCTAGTGTATTGTTAACCACATGGTGACTATTTGAGCATACCACATGCTGTTCTGTTTTTTATTAATTGCACACAAAATATTTTAATTTTTAAAGGAATAAATGTCCCCACTTCCTTAACTCTCTATAATCCACTTCCACCAATGGACTTGCTCTCTCAAATTTCTCAAGACTTTCTACTTGTCAGACAAACACGATCTTATGTTAACCACACTGATTTTACTTGTTTCGTTTTGTTGTTCAATCTCTCCCTAATTTGAAACCTTCTACTGTTTGGTTTTGTAAAAATCTGAAGTCTTCTATTTTCTCCCCTTAAATGCACATTTGACTCTTCACTAGTCTTCTGGCATTGTAACAGAACACAAAGGGTTTGCCCCTTTGTGAATGCCATGTACCTCTTTCTATAAACTAGGAAATTCAAATTTACTGGTCCCATGTTCTTGGACTTCCCAGCTTCCAGAACTGAGAGAAACAAAATCTGTTATTGTAAAGCCACTAAATTCAGGTATTTTGTTACAACCACCTGAACAAACTGAGACAGTAAGAACTTCTGAGTTTTCTGATCTCCTCTTTTTTCATTTTTGCCAACATCATCTTAGTAAAATAAACAAGTCCTTTTAAAATGCATAATGATGCAGCAATTAAGTATAAATACTTTAATGTGCCTGCCAAGGTTTCCTGCATCATGTACTTCCATCTATTCTCATGTCCTAGCCATGCCCAAAATCAAATTTGGTTTTGCGACTCACTGAATATCTCTTTATTAAAGCCAGCATAGGTATCTCATTGACACTTTTCTGAAACATACATTGTCAATATCCTGCCTTGCTAATCAGAGAAAGGACTGGGGTTCTTCCTGAGACTCTGATGCACTGTGAGAATCCATTGTGATACTTTGACATATTCTAATGTCCTATAGCAAATTGGGTCACAAATGGACTTTTTTTTGGCTTGTTAATCATTTCAAACTTCCATGCTTTGAATTTCCTTTCTGAATCATCACAGTGCATACATTTTTTTCTCCTTTCCAAAAAGGTCAGCTATTGTATTGCTGATACAATGGCCATTTGTCCTACTGCCAAATTTATTCTTCAAAATTTCCAAGGAAATACAGCATTCAGCTTAGAATGATAGAATTTTATAATACTAAAGCTTTTAAAGTCACTCCCATGTTATGTGTTAATAGGTTCTAAGTAAATATAAATCAACTCATCATGAAATTCATATCGTTTTGCTATTTATTTTCACTTTTCAGGAAACATTGAAACATTTTCTCCAGTATTCTGCAGTGTTTAGGACTCCAGAGCACTGATGACCATGTATCTGAACTTTCAGCACATACTTGGTATAAGAGATGATATAGATCAAGTGCTTATAAAACATTTACTCAATGCCAGGTAAGTTTTGAAGGATTTTACCTACATTAACTAATTTCCTCTTTACCAGAATGCTTTGCAATAAGTACTCTTACTATACCAATTTTACAGACAAGGAAACTGAGGCTCCTGGGAGCTGCAAAACTATACCAAGTTCTCATGTCTTATAATTGACAGAAATAAAATGTTTGCGTCCAAACTTTTAACCTCTAAATGCAATGCAAATTGCTTATGTAGGTTAGATTTTAGTCATCATTTTTATTTCTTTGTCATTTTGTTTTCTGTTTCCATCCTCCTTGAATGTAGAACACAAATGTTTTGGTCTGTGTTTAAGTATCTGATTGCATTTTAGGTGAAACACTGAAGACTAACTTCCCTTGATAATTAATTTATTTACATTTTATTCTGCCCCACCTACCTTAAACAGGCATGGGCCATACTAAGAAAACATGAAAGTAAAGCATTTGTTCCAAAGTTCATGGTTAATGGAATATTTCTGTGGCTCACATCTATAAATAATTCTACAATTACTTCGTTACCACTTAGAATACACCTGTGCCCTTGGAGATGGAATTCTTACCCACATGTTAGGAATGGGAAAATAAGCAAATACATATGTTTAATTACAATAAGCTCTGACCCAGTGGCTAATGTCTGATCTGTGAGAGTACCTTAGTCTGTAGATTAATAATTAGTCTCCAAAAGTGGCAAAACAAACTTGAACAACCTTTAAATATGCACACATACACATACACAGTTTCCAACAGGATTATCTTACTTTCCCAATTTACATAGAGTAGGCCAATTTTTTAATGGTTAACTTGTCGTTTATTTCCAAGAATGCTAATTTCCATTCTTTTTATAGTTACCTTCAGTTTGGAATTGTAATCCCTTTGTGTATTTCTAATCCATTTTTCAGCTTAATAGATCTGATAGGTTTTAAATTACATTTCGGTGAATAGTACCCTTCTCATTTTCAACCTCCATTTAATGTTTCCACTGTGATGGAACAACTTGCTATGCAAAGTGCCTTTAGCACTTCTGTCAAGATTTAGTAACTTAATCTGGATTTCCACTAAACCACCACTTACAGCTGAACATTTAGGTAGACTCTGGCTGAAGTTTCATCACTAAGAGCTAAATATATACTGATTAGGACAGAAACAAGCCTGAGGTGCATTACTGAACAAATGCATCATCATTTTGTGCATACGTTTGTACCAGAAAAAAGAGAGAGAGAGAGAGAGAGAGATCACAACTTAATAAGTGGAAGACTGAAGCAGAAGATAAATGATAGAATTTACAGGAGAGCAAGAGGACTCAGCAAAGTTACTGCAGTATCTCAAATCAATGGAGGTAGAGTAGAGATTAAAAACTCTTTCAAGTATATTGGCAAGTCACGAAAGGCAAATATTATATGGCCTGACTTTGATGCACAAGATAAAATATCATATTAAAATTGTGAATAAATACCACTACTTCATGCTGAGCATCATTTTATCTTTTTAAACAATGACCTGGGAATTTGTTAGCAGCAAAATGTAACCATTGAAAACTACACACTAAAGAAACTGTATTGCTAATGAAGTGAAACAGAGGGTGATAATTCCATTCTATTTGGTCAAGTCAAATGATTCTGCCATTATGGTGCTACATTGGGTGTTCTTACATTTTTTTTTTGTTTTTCATTTTTATTATTTTTTATTTACTTATTTTTCCAGTGCTAGGAATCAATCCCAAGGCCTCATGCATTTATAGCTCTATTCTTTATCTTCCGCCATGGAGGAGGATTCTAAAGAAGAATGTGAAATATAGGGAAGGATTTACTGTATTCCAACAAAATTACTTAATGATAAGAGAAAACTTAGTTTATGAGATAAATAAATAATTTGGTCTCCTTCCCTAAGTATGTTGAGAAATGATTAATTAATATTATTCAGGTGTTGCATAAGTTTAGTTTTTGAGGAAGTTAATTATTTCTATAGAGGCTGGCTGGCTTAAAATGAAGGAGAACTCATTTAAACCACTTGAAGAAACAGCTTCTCAGTTTAAGTGGTGTGTATACTATTGAATCTGCCTGCCTAAAAATACATTAATAAAGACTAATAAGCACATATTTATTTAGTTAGATTTAGCTCAAAGACATTAACTACTTGATATCATTATAATGAATTTGTGTTTAGTTACACTTCACTGTAGACTCTAAAATAGAAAGAATGTCCAAATATTCGACTACTTCTAAGTTTCAAGCTTTGAATAACCTTTAGCAAGTTTACTGAATATTCTCCACTAATGTGTCACAGATTAAAGGATTCTAAAACATGTACTTGGCATAATATTTAGTCAGGGGTGGGCATCAGTTCAGCTAACAACTGAGCTGCTGCCCTGTACAACATATTAAACACAATGTTCACCTAGTGAATATCGGGATATGAACAGGATTTGGAGAATGTGTTTAAATTTCCCCCATATTATCTTGAAAATATCTCCTAGTTTTTTTTTTTTTTTCAGAAATTTCTTTTCATAGAAGATAAAATGTAGATGAGGACTTTTATCAAGATTTCTAGAGTGAGAATGGATGCAAAAATGTTTTCTTACCAGTGAAATTTTTGATATATGTCAGGTTTCCAGAGGCTCTTCCTTACTAGAGACTTCCAGAAACACTTTTGAAGAGAGTACTGAGGCATCTTGGAGCAGGGGAGGGAGGCTGAGTCTTTCCCCTCTGACAAGTGAGGTATTTGTTCACCCTTGTGTAGTCAGGGGTATGTGTAGGTTTCACAGGCTTAGGAAGACTCTAAAGGTTGTTGTGTTTTGTTTGTTTGTTTGTTTGTTTTGTTTTTTTTTAAGAAGTATTTAAATGAGGATGCAGCTCAGTGGTAGGGTGCTGCTTAGAATGGGCAAGGCCTTGGGTTTGAATCCCAGCAATTGTAAAAAAGAGAAAATATAGCAGGTACTGTGGTGCATAACCGTAATCCCAGCAATACGAGAATCACAAGTTCCAGGCCAGACTTGGCAACTTAATAGAGCAGGACTTTGCTGCAAATTACAAAAGTAAAATAATAAAATAAAATGAAAAAAGTTAGGGATGGAACTCAGAATAGAATGCTCCCATGTTCCATCCCCAGAAGAAAAAGAGGGCAAGAAAGAGAAAACTACATTAAGAGACAATAAATTTTGCTTAGAGCCTTTTATGTTGACACACACCTCTTTTAGCTTCCTAAAGTACAAATGCACACATTGGACTACAGTGATGGACTACAGTCTCATTTCATAATTGCTGATTTTCCATGGACCAAAATGTTTTCTTATAATATTTTCTTAATGAAGCTTAGGGCCAATCGGTTCTATACACAGAGTGATCACTGAACAATGGTTAAAAGTGCAATAAAAATATTTCCCATTTTTGAAAAAAAAAACAGGAGTCAGGATGGAAGGCAGACCTTAAAATATTTCCTTTAAACAATAAATAGCCCATAATGCCTGCACCATTAATTTGATTGAATCAGCCATCATATTGAGATAAAAAGAAAAAGAAAAATTAAGTGCAGTATGTTCTTTATAAAACTATATCTTTTTATTTTGTATATTTTTCAAATCATTGATATAATTTTATTGTAAAATAAAACACAAATTTACACTTACTGAATTAAAATAATGTTAAACTCATTTCAAGAAAGAGACTAACCCTTACTTTTATAAATTTTTAAATAAATTTTATAAATCTTTACTTTTCTTTTTTACTATTACATTAATTTCCTCTTTGACCCAAGAACTAAAATATTGCTGCTTCTTTCTAATAATTTTGATATTTATCAGTGCATGTACTCTTTTTCATTATTTATTTTTATTTGCTCTAATTAGTTATACATGACAGCAGAATGCATTTGATTGTACACAGATGGAGCACAACTTTTCATTTCTCTGATTATACATAATTTAGAGTCACGCCATTTGTGCTATCATACATGTACATAGGGTAATAATGTCCATTGCATTCCACCATCTTTCCTGTCCTTGTATGCTTTCCTTTCCCCTTCTCCCCTCTGCCCAATCTAAAGTTCCTCCATTCTTCCCTTGCCTCTCCCTCACCCCATCTGGATCAGCATCCACATATCAGAGAAAATATTTGGCCTTTGGTTTTTTGGGATTGGCTTATCTCATTTAGCCTAATATTCTCCAACTACATTCATTTACCTGCGGATGCCATAATTTCACTCTTCTTTAAGGCTGAGCAAAATTCCATTGTGTGTGTGTGTGTGTGTGTGTGTGTGTGTGTACTTATCCAGTCTTCTGTTGAAGGGCATCTAGGTTGGTTCCATAGTTGAGCTATTGTGAACTGAGCTACTATAAACATTTATGTGACTACATCATTGTCGTATGCTGATTTTAAGTCCTTTGAGTATAGGCCTGGGAGTGGAACAGCTGAGTCAAATGGTGGTTCCATTTCAAGCTTTCTAAGGAATCTCCATACTGCTTTCCACAGTGGTTGTATCAATTTGCATTCTCACCAACAATGTATGAGTGTACCTTTTTCCCCACATCCTTGCCAACACATATTGTTGCTTGTATTCTTGATAATTGCCATTCTGAGTGGACTGAGATGGCATCTTAAAGTAGTTTTTGATTTGCATTTCTTGAATTGCTGGAGATGTTGAACATTTTTCCTGATATTTATTGATCAATTTTATATCTTGTATATCTTTAATAAACCCATTTATTGATTGGGTTTTTTTTGTGGTATTAAGTTTTTTGAGTTCTTTGTATATCCTGGAGATTAGTGCTTTATCTGATGTGTATGTGGTAAGTTTTTTTCCCATTCTGTAGGCTCTCTCTTCATGTTCTGATTGTTTCCTTTGCTGTGAAGAAGCTTTTTAGTTTGAATTCATCCTATTCATTTATTCTTGACTTCATTTCTTGCACTTTAGGAGTCTTGTTAAGGAAGTCAGGTCCTAAGGTGACATGATGAAGATTTGGGCCTACTTTTTCTTCTAGGTGCAGGTCTATAGACCAATACATAGGTCCTTGATCCACTTTGAGTTGAATTCTGTGCAGGGTTGTTTCATTTCATTTTACTGCCTATGCATTTCCAGTTTTCCAAGCACCATTTGTTAAATAGGCTATCTTTTCTCCATTGTATGTTTTTGGCACTTTGGTCTAGTATGAGATAATGTTATTTATGTAGGTTTGTGTCTGTGTCTTCTATTTTGTACCATTGGGCTACATGTCTATTTTGATGCCAATGTCATGCCATTTTTGTTATTATAGCTCAATAGTATAGTTTAAGGTCTGGTATTGTGATGCCTCCTATTTTACTCTTCCTGCTGAGGATTGCTTTGGGTATTCTGGATCTCTTATTTTACCAAATGAATCTCATGATTACTTTTTCTATTTCTATGAAGAATGTCATTAGGATCATGGCAGCCACATATATTGATTTTCAACCTTAGCTTCTCTGTCTGTCTCTATCCCTCTCTCCTGGTCAAACACTATTCTCCAGCCAGGGCTTTTATGTGTCCCACATGGCTAAATATGACAATCCAGAAAGCATTAAGAATACTTCCTGGTCCCTCTTGAAAATCAAGATATATAACCTCAAATGGGCTTTTAATGCTCCACAAAAATATTTTCTTCCCTAATCTAGTCTCAGTCCCATTTTTCTAGACTACTTCATATTTACTCCTCTCTCTCCCGGAACCTCCAACATCCCTTCTCCCAATTTCACTCTTTCACTTTCAAAAAAAAAAAAAAAAAGAAAGAAAAAGAAAGGAAGAAATTATAGGATCAGAGAAATTTAGGAGCAATATTATACTATTATTTAGTTCTATTTAACTAGCCAAAAATCTCTGTCCATGCATTGACCCCCACTTTGTTCCTCCATATCACTAGATGTAAAGGTTATTTTGCATTTCTCATCATCCTTGAAGTAGTAGCAGCATTTGAGAGAGCAGCATGTTATGTTATCCTCTAAGAATAGCGCAAATACCACATTTTCTGGCTTTTCTTCTCCATCGCTGACTGCTCCTTCCCATTCCTTTGCTGGCTCCTCTACCTATCTGGGAGGGCACCTACTGGAAGGTTCCAGGAATCAGGCTTCCAACTTCTTTCTTCCATTTATACTTGATGAATCCATTTCACTCTACATCTGACATTTAAATCCCATCTAAGGCTGATGTTCCCCAAATTGATATGCTAACATTAGGTTGTTTTTCCAGTTGATTATTTTTGAGTTCTCTCTTTATGTTTTAATATGCTTTTGTTTTATCAGCAAATTCTAATTCACCTACTTTCAGTTACATCCAGCATTGTGCTGTCTCACCTCTTCCACAACATTAGTATCAAGAAATTTCTCATGCAAAACTTTTCTCAGTAATGTTCTAAGTGACTTCACCTCTTGTCCTTAAGATTTATTTACAATATAGTGGTCCTAATGCAGAGTGACCTTTTAAATATGTAAGTCTGTTGTGACCCCTGTCTGCTTAGACCACTTCAGAGGTATATCATCTCACTGGATGAAAACACCAGAATGCATGCAGTGACTTGTCCATCATGTGATCTGATTTCTTCCCAATTACCTCTATTCAAGAGTAGTTTAATGCTATTCCCATGATCTAGCCACACTGGCTTTCCTGCTGTTGCTTAAACACTTTGTGCATGTGCCCACTTCAGAACTTTAGTTTACTGACACATCTGCCTAGAATGGTCTAGATGTCTTACTGGCCATTTCCTTCCCTTCTGTCTTTAAAATCACTTTGTCTGCAAAGCCCTCTTTTACTCCTAACTAAAATGTCAAGCTTTCCCATAATATTTCATGTTTTCCTCCCTGCTGTTTAGCATTTATTAGTAGGTACTCTAGTTTTATTTACATATTTATTTTGCTATTGCCTGCTGCCCTTGTAGCCTGTATGACATGGGGCAGATGCTGCAATATCTTCAGTTCACAGTAAGTTTCTCTGCAGTAAGAACCTTGCCTGGCACTTATATATATAGGTAAGATAAAACACTTGAAATTCTTATTTCAAAATTAAAATGTTATTATTTATTTACACCACAGAAAAGTAACAAGGAATAAATGACAGTGTTTTGAAAGCTTTACAATTAGCAAAAAAAGTGTCATGAATTTCTTACCACAGCAATCAAGGAGTTCACAGCTATAAAGAAGATTATGTAAGTAAAAATTATCCCCTGATCTGATTCAGAACCACATGTATGATTAATACTCTTGGAAAATGGTGTAGGGAAGAGAAAATCATGGACTCCAGAGTAATCATGAAAACAAATACAGTTTTGTTTTGAAAACCAAAATCTTGATACATGCGCTTTCAGTGGTCTCAATAATTATGAAATAATTACTGGAATATAATAAGCTAATTAATGGAATATAATAAATGTATTGATAAAATGTTTAATTGAAAAAGAACAAAATTTTTAAATTATGCAAAAATATCCAATAAAATAAAACATTATTGGAATTCAGACACTGATTTTAGTTATAAAACTAAGGTGATCTGAGAACTTTATATGGGGGCAATTTGTTTTTCACATATGAAGAAAATATTCAGATGTGGAAACCATAGCCCACCTATGTATCTAAAATGAAACAGGAGAAGGGAAAGGAGGAGGAAGATGATCTAGTCTTTTAAAAGCTATAAGAAAATCAAAAGCAAGCAATAAATATGCAAGAAGATAAAAAGGAGAGGAAATTGAAGTTCTTGAAATGTTGAACTACCCTTTGGGGCTGTCAACAACATCCATAAAACCTTTTAAGGAGTCCTAAAGAGATTCACCATTTCATTAAGGTTGACTTTCAAGAAGGCAAAGGGTTGATTTTTTTATTTTTTAAATCATCGTGAATTGTTAAGTCCTCATTATAGGTGAAAACTATGTAACTGGACATGAGAAATTCTTCAGGAAAAAAAATCCCTTTTCAGGGAGGAGTTGATAATTTATTCTAAAATCCAAACCAAGACAATATAATTGAGAGGGTAAAATAGATCCAGAAAAAGAGATTCAAGAGTCATAATCAGCTCATAAGGTTCTGCTTGAGTAATGAGTCTATGTTTATGTTTTTAATCCAAATTATTTAATTTCTAAATTCTTTGTAATGATCATATAGTCCTGTCTCAATTTAAAAATCTTTCTTTGAATGAGAAAGAGTACTTTTTATAAAAATATTACAGGTCATTCAAACAGGTATTTTTAGTAGTGTGCCATAGGATTTATAAGGGCTGAAAAAGGAAAAAATGTTACCCCAAAGAAGAACAAGTAGGAAAAAATAACTTGCAATGTTTTCTGTCTTGGTTTTTAAAAATTTATTTACTTATTTATTTTATTTTTTCAGACTGCAGTTTGATTCACTGCACACAAATGGGGTACAACTTTTCATTCCTATGGTTGTGCATGATGTAGATTCATACCATTCATGTTATCATATATGTACATAGGATAATGATGTCTGTCTCATTCCACCGTCTTTTATACTCCCACCCCCTCTTTCATCTCATTTCCCTCTATGTAATCTAAAGTTTCTCCATTCTTCTCTTACCCCAACTCTCCTACCCCTATTATGTATCATCATCCTCTTATCAGAGAAAACATTCGGCCTTTGGTTTTGGGGGATTGGCTTATTTCACTTAGCATGATGTTCTCCAATTCCATCCATTTATCTGGAAATGCCATAATATTATTCTTCTTTATGGCTGAGTAATATTCCATTGTGTACATATAGCACAGTTTCTTTATTCATTCATCTGTTGAAGTCATCTAGGTTGGTTCTACAGTCTAGCTATTATGAATTGAGCAGCTATAAACATTGATGTGGCTGCATCACTGTAGTATACTAATTTTAAGTCCTTTGGTTATAAACTGAGGAGTGGGATATATAAACTGGGTCAAAAGGTGGGTCCATTCCAAGTTTCTGAGTAATCTCCATACTGCTTTCCAGAGTGGCTTCACCAATTTGCAACTCTACCAGAAATGTACAAGTGTGCCTTTTAAGAAAAAAATAAAAATTAGATTTTTTAAAAAATTCAAATATACAGAGAAATGATAGTTGGATTCCAAAGTAAAAATGCAGAGCTGTTGTCTTGGTGAGTTTGGGCTGCTATTGTGGTAGGGGCACTTCCAGAACAAAGAAAAGGCAACGTGTCACACTTAGTAGCAACTGCATGGCAACTGCCATAAATCTGTTGTGATTTTGTCCAAATAAATTATGCATGACATTGTTGCAACTTTGTTGCAATTCTGTATCATAAGAATATCCAATCAAAATGTGTATAACCTTATATGGGAGAAAAGAGATTGCAAAAGGCACATCAGGCTATAATTCCCTGATTTCAGTGCTCTGCCTATGGATATAATTCCGCCAAGTCCACACCGGCATGAAATAAACACTGCTTCCTGCTGAATGCCTGGTGCCCTATCTCTTGGTGCATGAATCCCACAACACTATAACAGAGTAACAGAGGCTGGGTAGCTCACAGGATAGACATTCATTGATCACAGTTCTGAAAGTCAGAAGTTTGAAATCAAGGCATTGGCAGATATTCTTTCTGGTGAGAAAAAACTTCCTGTTCATAGATGGCCATTTTTTTACTGTATCCTTGTGTGTTAGAAGGGGTCACAGAGCTTCCTCCAGTCTCTTCTTATAAATCCCATCATGAGACTCCATCATCATGATCTAATCACCTTACGATGACCTCATCTCCTGAAACCTTACCTTTGACAGGGTTCTAGTATGTGAATTTTGGAAGAACATGAGAATGCAGTCCATAACAAATTGAATCTCATGTCACTTATGGGGAAGGTGACCTTGAGAAAGTCCTCAATGTTTGCATATTGCTCATTTTCCTATTGATCACACAACATAAAAGTATGTTAAATATTTACTCTCATATAGATAATACTCGACACCAATTATGTTATTTTATTACAATAATGAAGTTCAACCCTGGCTGTATATTAAAATCTGTCCTGCATTTTTAAAAAAGTAACTAAAAAGCACAATTTCAAATATATTAATTGTATTTATAGAACAGAAACTTTGCATTTCCTTTTTTCAAAGCTCTATAAGAAATTATGGTACCCTAAAATGTTAAGAAAATAACAACAGCAGAAAGATAAAGCTTTCCCATCAGAAGTTATATATATGTGAAGTGGTTAATTTTATTTTGCAAATCCTTTTTTCTCCAACTTACTAAGATCTTATTCATGTAAATCATGTGGATTAATAAAGGAAGGTAGACATAGATTTTTTAGAGTTTGTGAAGTGAAAATATGTACTCCATTCCTACAAAATCTGAGGTGCTTACCAGCTATTTTTTATATATTCACACATAATTTAGGAAATGTTTATTGCACTTTCCTTATGTTTGCATTTTAGAAGGAGTAAAACTGACTTTGTGTTAAATCATATACTTTATGGATGTGTCTGTGCTTGCTACTGCAAGCAGGAGGTAAATGAATACACCGAATTACAATATAGCAAACAAAGTGGGTTTTCGTTTTAAGTGCCATCTCCTGGAGAGAGAGGTCAGGCTGGTAAGTGCCCTCTATTCTCACTTATTCTTTATACATTCCCATATTTTTCATGCCAGACACCTCTTCTCACATCTTTTTTTTTAACTTGCATGTTTTTTTCTACCTTATTATTTATTTATTATTTCTTGAGTTTATTTCCAGTCTAAGAATAAAACAACCCCAGTTTAGTTTAGAAATATATATATATATATAGAGAGAGAGAAATATTCCCATATATATATATATATGAGAAATATTCTAATTGAAGAATGTACAAAAATTCAGTTAGAATTCAATATTTGAGACTTTCCCTTGATATTGGAAAAGGGGAAAAAAGCACTCTTAACCAATATATTTCAATCATTTTTGGCAGAAAGATGAAGGAATTTTTTTGTGCGTGTGCTGTGAAAGACAAGTTGATTTTGTACTCTTCACAATTGAATAGCATAACTGATTTCCCCTCAATAATATGCAACCATATCCCCCACTCTTTAGTATGCAATTGTAAATACATGTGATTTATGGCAACAAAAGAGCTACAAAATGGAAATGTGCATTCAACAAGATTGAGTAATTCCTTGAGTAATTCCTGTCTTCCTGATACCAGGCTAGGCTGTGGGGATGGACAAGGGGGAAAAAGACATAGTCAGTCCATATCTTCATGGACCTTATATGACATTAGAGAGACAGTAAGCAAATCAATTAGTTAGAAAATGAAACCCTCAATCTCATCTAAGAGGAGAAGGAAATAAACAGGATCCTGGATACAAATATACAATGATAGAATTATTTGAGAATCTCTGTTTTAGATTAAGTGGACAGAAAACTCCTCTTTGAAGGTGTAGAAGCTTAAATGGGTGGACAATATAGTAATAGTCACTCAAGCATAACTTATGAACAGATAATTCCACTCCTGGAAGTTTTCAATACATTTCTGACAATACTAGTTGGAATGGAAAATAGTATTTACCTCCAGGGAGGAAGGAAGGGTACTAAGTGAAAGAACAGGGGGGTTTCTGGGCATCGCTGGTGTTCCCTTTCTTGACCTGAGTAGTGGTTACATGGTGTGTTCCCTTTGTGGTGATCCATTAATCTGGAGGGTTTTGGTGTTTGTGATTTTTAGTTTTTATATTTTGCTCAATAAAATCATGTAAATTAAATAAATGGTGGAGAGAAGCAGGAAGGAGAGATTTGGAAGGGACAAGAGGAAACTTTGTGGGGTAATGGATATTCATCATGTAAATAATGATCTCACAGGTGTGTATATTTATCTAAGCAAAATTCTGTACCTTAAATATATGCAGTTTATAGTATGCAAATATATGACAATAGGATGAATTTAAAGCCAAGGTGAAAAGGAAACACTCCAGAGAAGTCCTTATTGTTTAAGGCCTCAAATTCCACTTGTTGCTGGGGGCAACTCAGTTGTTATGAGATAATTTCTCATGCTTGGGGTAGCAGTCTTGCTGTGGAGTGATGTTTCTGTAAGATTCCATGTATAGGGTAAAAACTGGAGGGTTCTAGGTACCACTTCAGGGGTTTAAACAGTATGGTGCAAATCTTCCCTCAGTGCTGAATGGGAACAAGGTGGGTTAGGTAAATTTAAGGCTAGCAAACCTTATATTTAGCTGTATATCAACACTCCTTAAATAACTAATGTGCCTATAGTCAGAGAGCTGAGCTCATCATAAAGTTTAAGGTAATAAAAGAGAATGATACAAATTGAAGGCAGGGATACAAAGCTTTATCTTGCTTTTTCTTACCCATAGGGCACCTGCCTGCCTCAGTAGAGAGTTGCTGCTTTTAGTAAAGGCAGGCTCTTTAAGTCCCTGTTATACTACTTCCCAAACACAGCATGCTTCTTATTTGTTATTCCAGTGAGCTCTATGTCCCAATTTATATAAGATATGTCCATACCCCACTCTTTCATATGTTCAAGATATTTTGAGTCTATCAGATTGCTCCATAGTGAGAATAAAAACATTTTCTTTACTTCTTTTTTTTTAAATTTATTTTGATTCATTGTACACAAATGGAGTACAGTTGTTGTTTCTCTGGTTGTACACGAAGTAGAGTCACACCATTTGTGCAATCATACAGGCACATAGGGTAATGATGTTTGTTTCATTCTGTTATTATTCTTAGCCCCCAACCTGATTCCACCCCTCTTTTTCCTCTATGCAATCCATCCTTCCTCCATTCTTGCTTCTTTATTTCTTGATTAATTTTGTTCAAATATTATCTACAAAGACAATCTCAACCTTCGCCATACTGGGCATTCAT
The DNA here is from genome assembly GCA_020662805.1 of Glaucomys volans. NCBI lineage: Eukaryota > Metazoa > Chordata > Mammalia > Rodentia > Sciuridae > Glaucomys > Glaucomys volans. Next base: position 120,341 of record JAJEJO010004116.1, read on the forward strand.
ACTAGCCATCTGGATAAAGTTGATATATTTACATTTCTGAAATTTTTAAAAGTTATTTTATAAATGATTTTTATAAAATGATTATAAAATCATTTCATAAGTAATTTAAAGATTTAAGAGTAAAGCAACTTCATTAAGAATTTTAATGAGTTTAGCATAGTAAGCCCATGCTTGTTGCTGTCCTATGTTTTCTTAATGAAGGTGCATATGCATACAACAATGTCTTTGAATGCAACTTACTGCTCGAAAACTCATAAGAAAGAACATGGCACATCTAAATCTTGTAATTATTGACATCTGTTTTCAAATGTTCAAGTAGATTGCAGCTTATGATTATTTCTGGTTCTTCGTGTTCTTACTTCATTGAAAAGCCATGCTTCTAAAATTTTGAAAGCTCATAATTTTTTTGCAGATAGTTTGGCCCTCTCCTTGAACCATAATTACAAAATATTTCTCACTTTTAGATTTCTAAGTATCAAGTAGAATGATCAATTAATATTGTAGATTATTTCTACATAGTACATTTCCTTCCAATTAACTTTGTTTTTCAATTAATTGTTTATTGGAATAATTGTAGATTCACACAAAATGGAGATTTCTCCTGCCCCAGTCACGGACAGCCTCCCCATTACCAATATCACCCAGTAGAGGGATATGTCTGTTACAATTGATGGACCTGTAGTGACACAACATAATCCAAGTCCATAGTTTACATTAGGACCCACTCTTTCAACTTTAAATTCAATGCATTTGGACAAATGTGTTATGACATGTATCCATTGTTACATTATATGGAATATTCCTGGGGTAGGATATGAGAATGAGAATAGGTAAAAGGGAGATAAATAGTGAAGGAAAGTGGGACTGTAGCTTTAAATCTAAAACCTTCATGAATACCCTCACCTTCACCCGCCAGGCCTGTTTCCCTCCAGGTCTGAATTCTTAAAAGGTCCAATAAATCTTAGAGTACTATAAATCCAGTTAATTAGTGCCTATATACCCTTTTAGCTTACAAAATGTATTTTAGACTAATTCAAAGAAGTCTAGGGAGATATGTTGTTAAAGACCTATGATATAGGAACAGTCCAACTGCTCATTAATATATTATTAACAAGACAAACTCTACCTAAAGATCTTGGGAAGAATCAGACTCTTTGACTTCTGTGGCTGCCTCTGTGCTCCACAGTCAAAGGGATTGAGCTCATTAGGCTGACACCACCTCCGCATGCTTCTTGTAGAAGAAGTGGAGACCCCCAAAGTGTGTCTCACTCTTGAGCACCCACACTCCTACTCCCTCTGAGTGTATACATGCTGTACTTTTCACTTTAGTAAATAAATCTTGCTTTCTTAAATAATTCTGCGATTCCTTTCTGTAGTGTAAGTCAGGAACCTGAGTGTGTGTGGTGGGGGGACTGAGTTAAGGTCCCCTCCTCCATTTTGGAGACCTCTTCAGAACCAGCCTGATTACATTCCCACTGCCTTAAAATCTCTGGACACTTACGCTATCGTCCTACTGTCTTCCCTTGGCAACCACTTACTTTTTTCTCTTTCCACAGTTTGCCTTTTCAGAATGTCATATTGTTGGAATCACACAGCAGGCAGCCTTTTGACACCGACTTCTTTTATGTATTTATGTGAATTTAAATTCCTTCCATGCCTTTTTCCTTCTCTTTCTTTTTTATATTTAATTTTATTTTTTCATTTTGTGGTACTGGGGATAGACCCAGGATTTCAAGCTTGCTAGATAAGAACTCTACCACTAAGCTATAGCCCAGCCCTTTAAAATTTTTATTTTGAGTCAGTTTTCCTAAGTAGCCAGGACTGGCCTTGAATTGGTGATCCTCCTGCCTCAGCTCCCCAAATAACTGGAATTACAGTCACAGGCCACAATGCCTGGCTCCTCCATGCCCTTTTATGATTTGAGGGTCTATAAAATGGAATATTTCATTCCCCAGTATGGAAATGGAATATTGCATTCCATTTCATAGATGGAACACAGTTTTGTCCACTTGCCTAGTGAAGAGTATCTTGGTAGTCTCCAAGGTTTGACAATTTTGAATAAGTCTTCTATAAAAAAACTGAGTGAAGGTTTTTGTGTGGATGTATATTTTCAACTGCTTTGACTGGAAGCATGATTGCTGGGTTATACAGAAGAGTATGTGTACTATTATTTGGAGGGAAAAAGAATCTAACATCTCTTCCGAAGTAGAAGTAAAATTTTCATTCTCATCAGCAATAAAAGAAAGTTTCTTACTATTGTCAATGATCTGGATTTTGGCCATTCTAATAGAAGTATGGTGTTATCACACTGGTGTTATAATTTGCATACCTCTGATAACATGAATCATTTGCTTACTTGCCATCCATAAATTGTCTTTGAGGAAGTATCTGTTAATGTCTTTGGCCCTTTTTTAAATTGGGCTGTTTATTTTCTTACTATTGAGTCTTACAAGCTGTATGTGAATTTTGGATTATAATCTTTTATCAGCTATGTCTTTTGAAAATATTTTCTCCCATTCTGTGTCTTCTTTCTCATTTCCTTAATAGTATCTCTCACAGGGAAGACATTTTTAATTTGAATAAAATTCACATTATCAATTCCTTCTCATGGATTGTACCTTTAGACCAGTCTAAAACGTCATTGCCAAATCCAAGTTCACCTAGATTATATTTTAATCTGTATTTGAATCTGTATTACTATGAGTGGTTTGTGTCAAAATACTGTGATAAAGTCCCTCCTAATGAATATTTAGATGAAGATGTCATATTTTTTCCCATTCTTTCAGTTTAGTTGCTCACTCATTGACTCTTGAGTTTGAGAAAATTCATCTAGAATATTTTCATCTGATAACACATAATCTGAGGTTTCAATTTCATGATGATTTTTACCTTCATCCTTAGTATTTAAAGTGCTACTTTCTGTTTCTTGCATTCGTATTTGATTCCTATAACAATTGCTAGTTTGATAGAATTTCTTAAAATTTTAATTTCTCAACTGTGGTTTAAGAATGCTATTTTAAGTGAGTGTAAAAGATTGTATATTCAGACATAATTTCTTGAAAGATGAGGAGATACTTTAGCCAACTCAATTAAAAACCTGAAGAATGATGCAGTATTAATGATTTGTTACATCATTGCATCATTCTAGGTGACATAATTTCTTTTTTTAAAATTTTTAGCACAAGTGAGAATAGCTCATGAGTAATAGTAAAATAGTTTCAAGGATGACAAAATACAAAATCAATCAACATATAGTTTAAACATGATTAGTGCACATTAGATTTTTTTTGAAGTGCCCAGTGGGCACATATTGAGGATAATTTCCCTTATTTAAAGTCAACTATTTACAGATGTTAATTACATCAACAAAAATCCTTCATACCACTTTTTTCAAAAACAAGGAGTATTGCATTTTAGGTTAAATACAAAATGATTGCTTTCTCTTTTGTCTTTGGTAGACCACTAAAGAAAGGATAAAAGTCCTGAATCAGTAATCCTTAGAAAGAGTTTAACGGCAAATATGTGCTTATATCTAAATCTTGGTTTCAATCATGATATATCTGATGGTATAGCTTGTGCTTGTTTTAGTCACTATTTTGCTGCTGTGACTAAAATATCTGATAAGAAAAAGTGTAGAGGAGAAAAGTTTTATTTGACGTTTCACCGTTTCAGAGGTCTTAGTCCATAGAAGACTGGCTCCATTTCTCCAGACTCAAGATGAAGTTGAATTTCATGGCGGGAGAGGGTGGCAGAGGGAAGCAACTCACATCATGGTGATCATGAAGCAGAGAGAGTCCCCTCACCAGATACAAACACATACTCAAAGTCAGGGCCCAATTCCCACCTCCTCCAACCACACCCTTCACTTCAGTTACCACTCAGTTAATCCCTATCAGGGGATTAAATCACTGTTTGGGTTAAGACTCTTATAATCCAATCACTTTTCTCTGAACCTTCTTTCATTGTCTGGCATGTGAGCTTTGGGGGATACCACATCGAAATCATAACACTGCTAATTCATTAAAAAATAAAAATGTGTGTAATATTCATATCTTTGCCTTGACCTTCACAGAGGTAAGATTTTGAAAAAAAAAAAAAAAAAAGAAAAAATTCCGTAAAACATACAAATAGCAAAACTTTGGATAAATAATGAAAAATGAGATTTATTACCTTTTTGTTAACCTTTTGGACATCCATTTTGTAGAAAATACTCATGCTTTTGCTTATTTTTTGGTGGGATAGTCCCC
>JAJEJO010004116.1:126497-152827 GCA_020662805.1 Glaucomys volans
ATAAATACATGCAATTACGTGCACTACATAATACTTAATAATGACAATGAAAATGTTTCTGATTTTAATTTTAATCATTATTTTGGAGTACATTCCTCCCATTCATTAAAAAATGTATATTGTAAAACAGTATGCTTTGGTAGGCTGGCCCCAACCTCATCTCATAAACAGCCCTTTAGTTTTGAGAGACTATCTCTATAAGCGTAAGATGTTTACCAAAAATAGAATCACCCAACCCTTTTCTCAAAACATATCCCTGTCATTTTCCAATGGATGCCTATATATAAGCACATTTAATCCATAGAAATGAAAAGAAGGATGATATTATTTTCCTAAATAGTAAGATCAAATATCCTCAAAATTAGTGGCACTCAGACATATGTCTCTCATAGACCATTTATATTAAAATTGAAAATCCCAGAAATTCCAGTATGACCTCAAATTTAACATCCATGACAAACAAACAAACAAACAACATCAACAAAAAAATCTAGTATCCCCCTTCTTTTGGGTTAGCCTGGGCCCTTGCAGAACAAGACACCAAGACTTGTTTGACATATTAGACATCTATTCGGAGAAACACCTATGAAGAATAAAGGGCAAAGCCATCTGTAAGGGAAATGCTTCCACCAGTCTGACAATTGTGAAAGCAGGAAAGGAAAAGGAGATACAGAAGAGTTTCAGACCACAGTATAGTTCTGAGAATGTGTCTCAAAGGTCAATGAAGGGTCTTGGAGGTGAGCTAATGTCTTCTGTTAGCCACATCCTATATTCCTTAAATTGAAGTGCATCAGTACAACAACCCTACTTCACCAGAGGTGACTGTTCAGCAAGGAGCAGCCCTGGTTCACATGTTCCTTGAGGTATCATATCAGTGAGACATGTGGCACTGAGCTGCCCTTCAGATAGCACTCCTCAGAGCAGTGCAATTTAGTGGCTGAAAAATTCAATGAAATTGCTATAGTTTGGATATGAAGTGTCCCCCAAAAGTATGTGTGAGCCAATGCAAGAAAGAGTAGAGGTAAGATGATTGGGTTATGAGAGTCTTAACCTAATCACTGCACTAATCCCTTGATAGGGATTGACTTGGTGGTAACTGTAGGCAAGTCGGGTGGGGCTGAAGGAGGTGGGTACCTTTGGTGTTTATATTTTGTCTTTGTTGTGCAGAGCTCCTCTCTCTCTCTCTCTCTCTCCCCTTCCTGGTGCCATGTTCCCAACTGCTTTCCTCCACCACACATTTCTGCCATGATACTCTACCTCACCTTACACCCCAAGGAATGAAGCTATCTCTTTATGACTAAAACAGAAATTGATACCTAGAAGTGGGGTCATATTATCATGACTAACATGACCATGTGGTTCAGAAGCATTTGGAGCATTTGGTAATTGGTGAGAGGAATTTTGACAGTTTAGCAATGCAAGTTAGAAAAGTTTTAGATTATTTTAAGTGGAGCTTAATGAATGACCTGGTGGAAGCTGAGAAGACCAGAATGCTGATCTGGTGGTGGAGAGTAAAGAGTGGGCTCATGAGGTTTCAGAGGCCATTTGTGTTATGTTTGGGCTAAGAAGTTGTCTGCATTTTGTCCATGCACTGAGACTTTCTGAGAGACTGAATTTAAATATGAGGTACTTCTTAATCTAGTGGAAGGAATTTCTAGCCAGCACAGCATTCAGGCAGTGGCATGGATATTGCTGACAGCATTTAGCCAAGTTTATTGTAATAATCAGGATCAGAAAAAAAAAAGCAGAAAGATTTGAAAAACTTGTAGTTTGGTTAGAAAACTTGAGTAAAAGTGGGGCTAAGTAAGTTGTGGTTGATGAAGACAATACAGCCACTAAAGAAACACCAAAGATTTTGACCAGAGACAATAGGAAAGATAACTGCTGGGCATCTCAGGAACTGACAAAACCAAACACATTTCAGACTCAAGGGGATCAAAGTAAAAATTCCCTTGACAAGAGTCCAGTGGGGGCCCTGTCTGCACAAGTGGGCCTAGAATTTGTTTCTCCATGCTCAGCCACCCAGTCACTCAGAATTTGCTGCAGTCGAGGTTCCTGGAGGCTTGACTACTACTCAAGATGATGGCAGATGTTAGCATTAACCACAAGCTGTTGATTCTGCAGGAATGCAGGATGCTGGTGTTAGGGGATCACAAAGCCTTTTACCAAGATTTCAGGAAGGTCTGGGAAACCAGGCAAAGTGCAGCAGGGTTGGAGCCCCTGCAGGCTGCCCCTGAGAGGGTGAGGAGTGGAGATATGAGAAGGCAGTCAAAGTTAGAATAGAAATCCCTGGGATTAAGAAATGCCAGTACCATGGGATATCTACTGAACAGACCTGCAGGAATCAAGCAGAGACAAGCCAACAGAGAGGCTGTGCTGGTTACAGCCAGCAAGGTCACAGGAGTGGAGCTATACAAGCCTTTTGGAGAGAACATCATGATGCCATGTGCTCCAGATGCTGGACCTAAAACTGCAGGACTCATTTCCCCAGCTGGATTTCAGTCTTTTGTTGATCCCATTCCTTCTTTCTATGTCCCTATTTCTTCATGTTGGAATGGAAATGATTATTCTCCTTTCTATATATTGGATACATGTTTTTTCATTTTTACAGGAGCTCACTGAGAGTCTCCTCTGTAGGAATACTTGAGGCAATGTGGTTTGCATTACAGGATGAAGCATAATTATGGAACAGGTAGACCTGCTCCTCTCAGAAGCATAGACAAACCTGTGCTGTGAATTATGCTCTCTGTGAACACCTAGAGCCCAGGCACTTCCTTTTCCCTTATATGGTATGATCAGGAGCCCAGCACGAGAGAATCAAGAGAGGTTAACAAATGGTGATTGGCTACTGTATGCTACATAAACTTTGTAATTCTGTAATAAAATTTGAGCCTGCATCCACAAGAACCTGGCATCCCAGCGCAGTGTGTTGGAGGAATCTGCGTCTGGAACCTGACTCCTGGCCTAGAGGGAGCGCTCCCGGTATAGTATATGCGCCATCGCACTCATCATCCTTACTCTCACAGGTTGCTCCTGTTCTTTATCACAACACTCCTCAGAGGAGACTTTGGGGCAATCCTGGAACTGTTAAGACTATGGGGACTCTTGAAAATGGACTAAATAATATTTTGCATTGTAAGATGAGCATGAGAGTTTGGGTACCAGGGCAGATTTTTATGGTTTAGATATGAGGTGTCCCCCAAAAGTTCATGTGTGTGATACTGCAAGAAAATTTAGAGGTAAAAATCTTATCCCAATCACTGCATTAATCCCCTGATAGAGATTAACTTGGTGGTTAACTCTAGACAAGTGGAGTATGGCTGGGGGAGGTCCCTGAGGATTTGCCTTTGGGTTTATATTGTGTCCTTGTTGAGCAGAGGTTTTCTCTCTCTCTCTCTCTCTCTCTCTCTCTCTCTGCTTCCTGGTGCCTTCTCCCCAGCTGCTTTCCCCCACCACACATTTATTCCTGATGTTCTTTTCACTTCATGCCTCAAGGAATGGAACCAGCTGTCTATAAACTAAGGTCTTTGAAACCATGAGCCCCAAATAAACTTTTCCTCTCTAAATTTGCCCTTATTGTGTCTTTTGGTCACAGTAGTGAAAAATGCTAAATTAAAAGTCCTCTTCTGGATTGTTTAGATTAGCAATATGAGTTCACAGTTCACTCAGAAGTCAAGTTCTAAGCCTTGGATTTATGTCAGGATGTGCCCATCCCAGGCTGTTCGTGTATGACCTTGAATCCATCCATCCCTTTATACTTCATTTTCTTCTTTAGATTTCAGTAATTTCATTTAGTCCAGTTTGCCTGGACTATTACAGTAGCTTTTCATTTGCTCTGTATTTATTATCTCTAAACATCTCTACTAAGTCAGAAAAATTATAAGGTATTTTCTAAAGCTTTTATTATGTTGCTTGGAAATACATCAATCATTTGTGTTGATTTTCTTATTCCGTCCTTAATAAATTTTAAATATCTGGTTTAGACATTTTTTTTCCTTCTGGAAATATAGCAATAGCAGTCTCACCCTCCCCATGCTTGCAGATTCCCTTGACTAACACTTCTTTGATGTTGACTTGGCTTACCTATCTGAAAATAGATCAAACTCTTTCCCCATTATTCAATGGAGGAACACTGAGTACATAAGGCAAAGATACCCTTAGTGGTTCAATTGTCTTCACACGTTTATTTGACCACCTCTTTTCAGTCTCATCTTTCACTGTTTATTAAATCTACCCTAGGTTCTTGTCCAAGTTCACCTGGCTGCTCATGCAGGCAGATGAGTGAACATACAACAGAAAGTGACCATGTGAAAAGTGTCTCCTACAGAGGAAGTCAAGTTCAATCTTTTGAAAGCCATTGCCTGTCAAACAGATCACTGCAGGAAGTGAAATGAAGACTAGAGCTCTGGTTCCCGCCAAGAAAGCAGACAGGCCTGGGCTGTGATCCCAGAATCAACAATGTGGAAACCAGAGCAGATGAAGTCCATGCACCAGTGAAAATTCTTGAGAGCTGAGGAACCAATGGCTGCTAGATCTGGGGGATGAATGAAGTGAGGCAAAAGGCAGCCAGCACGGAGCACAGGTGGGAGAAAAGCCAAATATTGTTTGGTCTTGTCTTCCTCCAGTTTGACAACGAGAACATCTCTGTCTAGTCTTTCCCTGTGGAAATCTGTAGTAGTGGCTAAATAATGGAGCCTCTGTGCCCTGTGAGAAACATCCGAACTTCTGATAAAGGAGTGAAGATAACCATAATGTTGATTGAAATAGGTCCTACCCTGCTGCCTTGAATCTCCCCACTCTACTCCTGGATCCCCAAACCACTAAATAACTGTTCTACAACATAAAGAGACTAACTAAGCTTATGCTGTGTTACCTTAAAATTATGAGAATTTAAAAGATCAAATACTTGCCTGCCACACAAGGGAGCGATTAGTACATTTTTCCCTTAAATTGGCTGATTTGAAAAAGCTAGGGTCCTGGTCTTGGTTGCTGCTCCAAGCACATTGCAAGACATTATGTAATAACTAGAGGAACATGAATTGGCTGGATAAAATAGCTAGATAGTTGGAAAATAGCACTGCTCTTAGTGACTGACAATTAAGGGGAGAACATAAAGGATCTTTGTAAAGAACAAGGAATTTTGTAATATTATATAATAATTACAAAGAAGCTGCTTTAATGATGGGAACGGAATCAACATTATCAAAATTACCTGTGTCTCCTTTAAACATGAAAAATTAAATAATGGAAAAAATTGATAGATGCTATACATAGATGAACAGGACTAAAACAATTGAATTAGCAATTACAGACAGCCATTTAGAAGGTAACAAAAATATTGAAGGATAGAAATTATAAAAGAAGTATTTACAAATATGGAGAATGTAGATGAGGTATTTATAATACCTCTTTAATAAAATCCCAGGTGGAAAAGAAATTATAAGATGGAAAAAAGAAAAATTTGTACATATAGCCAAATTTTTTAATTGACTTTATTGAATGAATGTAATGCCTTTGGAACCTGTGTAAGCTGTTGTGTTTGTTAAAGGATTGTTCCTTTTTATGCCTGAGTCGTATTCTCTCATGTGACAGCACCACAGCTGATCCTTTTGCCCACTAAAGAACTCTTGGGTATCCAGTTTTTTGGCAATTACAAATATAACTGCAATACTCTGGTTTCTCTTCAGATCGTATAAATCTTTCGCCTTTTACAAATATAACTGCAGTTAACCTGTACAGACAGATTTCTGTTGTATAGACATGCTTTCGAATGCCAGGCATAGCAGATCAATAATAACATTTCAAATACCATTATGAATCAAGATCTTCACTTTAGGGAATTGAGCATATACAATCAACATAATTAACATAAGGCACAAGGATTTTTTAGCAATAATTGTCTAAAGTCTACTTTTATACGAAATTGAACAGCGATTTCTGCATGAGCTTTAGTAAATTTACGTCTCTATTAATACATTTTTTGAAAATGATTTTTATGTAAGTCATACTGTAGTTAAAAATTGAATGAAAATACTTTTTGCAAGTTATTGTATGACCATATTTTTTAAGTCTTTTAGTTTCTTGATGGCTTCTTTATTAGAAATTAATAGACTTAAACAAAAACCTCCATTTTTATCTTTTTTTTCTGCTAACTATAAACTTTTCATGATCTATATTTTCCTAAATTTGTCTCAATAATCAGTTCAAAAATTTTACAACTACCTGGTGGTTTCCTTTATTTCATAGCTCTTTTTTTTTTTTTTAAGACATAAAGAATTGGAGCATTTTCAAGGTTTCAGTGCTTGTGGGTTCTTTGTGGACCTATGAAATTTCCTAATGTTATATTTACTATAAACTGAGTTCTCCCATTCTCTCTAATTTGCTGTAAGCTGTCTAGCTGCCTTCATAAACTATCTGTAACCATGAGATGGCCTTGATCGTACTTAACATGTTCCCAGTTACCAGAAGTGTTAGAGTAGAAGAAATCAGAACTGAAGCCTCATGGAGATTTCAAAGATATCACAATTAGTCCAAAGAAATTTTATCATACACATGGGCCTCTGTTTTGTTTTGGTTAAAAATAAAAAACTGAGCAAAAGAAAATTTAGTGAAAAAGAGACCCCAAAATAAAATCTTTGAAAAAACATATCAAAATGTCATGCTACTTCATTTCAAGCATTATTTTTCTAAAAGTGAGGAGTGGTCATGATAAACATAGCAATTAAAATAACATGGTACCAAAATAGACCAATGTAACAGATAAAAATCCAAAAAGAGATATTCACAATGATGGTCATTTTATTTTCAACAAAGATGCCTATCATTCCCAAAATGGAAGGGACAGTTTCTCCTTTAAGTAAGGCTGCCCAAACTGGATATCCACATCCAGAGGAATGAAATTAGATGATTATTCCACATGTATAAAAATTAACTCAGAATAGATTTAAGATTTAAAAGACTTGAAATTACAAGACTACTAGAAGAAAACACAAGAGAAAGCTCAATGACATTGGTCTGGACAGTGATGTTTTTTGAGATGATGCCAAAATTGCAGCCCACAAAAACAAAAATAGAAAAAACCACATCAAATTAATAAGCTTCTGAACAGCAAAGGAAACAATCAACAGTGTAGAGTCAACCAAGGGAGTTGAAGAAGATGCCTGTGAACGATGCACTTGATAAGGGATTAAGTTCCAAAATATATAAAGAATACAAACAATTCAATGGTAAGTAAATAACTCAACTAAAAAATAGAAAAAACAACCTGAATAGACATTTTGATAAAGAATATATACTAATGGTCAATAGGTATAAAAAATGATCAGTCACCAGGAAAATGCCAATTACAACCACAATGCTATATTATCTCATAATTATTAAAATACTATCACCAAAATGCAAAGATATGGAGAAAAGGGATCTCTTGCATACTGTTTGTAGAAATGCAAATTAGCACAACCAGGATGATAAATGGTATAGAGATGCCTCAGAAAAATTAAACAGGCTGGGGTTGTGGCTCAGTGGTAGAGCACTTGCCTAGCACATGAGAGGCACTGGGTTTGATCCCCAGCACCACATAAAAAAACTAAACAAACAAAATAAAGGTGTTGTGCCCATATACAACCACAAATATATATATATATATATGTGTATATGTGTATATATATATATATACACATATATATAAAATTAAACAGAATTATCAGATGATCCAGCAACTTTAATGCCAAGTATATGTCCAAAGGAAATTCTATCAATATGTCAGAGGAATATCTGCATCTCTGTTTTCCTTACAACAATGATCACAAAAGTCATGATATGGAATTAACCCTAATTATCTGTTAGTGGATGAGTGTATAAAGAAAATGTGTCATATATACACAGTGGAACACCCTTTGGTCCTTAAAAAGAGGGGAATTGTTTCATTTACAACAAGAATGAAACTGGTAGACATTAAGTGAAAAAATCCACATACAGACAGGCAAACCTATATATGCTATCTAAAAAAAAATTGATTTTATAGAAATCAAGAGTAGAATGATGTTTGACAGGGCAGAAGGATGATTGAGGACATATTGGTCGAAGGATGCAAAATGTCAGTTTGCCAGGAGGCAGAACTTCAACAAATGTATTGTACAATATGGTGACGACAGCTAATAGCAATCTACTGTGCACTCAAGAATTGCTAAGGAAGCATTTTTTAGGTGTTAATTAGGTTGGATTAGCCATTCTACAACATATACATATTTCACAACCTCATGTTTTATACCACAAGTATGTTCAATTTATTTGTCAGTTAATTAATAATAATAAAGAAAATGTCAACACTAATATTATAAGCACTTATATTGAGTATAGATATTATCCAACTGAAATTGGAGTCTATCACCTCATCATTCTTGGCCAACCTCTGTCCTTCTTTTCCAGGGTAATGAAAGCCTTTCACACTATACTATTTAAGCCCTCTAGCACTTCTAAGCATTAGTTTGGCTACAAATTTCCACTGTTTCCATTTTGTTCTTGTGTTCTTTCCCCTGGCTATATTTTTTATTTGCCTCTGAACAAAAATTTAAGGACACTCAAAAACTAAAATAAAAAACACAAAATAAAAATTATTTCCAAGTGAAAAGTTTCATTCAACTATTTTAAGGGCTAAATTCAATGACTTTTAGTAAATTCTTTTTAGTTTTCAAGGCTGCATAAAAAAGCACTTTCAAACATTTCTATAGTCGTTCCACATTCTTGCTCCAGGTTCCAGACAACCACTAATCTCATTCTGACACTACAGATTTGCTTCACTTGGACATTTCACAAAAATGGGATCATAAAATATGTACTCTTCATATCTGGCTCCTTTCACCTAGAATAATGTTTTTGTGGATTCATCCAAGTCATAGCATAAAGTATTTTATTTCTCGTATTGCTAAATAGTATTCAATTGTATGATTCAATTATAGCACATTTTGCTTTTGTATTCAGATATTGGTGAAATTTGAATTATTTCAAATGATTGGGCATTTGATATAATGCTTCTATAAATGTCTTAGTACAGCCTTTGGTGTATATGACAATACAAAACATGTATTTTAATTTTTATTCAATGTGTTCTTAGGAGTGGGAGTGCATATCCTAGGAGGGATAGCTGGATTGTTTAGAGAGCTTATTGTTAACTGTTTAGAAAATGACAAAGTGGTTGACAAAGTGGCTCTAGCATTTTAACTTGCCATTAGCAAGGTTGCTCACATTCTCATTGACACTTGCTGTTATTGACAATAACAGAATTCTGTTAATGTATCCATCTCAGTGTGTGAAGTGATATGTTTACCTGTCATTAATTTGTGTATCTCTAATAACTGATTATGGTCAAAACCTTTTCAAATGTTCATTTGTCATTCAAGTATCATATTTAATGTAATGTCTATTCAAAAATTTCACCAATTTTTAAATTGGTTACAGATCAGAGAAGAATATTCTGGAATTAATATTAAGAACAAATTAATTAGAAGAGCTAAAATTATTTTGAAGAAGTAACTCTGCAAGAATAATACTACCCTATTTTAAGACACATTAACATGATATTAATTAAGGAAGGATGTCATTTCCAAAGGCCCCAGACGTAGTCTAATAAAACAGAATATAGTAGTAAGTTCAGAAATAGATCCATATAAATATAGCCAAGGAATGTTTGACAAAAAATGCAGACACAGTTCAATGAGGAAAAACTCTTATCAAATAAATGGTATTGGTTCTATTTGATATTCATATGCAGAACGATGAACTTCAAATTAAACTTCATATTTTCTGTAAAAGTTAACTCAGAATGAATCACAGACCTAAATATAAAAGAAAACTTTGAAATATTCAGAAAAATGCTAGGCAAAAGCGTCCATAATCTAGAGTTAAAAAATATTTTCTACATGCAAAGTTTCATTCATCATCATCATCATCATCATCATCATCATCATTAATTGGAATTAGTGCAAATTTAAAACTTGCATGAAAGTCAATGAGAAGTCTACGAAAAGACAATTTAAAGATTAACAGAATATTTTCTAATTATATGTCTGATAACAGACTTGTCTCTAAAATACACATACACACACCAAAAAGCCAAATATGCAGACTATAAGATAGTAAACAACAAAACTAAACACTGGACTGCAAAATTGGAAAAGATGTGTGTTTTCAGCTTTAGGAAGCCACAAATTAAAGCCATTTTGAAACACCTCTGCACACCCATTGGATGGCCAAAATCAAACATAGTGAATACAGTCACCCTGGAAAGGGAAAGCTGGTTAAGAAAACAGTTTACAGTTTCTCGTACATTTAAATAAACACATTTAATAACTCAATAATACCACTGACAGTTGTTTTCCCTAGAAGAATGAAAATGCATGTTCATTTAAAACCTGTGCATGAATGTTATAACAGCTCTTTTCATAATCATGCACAAATGGAAACCATACAAATGATTTTTTTTCCAGGAAAACTGTTACTATTTTTATTGGTCGTTTTTAGTTATACAAGACTGTAGAATCTTTTTTGACATAATGATACAAGCATGGGATTTACCTTGTGATATTTCAGTCCCCAGTACCTCTTAAAAGATTGAACAATTATATAAATTATAGTATGCACATGCAATAGAATACTACACAACAATAAAAAGGAATGAAGGATTCCCAACACTCTGATCAGCTGAAAACAGTCTGCTGAGCTAACAAACAAAAAAAAGGCTATCCAAAAAAGGTTATGTACTACAAGATTCCATTTAATAACACTATTGAAGAAGTAAAGCTATTCTGATATAGAACAAATAAACAGCTCCCAAAGCCCTTTAAAATAAATAGGAATAGAAATTCAAAATCTGCTTCACCAAAGAATACAACATGAACACATGAGCCTTGAGAAAGAAAGAGATGAGCAGTATTCCTGACTTACTCTAGACTTACACGGCACCTCGACATTTTCAATTTCTTGAACCTCCCTCCAGCTAATTTTAAATTTAGCATAGGGAGGGAAAATGTGTTCAGAGAAACCAGCTGAATTGATTTTCTTGCTACTGAGTAAAAGTTTGCTCATATTTCCTTTCTATGGTCACTTAATTCCATAGCAGGTATTGTGCAGACCTGCATAGTTAAGTGCTGGCAGTGGTGTTTTAAGAATTGGGAAGTAGAAGTAAATTCTGGATCATGTTGCCTGCTTCATGTACATTGTTGTATGCAAGTGTCTGTCTCACTGGGTTTGTGCCAGTGATAGAAACTGCCCAGCTCAATGTGCAGTGTATGAGTTCCGTCTTTTTCTAATAAAAATGAAATGCCCAAACAATCAGTAGGAACTACTGAGGATTAGAGAATCTGCTTTACTCTGGGAACTGAAGTTCATTGCATGTTGTTCTCCCTCTTCACATGCTCCTCATTTCATTTCTCATGTGGTTTCCCCGTAAAATTTCCTATGGTGTTAGTCTTTTCAAAGTCTATTAGTAAGTTGACAAATATGCTTATGCCATCAAAACCTTGCATGCTAATGTTTTGAGAGTAAATCTATCGCTTGCTTGATAAAATATCCTACTACTTTCTTATTCTCATTTGTTATTTATTTATTTAGGTGCTAGAACTTGAACCCAATGGTGCTTCACTGAGCCACATCCACAGCTCTTTTTATTTTTTTATTTTGAGACAGGGTCTCCCTAAATAGTTTATGGCCTTGATAATTTGCTGAGGCTGGCTTTGAAATTGTGATCCTCCTGTCTCAGCCTCCCTATCCACTTCTTAACTAGTGGCTTTTAATGTCCTTTAGGAAGGTCAATTTATACTAAAACTAGATAGGTAGGGAAAGGTAAAAGTTGAAGGTATTCCTGAGGTAAAATAGTACCAGTAATTAGTAATTGAATACTGACTTCACCAAATAGAATTTTTTATTATTGCTATTTAATCATCACTATAATTCCAGAAGCTAGGTAAATATTTCAATTTTATAGATGGAAGTTTTTAAGATTTCCAAGTTAAATAGTTTTGTATAATGATAATACTAGTAAAGAGAGGGATCAGGATTACAGTCCAGTTCTTTTTAAATTGCAACTAATTTTTAAGAGCAAACCAAATAGATTGCCCACATAAATCTGAAGCAGCCAAGAAGACAGAAAGAGTAGGTGACTCTTATTAAGCAATGATTGGAAGCATTTAACCTCTTCCTATTTTTACCATATCCAAGTCTTCTTGGATACCCAGAGAGATATTTGCTTGATCTGTCTCCATTTACCATCAGCAGTAGCGTCTACTTGAACAAAATTCAGTCTATATAAGGAATGATGTGAAAAGATGTCAACATTTTATCCCGGACAACTATCTACTGCATAGTAGATGAAAATGATTCAGAACTAAGACTTAGTCTTACACTGTGGAGAGAGAGAGAGTTTCTTATCAGATCCTTTATAGGACAAAATTATGTATATATTATTTTCAAAATTTGACTTTGGGCTTCCATTGGGATATGATTTCACCATTTATTACACAATTTCTGCTATTGAAGGTGAACAAAACAACCAACCAAATGCAAATTAATGGATAAGAGAAATCTGATAGATGTATTTACATGAAATTATGAGAATGGATGAGAAACAATATTAAGTATGTAAATAGAACCAGGGAGAGAGGAGAAAGAAAAGGAAGATGAATCTAGTGAGCAGGAGGACAGGAGGAGGGAGGGAGGAAGAGAGGGAAGGAAGGAAGGAAGGAAGGAAGGAAGGAAGGAAGGAAGGAAGGAAGGAAGGAAAAAGGAAAATTGAGAGACGAGAAAAAAATTGCTCTCAAATCAGTCAACATTTCTGAGAATCTGAAATAGCGCTGGTGATATGTGGAGGTTGAAATGCCACTCTCTTTGAAGATGTATGGATCCCAGGTTATTGTGGCATGCAAGCAAAATTGTAGATTTGGTTTAGCAAAAGATTCATTTTAATTCAAAAATACATTTGAAAGGAAAAGATATATATTATAATTCAAAGTCTAAAAAAATGTCTTTATATTAGGCCTCCTATTTTGTTTCTGATCAAATTACTCTTCTGGGCTAAGACTATATTGTGAGTATTGTGGATAACATAACTTCCTTGAATAATTTTAGTAGCATAATTGTCTTCAAAATGAAATCATTTGGGAAGAAGAAACGACTGAGCAATTCTTAAAGGAGTCACTAGTGAGACACCTCAATCTTTTACACCCAGCTAAAGTGAGTATATTTTCACATGTAGATTTTCTTCAATCATTAAAAAACATACAGGTCCCAGAAGCATTTTAGTTGCAAATGGGAAATTAAAAATCAAGTCCAACATGGTTTCCTGACAGCATCCTATTTTCTTGTGGGTTCAGTTGTGTGAGTTATTATTTGAAGGAACAGCAATTAGTTGTGAAAAACTTAAGCTGAGAGAAGAAGCAAATGAACAGTCATGTAGCACATTAAATATATACAACTATGTATAAGTTTTCATTATAATCCCAACAGAAGAGAAGCATATCTATTCTGATGATGATTTCTATGTTGTGATTTGATTGGACTAAGCCCTGAATTAAATTCAGGCTTCAAATTGTCCCCAAATCTATTACAGTATTGGGGAACACTATCTAGAAGTGGGGAAAATACTTTCATGGCAAATATGCACAATTTTTAAATTATACACTTTACTTAAAAACAATATCCATATTTTGATTCTGTGAAAGACAGAATTTGAAATGTATGCTCTTCAATTAGAGTAAAAGTATTACTTTTCTAAACGTTGCCACATAAAGAAATTTTAGTAACAGCCTACTGATTTACATAAGGTGCATGCCAAACTCTATCTTCTGAGGGCTCCTATAATAATATGAATCATTTCCATAATTGTTACTCAACATTTCTTGGGTTTTTCTGAATTTCCAAACTCAGTGTACTCTATGCATCATCTTATCTAATTTTCCAAACAATATATTGAGAAAAATTTTTCTTTTCCTCCTTTATACAAATGAGGCAGCTAAGCCAGGTGCAGTGGTGCACACCTGTATCCCAGTGGATCAGGAGACTGAAGTAAGAGGATCCCGAGTTCAAAGCCAGTTTCAGCAGCAGGCAAACCGCTAAGCAAATCATTGAGACTCTGTCTCTAAATAAAATACAAAGAGGGCTGGGGATGTGGCTCAGTGGTTGAGTGTGCCTGAATTCATTCCCTGGTGCCCTCCCCAGCCAAAAAAATAAGGCAACTGAGATGTGGAGAGGTTTTCTCCACATCTGGGCATTCTGGGAAAGGGAGTCAGGCTTTGGACTCAGGGGAGCATGCCTCTTGATCACTGTGTCCTAGGGATACAATTGTTATGGAATGAAACAGTACACAAATGGATGGATATAGTGCTTCCGTAAAGAAACAAAAGAATCAAATGCTTCAGCATTTTGACTAGCACTTAGACCAATCAGTGAAACTTCAGATACAAGTGCTATCCATACACTCACCAGTTCTTTTGTGAAGTGTTTTCCTGTAGCTCAACAATTTAGACAAAAATCTTTTTAAATCCTGACTTTCTGTAATCCCTAACAGCAATATTATTCTGGTATCCTACAAGAGTATCATCGCCAACTGCAGTGTGGAGGGAAGATTTGCTTTGGCTTAGTTGCTTTGATTTGCAGATATTTCTAGTCTCAATTGCACATACCAATTGGACAGCAAGGATGAGATACCTATTGAGACATTTTATAACCTCTTATGAAATATATATGAAGGGGCTGGGGTTGTGGTTCAGTGGTAGAGCAGTTGTCTAGCATGTACTGGGTTCAATTCTCAGCACTGCATATAAATAAATGAATAAAAATTTTAAAAAAGGTCTGTCAATACCTAAACAAAGAAATATATATGGAGAGGACTGCAATTATTCTCACTAGAATTGGAGAGTGATTGGCTTCCTTTCAAATTATGTGAATTGTCTATTGAATTGTGTATGTAAGCATGTGTGTTTTGTGCATGTATTGAATGTTTATCCTACCTCCTGGTAGAGGGTCATTATAATTGATTCATTTTAGTTCTCACAAATAAGCGATCTGGGGCTTGCTATCAGTGAAACATCTGTTCTGCATTGTGGGGTACAGATTCCTGTCAAACTGGTTTAGCAATATGGAAAGCTATATGGTTGACAATAGTAGTTTTAGCCTTTCTACATTTTGAAAAGTTTAAATTTAGTGTCATAAAAGTTAAAGTTTAGTATCATAATCAACTCTCCTCTGTAAACTCAAATTTGATGTTCATGGATAGGATTCCAAATCCTTCTATGAAATTTTCTCTTCAATATGTACATTATTTCTAATCACAGAGGTCTCAAGAAATGTGGTTGTTCCTTTACACACTTTATCCCTCCTTTCTTCCTTCTTTCCTTCCTCCCTTTCTTCCTTCCTTCCTACCTTCCTTACTATTCCACTTCTTTCCTTTTTTCTTTAGGGGCTAAATTTTGTAGGGGAGAATGTACTGTGTGTTTAATTGCCTAGTTATAAATTCTGGAACCACATTCATTAGTTGAGTGAATATTTGTTCATTTTTTTAAAAAAACTGTTCATGTTCACAATCATCCATGAAGATAAATAACAGATGCTACCCAAGTGAGGACTATGAGAACTAATGGAAAATAATGATAATGATAATAATAATAATAATAATAATAAAAACAACAACAAGAAGTAGCAGCAATCAGAACAGCACCTTGCCCTTCTGTTATTATTAATTTATCATTATGTAATTCTTATTAGCAAGTATATGATGAATGGCAAATATATTGTAACCATTATAATGATGAAAATTGTCAGGGTTTCTAGACATACATAACAATCAATTGAGAGTTTGCTTAATTATCTATGGAAATGGGCAGAATTTCTATAAACAGAATTTCTGCCCCCACCCCCGCTGCCAGTATCCAAAACCCTGGAATTTAAATAGTTCACTCCCACATTGTCCCTGGGCTTGGTCATATGGCCTGCTTTGACCAATAGAACAAAAGCCAAGATGATGTAAGTATAGATTACAAAAGAGCTTGTATATTGGGGTTTGGCCTGCTTCCTACTTTCAGTATCTTAGCTACTACCAGCATGGCCACCTGGTAGTAATTTAGCCTGCTGGTTACTTGACAGTACATAGTTCAGCTTCTTTGGTTCAGATTCTTTCATCACTCCTGCCAACTACCAGTCTAGCAGTGATCCATCAGATACACATAAACCACAGACAACATCAGATGACTGCAAACCTGTGCTGAGCCCAGCAGATCCCAGAAGGAGCCATCCAGCTAAGCAGAGTCCAAATTGCTGATCCACAGGATTGTCATGAAGCTTCAAGGTGGTTTGTTTTGAACCAAATGTTAACTAGTATGCAAAAATTATTATCTATTTTATTTTTTGTCATGAGTTCATGCTTGATGAGGTAGGTCTATCAAACCCAAGGACTTCTTCACATACTTCCCATATCACCCTGATGCTCATTAAGAGGAATTCTGATACAACTCAGAGTTTCTTTTCATTGCAATCTTACCAGGAAACATTCCTAAATATGAAGACATGAGAATTTTACATTTCTCTAGTTCCTGCAATTTATTTTATCTAATGAAGAATACCATAACATCCTTTGCTGGAAACTATTGAATTATAATATTTTAATTGTTTTTTTAGGCATGTGGATGAGCATTAGTAGGGTTGGAGATTAAGCACAAATGGTAACATTGTCCTAGAATTTGGAATTTTCTCTTTCATTATAGAAATATAATTTTTTTAAATACACAAATGAAGTTTATTTTAACCTCTAGCTTTATATAATTTATTATCTTTAGGTTTCAAAAAGTAGCATTAAAGAAATATCACTAAATGAACTTCCTTGCTTTCTTTGTATTCTTTGGATTTACAAGTGGTAGAAAACAAACCCTAGATAAAACAAGACTTTATGTATTATATTTTATTCCAAAAAATATATATAAGGGCAGATCCTTTTTATACAGATATGGAAGGATGAAATTGAGGAAAAAGCCATGTTAAGAAAAAAGAAATAAAGACCTTGAGTAAGTAATGCATTACAGATTATTAATATATTTTATGTGTGTACTTTATTTGTTTCTCACAAAAGCCTAATGATATGGGCATTGTAATATCATTTTTGAGACACACAATGATTAAGATGCATAGGCTTTTTAACTGTTCATGCCCTATTGACAGAAATTAGTGAGAACAAGGTTTTAATGTTCTTGACTTCTATTTTCTGTCATAGAAGGCTCATAAAGAAGACCCCAGAGGACTGTAATTTAAAGAAACGATACAAATCATATGCCACAGAGTGAATTGTGTTAGCTCCACTCAAAATGCATACTTTAAAGCTCTAACCTCTAATGCACCTGTATCTAGAGATACGGGTTTTCAGGGGGTAATTACAGTTAAATAACATCATGAATGTGACTCATAGACTTAATGAGCCATGTCAGCAGAAACCAGGATTAAAGATGGGATTATACCAGCAAAGACACATGCAGTTTAAACTAAAGAGGACAGAGAATGAAGGATGGAATAAAGGAAGGCTGTTAGACTTCTGATCCTAAAGGCCCAGACCACAGAGCCCTTTAACTGTAGACATGTATTATTTTTCAGGAAATGTGAAAAATAACCCTGGTGATCCAGCAACTGTTGGGATTATCCCCTTGATTTCAGAGGACAGGGCCATTCTCTAGGTTTTAACAGGCTAGACAGCCTCTAATCAAAGCCTCAGGGCCAGGTGCACTACCCTAGTGGGTTTTAAAGGTGGGGATGTCACCTAGTGACTACAAAGGACTGAGCATCAAACCAGGGAGGATCATTCCTGAGCATAATGATCTAGTGGAATTTGCCTTGCTGGCTTTTGGATTTACTTGAGTCCTTTTTCTTTCCAATTTCTCCCTGGTTGGAAGAAAACTGTCTATCCTGACAGGTACCACCACTGTGTTTTGGAAGCATGTTAACTTGTCTGGATTCACATGTTCACAACTGGATGGGAATTTTGCTTTTAGTTGCATTCATATCTCATTTAGATGATATTTAGATGAGATTTTGGATTTATACTTTAGAGTTCATGCTAGAATGAATGTATTTTGCAAGCAATAAGAACATGAATTTTGGGATACTGGAGGCAGAATGCTGTTGTGACCCTCAAAGAAATTCTCATACTGAATTCCTAACCTCCAATGTGATATATCTAGACATATATTATTTAGAAAGTAATTAAAATTAAATGAGGTTATAAGTGGGACCTACTCTGACAAAGTGCGGCCTTATAAAAACAGAGAAGGAAATCTTTTCCACTATGTGAGAACACAGGAGTGGGCAGCTTTCACAAGCCATGAAGAGAGTCCTCACCAGGAATTGACCACTGCTGAACTGACCTTGGGCTTTCTAGCCTTCTGAACTGTTGAAAAATACATTATTATTATTTGGTTCACATAGTTGAAGGAGTTTTGTTATGATAGTCCATTATAATTAATATGTGTGGTGCCACACAGATGGATCAACAATTTAAAACTGAGTTAAAAGGGAAGAGGTAGAAAATGGAAATGTTCTGTAAAATTGAATCCATACAGCTCTGAACATAGTAGGATATCCTTAGGCAGGACTCAATTCGTGTAACATATTTTCACATAATGCATAGTACATATTGTATCATTCAATAACAAGTTTGTATACATGCATGTAGATGTACTTATGTACATATCTGTGTTCCTGTATAGGCATATATTTATAGTGTTGGTACATCCATATTATTATTATTTTTTTTGTGTGATGCTGGGGATTGAACCCAGGACTTTGTACTTGCGAGGCAGGCACTCTCCAACTGAGCTATATCCCCAGCCCTGCACATCTGTAATTTGAAGATAGGATTTCTAGTGCATTTTTGCGCTGATCTCTTTTAAGGACTCATGCTATAAAATATTTTTTCAGTAATTTGAAGAAGTAATATTTAAGAAATAAATATAAAAATTATGTCTTAAAATACTAAATTACTTTGGAGAATATAACACGGACCTGTATTCCTAGTAAATATAAGAAACATAGATATACTCTAATGTTGACACACACATGCTGAAGTGTTCAGACATTGCTATTTTTATTCTATACTGTCACCTGCACTTTGGAGAACTATTTCTCAACAATCAACAAAATTCATCTACATTTATATATTTCTTGTTTCTTATTAGAGCAAGCAATATGTTTAGAAGAAAAGTAATATGAACTGAGGAGGTAATTGTTCAAATATGTTTATAACAATGCTTGTGAAAATAATGAGCAATTGAAAGCAACTCAAATTCTTCTGTATTGGAGCAAAATAAAACTAAAATAAATATTATGCCTCAAAGTTCCACTTAAGTAGAAAATGCTAAAATTAAATATGTCAAGTAACAATACTGCCATGTGAGATTTATGTGCATTGAAAAGAACCTAAAAGAGGATAGAAAATATAAATATTTGGAGTTTTGCGTTTCTTTTAAGTACATTTCTTAAATCTACAGAAAGAATACTTAAAAGTACATACATCAGTATTACCATGATATGTGGCAAAATGATCAATAATTTTAAATATCAAGAATTTTAGGGTCAGGACATTATAGTCAATAACCAATGGTGAAACAAAATTTTTCACTAACTAATGACTTTGGAATAAAAATAATTAATCAGTGTTTTCACAATCTTTCCTTGTTTGTATATAGAAAATAGAAGGCAGCGAACAAGAAGATGAAAAGAACAGTAATGAAAATACGAGAGACTATGAACAAAGTCTTCTGAATTGTGGCACCTGGTACACACAAATAACAGCCTGTCATACTCACGACCTTGGCTGCATGCTTTTGTTTATGAACCATAGAAGGTGCTTATTTTCTCCTTTTCATGGTGGCAATAACAAATCTTTTTCTACCATATTTATGATGCTTTTCTTTCTTTTTTTTTAAAGATTATTTTATACGCGATAGTATCGAAATGTTGTGCCTAGAATTTAAATAAGAGAAACTGTATGTTAGCCTTAGCTAGATAAAAGAGGCCAAGCTCACTGCCAAACCAAGGGTGATTATTCTTAGAGGAATAAAATGGAAGGTTAATTTACTGAGTACTATTCTTACGTGCCTTTCATATATTATCTGCAAAAGATCCCTGTGAGGTAGGAGTGATAATACTCAGTGTCCAGGTAAAGAAATAGCAGGAATGGACCTTTTTTAATGGACCTGGTTTATCTGGGTTAAAATCCATTTTGGGTCTATAAGACATTCAGGATTCATTCTTAGATGACATTAATGTCTAAGAGATGACCTAATGTCTATAGATGACATCCAGGGCTCATTAGGCAGATAGGACAACATTGCACAAAGATCCCAAGTCAAGTGCTTCAAAATGCTGAACAGAAATCCTCCTTAGACTCCTGTACTCATAGGTCTAGGGCTCTTCTTTAGGACCTTAAAATTATGCCTGTATTATTTACCTACAATTTGAAGTAATGGTGATACGATTCAGTTGGAATCTAAAATATTAGTATTTTTTCTATGAAAAAGAAAATAACTTTTAAGCCAGCACTTATCAGGGAGTAATAAAAACATTTGCAATGAAATGAAATTTATTTATTTTACCATTGTTTTCTTACAACACTGTTGCAAATGGAGAAATTATTTTTATTTGTAATTTTTATTTGCAAAAGAAGAAACATTGCTCTTGCTCTCGGAAAACCTATGAAATCCATTAAAAATTAATATAAATAATACAGAATTTTAGCAATTTTCCATGGCTAAAGATGAATATGTTAAAGTCAATAGTATTTTTATAAATTAACACTCAATTGGCTAGGGGATTTTTTTTTTTTTTTTGACCCTGGGGATTGAACCCAGGGTTGTTTAAGCACATATACCCAACCCTTGTTTTATTTTATTTGGAGACAGGGTCTCACTCAGTTGCTTAAAGCCTCACTAAGTTGTTGAGGCTGGCTTTGAATTGACGATTTTCCTGCCTTACCCTCCCAAGCAGCTGGGATTACAGGCATGCACCACTGCGCCTGGCTAGCTACTGGATTTTTAATGCCAATTACAGTACAGCTAAAATATGAAATTTTAAGGCCATATCAGGCAAAGGATGTTTAAGATTTGAGTAGTAAGAAGTTGAAAACAACAAAAGCTGAGATAAACTAAGGAAGGCATGAATAAATGGAGAAGTGCATGGCTCATAAGTCATAGAATCAAAATCACTATCAACTCTCATGAAATAGATCTATGTCTTTAACAAAACACCAAGCAGCAGAATTTACTTCATAGAAATTGGCAAACTGATTATAAATGCCCATGGAAATGCAAAAGTTCCTGAATAACCAATATAACTTTGGAAATAAAGAACAAAGTTGGAGGAATAACATTACCTGATTTTAAAATGTAATATAATTGTGCAGTTATCAAGAAAGTGTGATATTAGCATAATATATAGAAATAAATCAATGGAACTGGAAAGTTCAAAAATAGATACCCAAACACATATGTAAATCTGATTCTTAATAAAGGTACAAAAATAACTCAATGGAGGAAAGAAACGCTTTTCAATAATTATTATGGGAAATTTCATATGCATTTGCAAAAAATTAACATATCCTTCCACAATATAGAGAACATTAACTCAATATATATCATAGACATAACTGAAAATATAAAACTATAACATTTCAAGAATAACATCTTCATAATTTTAGATTAGGCGAAAATTTCTTACATATGACATCTAAAACATAACAACCTCCAACTCCTGACCCAAGGGGTTACAAAGCCCAAAAGTAAATACAAAGAATAAAATTCCAGCCCTACCAACGGTGTTGACCACCTCAGGAGAAACAAGCCCTTATTTCTCATTAAGAATTGTTTTCCTTTATTAGTCTCCCCACCCATTTTTTGCTGTGTATTTTCACTTTAATTAAAATTTTTTTCAAATTTTATTTTTATTTTTTCATTCTGCTTGATTGTGGGGATGATGGGTGTGTGGGTTCTCACTGCATGGATAGGTTTAAAAAATATATATTTATCTAATGCATGGAAAATGTATTCATGTCATTTTATATTCATTTTAATTATTTCTTCTATAACTTTTTATTATGCAGTCTTGGTTTGACTTAGGTAGGGTAAAATTTTATGTGGGTTTCAGTTGTTTTAATTTTGAATTTATTTGTTTGTTTCTTATTTTGTTCCACTTATTACCCCTCTTCACTGTCTTCTCCTAGTAATAGCCAACATTTTACTCTTCCCTCTTTTTCTCTTTCCTGGTTTTGTTACTTTTGGTTATTTTCTACTCCTCCTTTTTTATCAATATTATCTGGAACTATCTCCTGCCTCAGTTCTGTTCACTTCATAAATATTTTCAAATTTTCTTTTGCCCTCCCAACATATTTTCTATTCACTTACAAAAAAACAATAACTCTACCATCCGAAAAAATTGTATAGTTTATGTGATTTCTACCCCATTCATGTTGTGATTATTAATAAGGTGGATGATGTAGTGGACACTTGCTGTTTAATGTCTGATCCAGTTCAAGGTTGTTTATTGCTGGTGCTGATGTTAAATGCCGACACTATAATTCCTATGCGGGTGGCAATTAGAATTATAGATGTCGAAGTGGACACCATATATTTATCTTAAGGCTGTACATCTCCTGCTAACATTGCTGCTATTCCTTGTTCTCCCTTTCCTCTAAAAGGGGCTAAAAAGTCATTAGGACACTTCTAGTATACAGAGTAGACATCCTGCTCCCAAAGAATACTCCCAACTCAGCAGAGGAACAGCTAGTTTCACTCTATTCTAGCACCACTCGAGCCTCAACAATACTATTGAGTAAACTCAATAGTATTACTTTTATTTTTTTATTTTTTATTGCTTTTATTATTTTTATTTTTTTGAACCAGGGATTGAATTCAGGGACACTCAGCCACTGAGCCACATCCCCAGCCATATTTTGTATTTTATTTAGAGACAGGGTCTCACTGAGTTGCTTAGGGCCTCACTAAGTTGCTGAGGCTGGCTTTGAACTCGCAATCCTCCTGACTCAGCCTCCAAAGTCGCTTGGATTACAGGCGTGCACCACCATGCCTGGCAACTCAGTAGTATTAACAATACTATTTTTAACACATAAAATAGGAGAGAAAAATACCCCAAACCAACAAGCAGGCCCCTTGAGGAACAACTGCCACTCCTGGACATCTACTTATATATCAAAAACAGAGAGAAGTTCAAGAACCAAAAAGATAACTAGGGAATGTATTTCTACTGATGCACAAGTCCTCTGAAAATATGAGAAAACAGGTAAAAAACATCTCCCCCCAAAAATTCACAGTCCCCCAACAAAGATCTCACAGATAAAAAAGTGGATGGATTTCCAGAGAAGGACTATAAAAAAAAGATTATTAAAATGTTCAGTTAACTAAAAGAAGATCTGAGGAATTTAGTGAGAGATAAAATACAGGAAATGAAGACCACTTGACCACTTCAATAAAGAAATAGAGACATTGAAAAGAAAACAATCAGAACTCCTGAAAATGAAAGACAATGATTCAAACTAAAACATTCACTTGAAAGCAAAGATGAGATTAAATAGAAAATTTACTCAATGGAATATTACTCAGCCTTAAGGAAGAATGAAATCACGGCATTTGCAGTTAAATGGATGGAACGGGAGAATATCATGCTAAGTGAAATAAGCCAATCCCAAAAAACCAAAGGCCAAATGTTTTTGCTAATAAGCTAATGCTGATCCATAGTGGAGGGTGGATAGGGAAGAATGAAGGAACTTTGGATTATGTAGAGGGGAGTAACAGGAGGGGTGGAGAGGAGGGGATGGGAAGAATGATAGAATAAGACAGACATTGTTACTCTATATACATGTATGATTAATTTATTGGTGTGACTCAGCACCATGCACAGCCAGAGGAATGAACAGTTGTGCTGCATTTGTGTACAATGTGTCAAAATGCATTCTACTGTCATGTGTAACTAATTAAAACAAATTTAAAAAGTCAAATAAATAAATAGATAAATTACACTTGATATTGTAGAAAAAGATAAGCCATATAAACTTTAATACTCAGTATGCAATAAAGGAAAACAAAATAAAAGACCTTGATCAGAATATATAAAAACACTGGGACAGCATTAAAAGCAATAAAAGCCCCAGAGCCACAGGGAGAGAAGAGAACATGGAGATACGGATTAAGGGCATTAAGAAAAATTACAGTGAGAAAATAGCAGAGAATTTTCCTCATATTAGAAACAAAATAGACATGTATGCGTATAAGAGAGAAGGGGTGGGCACTGGAGCCTGAAATGGAATAAATCAAATCCTATGCATATATGATTTTGTCAAAATGAACTTAACTCTTTTATATAATTCTCTAATGAAAAGGAAAAAAGTTCTCCTGCTCTTAGAAAGTTCTATTAAGATAATGAAAAACAAATTTCAATGGGGAAATACTTCTCAAGCCATGTATCTAACCAGACATCTGTACCTAAAATAAATAAAGAACTCTCAAAATTCTATAACAATAAAAAAGAGTATGATTTGCCAAAACATTTAATGTCATTAAAACTTTAAACAGTGCGTGAGCACATGAAAATATCATTAGTCATTAGGCAAATGCAAAATAAAATTAAGAACACAAATTTTAAAGTATGGGGAGGAACGGCAACACTTACATACAGTTGGTGGCAATATTACATGTTATAACTGGTTTGGAAAATAGTTTGACAGTTTCTTTAAAACCTAAGAATTCACCTACAAACTGATTCGGACATTCTATTCCTAGATAGTTTTCCAAGACATAATAGAGCGTACACCCAAACACAATGTCCATATGCAATGCCATTTATAATAATATTACAATATGAAGTTCTTAAGCATATTTGACAAATGATGTTCAAGATCTGAATAGTAAGAAGTAGAAAACAACAAAAATTCAGATAAACTAAAGAAGGCATGAATAAATGGAAAATGGAAAAATGTCCCTTGCAGCATTAGTCATAATGACAAAAATCTGAAAGTACTCCAAATGTCCATCAACCTGAAAGTGGATAAACATATTGGGATTTGTTGACATTATGGAATACTCAGAAGCAATGAGCTATTGATTCATGTAATAACATGGACAAATTCTCACAATAACCATGCCGAGGAAAAGAAATCAAAAGATTGTGTAATGCATGCTTTCCTTTGTATAAACTTTTGGAAAATGTAAGCTAATCTATAGCAACAGAGAGTAGACTGGTGATTGCCTGGGGATGATTATGATCATGTGTGGAGAAGCAAAAAGTATTGCCAGAACACAAGAAAATATTCTGGGTGACAAGTAAGTTCATTATTTTAATTGCAGTGATGGTTTTGTGGGTGTATATTTATGTCAAAATTGACAAATTTATATAGTTTCAACAGAGCTTGTTGTGTGTCAATCATACTTCAATAAAGCTGTAAATAAAATTATGAAGTCTCCTTACTAAAATAGCATAACGACTCATGCAACACACTTGCATTCAAATTAGCAATGATAAATAATCTCAGTTTTATCTAAAGTCATGCTATATAAATAACTTCTTCGTACATAAAAAAAAACAACACTCAGGGCAAAACATTAAAATCTTTCAGTAAATCTATCAAGACAGGCTTCATATTCTCAGGTGTCAATAGAAGACATAGGCAATATTCAAATCATGCACCATGCATTTGAGTAAACAAGGCATCTGACTTCCAAAGCTTAGGGGGAGCATTTGTTTGCTGACTTGCCCTGAATTAGAATTACTAGAATACTAACAGAGAAAGGATAGAGATTATGTGTCCTGGAAATTGAAAGACATTTAACATTTCTTTGTTAGGGAAAAAATAGTGATATTTTAAAAGGAGAACAAAAGCAAAGAGTAAAGGAATCCTTATTGCCTTCTCTAATTTTTTTATCTCTATTTTAATAATTTTTAGCATTCATTTGCTTTTGTCTTTCATTTACAACTGTTTTACACACACCGCACACACACACACATTTAGTTCCAATGGTTCATCATATTCTAATTATTTCAAATGTCAGAACAATTTTCTCTCACATCCTACTTTGCTGTACCTTTGAAAATCAGGGTATGTTGATGTAAGTCAAACAATGAATTAGATGATCATTTTGGTTCTTCTAAAAGAAAACACATTTTAGGGTACAATTCTCAAATGTGTACCTTCTGAGATGTTTACTTAAAACATTGCAAATCAGGCTTGGAGGCAAACATGCAAGGACAGATGAATTATCAAGTTTTATATTTTTGTATTTTTGTACTTACTAGGCTGA
>JAJEJO010004116.1:152927-198121 GCA_020662805.1 Glaucomys volans
AAAAAAAAAAAAAAAAAAGAGAAAGAGAGAGAGAGAGAGAGAGAGAGATTGATTCTTGTTCCAGTCATGAAGTTTGTCTTGTTTAGCAGCTTTTTGCTGGGATCTTTGTTAGTTGGATGAGTGAGCCATCTCTCAATGGTAATGTGGATACTGCAAATCAAGATAATTATTATCTTGAAATACCAAAAGTCAGGAAATGAATTTTTGCTTGACTATTTATTAGCCATGAAGGAGAGTCTCTTTACTATCTCCAAATCTTACTTTTTTCTAATTTTAATAGAAAAAATATTATTTTATTTTAAAAGGACAAACAGAAGTTTATGAAAGTGGTACACTAATTTGTGGTAGGGGCCCATCACAACAAGACTCTCCCAAGTGTCCACAATTGTGCTGACCCTCATGTCTTCTAGATTCTAGTTCCAATATTTTGGATGAAGTCAAAGTATCTGTTGTGGTAGGAGGGTAAAACTACCCAGGGATAAGCAAGACTGAGCACCTCAAAAATCTCTAGTACTGTGATTGGTACAGGGAATGAGCATGAAAATGAAAATCATTTAAACCCCTTCCTCAGCTTTTCCACTGCAATTGAGAAAGAAACTTCTCTGTGAAATGATCTGAGTCAGAATCCTCCAGTGACTTTGTTTTCTGAGACCTTAGAATAACTTGGTTTGCCAAAGGAGAGAATGCATATGATCCATAGATAGAGCAATGTTATTTGTGGAGGGGTTATTTCAGTCCAGGGTCCTATCTAAGATGCAGAGATTTGCTAGAAGCTGAAGAACTGAGTTTTTATATCAGGATGGCAAATGAGAGACATCAAATTATGAATAATCCAACTGCAAAAGGCAATACCCACACCATAGTCTGAGATCAAAAGATCAATGACGCAAACATACTGGTAAGGTTTCTGTGGTCCTTCCTTGTAGACTTTTCTTTCAATTTTAGGAAGGGATTATTGTCATTCCAATAAGGTATTTTTTTTAAAAAAAATCAGTTTCATTTATTTTTTAACCATTCTTCTGACAAATACATGCATTTGTTTTTAATGCCCACCAAAATATTTTGCATATAATGTGTTATCATGATTCTAAGCATCATTTAACTGCTATGATAAATAATTTTATAAAAATTAGTTATAGATGTTGTAACTATTTCACAGAAACAGAATGGATTCCAATTCAAAAATTGTTTCACATGTTGAAATTTTTTATGCTAGACATGCACCTAGAGGTTATATAAATGTTTGTTACTTACATCATGAAACTTTCTGGGGAAAGAAGTGCAGCTTCTTTCAATCTAGGTTGAAAACAGCTTGAAAGAACAGGGAATGGATTTTGGTTTGGGGTTTTTATGTTGGTTAAAGAGTGGGTCTAGGGTGTGTGGGGGGGGTCTCAAGCTGAGGGTGGGATCACGAGCTTTGAATTGCTTCTGTTAGCAAAGGAGAGAGCCTCAGGTTCTTGACATGGTGTGAGGTAGAAAGAAAAGGGAGAGTTCAGGTTTAAAACTTCTGAGCAAATGTCAAAAATGGAGCCAGACTCTACACAATAAATCACTTCCCTGAAGGATGACGTTGACTGCAAACAGTCTACTAAATGTCACATCACAAATAGCTGGTGACTCATCAAGAACAGGGATTTTCACTAAATAGTTTATAAAAATGAAGACTTTTTAGCTATTACAGAATGTCTGTCCACTCAATCACCAACAAATAGGTTGTAAGTATGGAGCTGTTATAAATCTCAATTTCAAATTTTATATGAAATTATGGATATTTAAAATAATTGACTCTGTTGAATTCTTTCCAGGACCTCAATTTTCACACAAGAATGTCAGAAGCTGGTCAGATTTTATATTTATGTATGTTTTAAACATGTAAAATACACGAATAAGTGGTGAGTATAATGAGTGAATTTTGAGAATATAACAGACACAAAAGCATCTTCAGATATAGCTGTGGGTGTTGGAAAGAGCTTCAAGAAAACATGATGCTTTTTTGGCCATTAAAGAATAGTAAGTATCCTCCTGGGGCATGACATGTGTCATGGGCTATTTTCAAATGGTGGAAAAGACTCAGAAACATGATTGGATGGTGACTTTAATTGGGATTAAACTAATGGTTCCAGGAAAAATAAAACAGATAATTATTTTGATAAAGAAGAGAGCAAAGTATTGGTGGATATGGTAAGAAATTTTCAAGTGAAGAGCAATCAAGGAAATTAAAAATGTAAATATTAGGATTATATGAATATTGAAATCTAAGAAAATTTAGGCAAGGAGAAAGCTTGAGAAGCAGGCAATGAATTGGACAGTTGAAAATACCAGATGGTTTAATAACAAAAACATAACATAAGGAATGCCAAAATTGCAGCACCAAAACCAAATAACTCTTCTAAAACTGGACAATAGGTTTAAATACACATTTCTCAAAAGAATAAATAGAAATGGCTAAGAGGTATAAGAAAAATCAGTTAATATTATTAACTATCACAGACACGCGAGTCAAGAAAAATGAGATATCACCTCACTCCAGTAAGAGTGGTTATTAGCAAAATGTTAAAAGGTAAGTGCTGGTAAGGAAATGGAGATAAGAGAGGCCTGCATACTTGGTGGGGAGGTAAACTAATATATGTATTATGATAAAGAGGATGAAAGTTCTTCAAAATTAGGATATGAGCCCACAATCCCACTGCTGGATATAGAAATGAAATCCTTATGATGAAGAGACCACTGCACTCTGTGTTGACTGCAGCACTATTCGTCGTAGCCAAGAAATGGAAATAACTTAAATCTCCATCAATTGATGAACGCATAAAGAAAAGGTCGTCTATACACCCAAAAGAATATTGTTCAGCCATCAAAAAGAACGGAATCCTATCATGTGCAGCAAAATGGATAGAGTTGGAAATCATTCAAATAAGCCAGGAGCAGGAAGGCATGCACTGCATTATCCCACTCATATGTGCAATATAAAAATGTTCATTTTATAGAAATTGAAATTAGAATAGGGGTAACCAGACACTTGAGAGAGTGGGGAGGAGAGAAAGATGAGACAATGTTGATCAATGGCTTCTATGTTGCTATTACATAAGAACACGAATTCCAGTGTGCCATTTCACAGAGGTTAACTATAGATAATGAAAATGTACTATTGTTTCAAAACACTCAAAAGATTTTGACTGTTTTTGTCATGAAGAAGTGATATATGAAGAAACAGATGTCTTTACTGATTCAAACATTACAAATTGAACATGTCAAAACATAACAGGGCCCCATTAATACATACCATTTTTGTTTTTACATCTCAATTAAAAAATAAATTTAATTAAGTAAATAAATAGATTTTAAAATAAAATATAAGGAGACATTACACAGCAAGCATGTTTATTAAGGACCTAAGGTTATTAGAGATGATTTTGTACTTAAACTACTTTTCATTTATGTGACATTTTTTTTCCACTGCTAGGCAGCCTGTTAGCAGATGGGAAGAAAAATGGATACGCTCTTTTATGCAAATTAGTGGAATATTCTAGGTTGTATCCATAGAAAAGGCTAATATCAGAGCAGTTAAAATTATTGTATAGTCATCAGATGCAAGAAGGTGAGCCAAATTCCACAGCAGTGGGAGCTGGGCGGACACTCCACCTGTCTGTCAGGTAGGATCAGGATCATTCATCAGGGCGCAGATGAGATGGAATGCAAATCAAGTAAGAGGGAGAAATCCTGAATTGTGAAAGACTGTGGCCAGTGAGAGTAGTTTGGGGCTGAGAGAAAATAGGGGTAGAGAACTTCTTAATTCTAACAAAAATTAGGATGTAGAGAGGAGAGTGAAACCTGATAGAAGGTTTTAAGATTAAAAAATCTCTCCATTTATTTACCCCATAACCATTGAGCCCTAGGCATTGTTTTAGTGATAGAGGAGCCATAAATCCTGAAAGTTAGGCTCATCCAACTAAATGAGGCTTAGCTGTTAGAAATGAATTTTACATCAATGTTCTCTCATCCTTCTTCCACCCTGCAGGGTAGTTATTATCTGCACTTCAGAAAGAAGGGAACTAAGGCTTTGAGGAGTTAAATTAAATATCCAAAGTCAAGAAACTGGTAAGTGTCAAACTCTCTAGGAGTCAAACACAGTTCTGCTTAGCAGCAAATTATTCTTTCTATTATTGCTTTCCCAGCAAGACCTCTTCTCCAAATGGGAAACTAGAGACGCATTGTAGGCTGATATCATGTCTAATGGTAATGCATTTTGAAGAGATAAGATTATAATAAAAATAAGTATCTGGACAGAAAACTTTCAAGTATAAACAACGTGGCAAATGACAAGATATACTTTATCTTCAGAGTTTTTCAAAACATTCAAAGATGAAGCCAGGTGCAGTGGCACAGTCCTACGATCCCAGTGACTCAGAAGACTGAGGCAGAAGGATTGCAAGTTGGAGGCCAGCCTTAGTAACTTAGTCGGACCCTGTCTCAAAATGAAAACTAAAAGGACAATCCCCAGATAGTCAAACAAATATCTTAAGGATTTCAAAACCAGAAAACATCGTAGAAGGAGCTCCCTTGATAGTTGGCATTCAAGACACAGATGCAAATTAGGGGAATGTTTCCTTTCATTCAATCCAACAAACATTCTGTGATTCCTGTAATGGGTCAGATGATATGCTGGTCAGTGCAAACAGAATGGTGAGGGTGTGGGATGTGCAACTCCCCTGATGATACTCCATAGATTATCTGATTAAATATGTGAACTCTCTTTCCCCCAAATCCTCATATATAATTTGTAAACTCCAAAATTTTCAATCAGATTGCTTATGTGTATCTAAAATTTTGGTAGATCAAAATTGATGTCCTAAAAGTCAAGAGTGTATGATCACATGCTTATCATCATTTTTATATGTATTTATTTATTCATTTATTTACGTATTTACTTGTTTATTTATGTATTTATTTATTACTGGGGATGGAACCCACCGCCTTACATATGCTGGAAAATGCTCTAACACTGAGTTACATCCCCAGTAACATTTTTTTAGTACACAGTATTTTCAAAGAACAGAACATGGATACTAGAATATCTTCGTGCCCTAGCAGGCTATGTTTTCTACTAATGAACACAGGAAGGTTTGCTTGAAAGAGAAAATTCAATTGAGTAAGAGGAAATTTCTGTGCTAATGACTATGAATTCATTTTTGCTCCTATATCTAATACTTTATTCATCTTGCAAAGAATTTTGTTGCATATGATTTCAATTTTGAAGAAATGTGATTCTATTAAGGGTGCCTAAACTTTGTAACAAAGGATCAAATGATCAATGTATGTTTCTCTATTTACTTTTTTTCTGGTAACTGATTACAATTAGAAATTTAAAGAGCACATATTTTTATTGTTACAGTTTCTTTGTGTGGGACATAAAGGCATAGCTTAGGTGGGTCATCTCACCAGGTTTTCATAGACTGCCATGAAGGTATCAGGAGGAGCTGCAATCTTCTCTCTGTGAATTGATGAATCAAAATGTGTAAGAAAACTTAACCAATGACAGCTATTTTTTCTTGCAAATTATTTTTATTGAATTTAGATCCCCTTGAAAAAAACCCACTGAATGCATTATAATATGCCTGTATTTACATATGGACAAAATTAATATAAATAAATAAAAGCAAAACTCATATAAGAGTTCATAAACAAGAGAGACTGTGATTTTCTCATCTATTCTCTCAGTTGTCTGTTGTAGACAACAGTTGTCTGTTGTCTCAGTTGTCTCCCTTATTACTTTAAGATTGCTACAAAGGTGTCTTTAGTGATTCTAGTGCACAAAGTCCACACTCAGAAACTAGCCACAAGATGCTCCCAAACAACCCTTTAAACTCCATAAAACACACAGTTGCTCTAGTCTCTTCAATTCCAAATACCTCTGTTATGGTTTGTTGGGAAGTATCCCCCCAAAACTTCTATTAATGCAAGAACATTCATAGGTAAATGATTAGACCATGAGAGATGTAATCTAATCAGTCCATCTTAATTTGAATGAATGAATGGGTAGCAACTGTATGCAGGTAAGGCATGGCTGGAGAAGATGAGTCTAGACATACCCTGGAAAGGTGCATCTTCCCTGTGGCATCTTTCCCCTTCCATTTCCTCATTGCCATGAGGAAAACAGCTTTTCTCTGCTGAGACCTTCCCGCATGATGTGCTGCCTCACCTAGGACCTGCAGCAATGGTTTCAGTTGTGTATGGACTGAGGAGCAGTCCTCTGCAACCTCTGCAACCAGGAGCCCCAAATAAACTTTTTCTTTTCTAAGTTGTTCTTGTGCAGTAGTTCGGTCATGGTGATGCAAAAGCTGCCTAAAACAATTCTCCATTTATACTCTCCATTTCTGTCAAATGACATGTGATCTTTCATACTTTCTTCAAACCTCTATACTGAAAATCTTTCTTGGATTTTTTTATCTAGTCATGTCTTACCTAAAATGAGCCTTTCTTGTGCCCTCTGCTTTCTAGACCTTGTGGCCTTATTCTGGTATTCTTTTCTGCTTTGGACCTGTTCCTATATGAGCCCAACTCAAATCCTATTACAATTTTTTCTACTTTTTTCTTTCAGTGCATTTCTTCATTCTCAAGTTAGCCATCCTTTTTCTGAGTTCTCAAATATTTATTGCTGATGATATGTTTCTCATCTAAATAACTGAATGATGATGAGCTCTGCCAGGTGCAGGCTACATTAGATACAGTGTAGTCCAGAGCTCTGTATTAGTCAGTATAGAGGTCTGTAACTGATACGGATTGCACAACCACCTCATCTCCCATTTGTTCTTATTAAAAATAAACTAAAATAGAAACCTTCTTTGTAACTCATGATAAATTTGAAAGAAATATAAAGAAAGTTAATAGCAGAACATCACAAAGACACATAAAAGTTTTACATGGAGGAGTTTATTTGGGGGATTGTGGAGAGAAGGTAAAATCAAAAGGAATAATGAAAGAATTGAGAAGGCCATACCCACAGAGGATACACAGACAGGCAGAGAAGTTGTGTAATGCATAAAAGAGGAAAGGCTGGAATCAACTGATGAATGACAAGATAGTTCTCTGTATGTGCCCGTTCCATATCTGCAAATTCAGCCAACTATAGGTTGAAAATATTTTAAAAGATTGCATTTGTACTGAACATGTATAGACTTTTAAAATTATCATTATGCCCTAAACAATACAGTATAACAACTGTTTACATAGCACTTGCTTTGTATTCTAAGTAACCCAGAGATGACTTAAATTATATGGGTGGATACATGTAGATCATATGCAAATACTGAACCATTTTATATAAAGAAAATGAGCATCCATGAATTTTGGCATCAGCAAGGTTTTATGATTGATCTTATACCTTGTGGATACCAAGGGACAACTATAATTTTATTTATTTATAAATCAGGTGATATATAGCTTTAGGTTGATTATTTAGATTATTGTCACATAGTTTAAACCTGCTTTGAGAAATACTGAAATAAAACAAACTTTTAGAAAACAATTGGTATTTAAATACCTAGATAATTGGGTGTAACTGGCACATAACACAGAAATATTGACATAAAACAAATTATATATTAAAAGTAATATAATAGGGGCTTTGTATGTAAAAGAAGTTATTAGGTGACAAATTAAAGTTTGCTTTATACAAATGAATGTACATTAACATAAAATATCTACATTGCTTTGTTTCAGAACTGTTAAATTGTGCCATTGAATTTGGTTTCCTTATGAAAACTGGGTTATCTCCTCTGTATTACTGAAATGGAGAAAAACATTTTCCTTCCAGTTCTGTAGGATTAAGTTTACCCTGTGTAATGATAGTGCATATATTGATTGAGATGGATTTTTGTTTTGTTTTGTTTTAATTCTAGTTAGGTGTTGTCCATCACTTTAAGTTTACAAAGCTTCTAAAAAAAAACGTGGAAGCTGTTCTTGTAGAAGGAATCACATGGCACCTTTTTAAATTGTTACACTTTATCTGACATGTATAATAGCCTATGACAAAAGCTATACAGCTGGAGATGGGGCAGATAGTTATAAAGGGCATTGCATTGTCAATGTGCAGAGACATGCCTTGGAAACAGACAGGGAGAAGTTGGAGCCCACAACTTAACCCTCTGCACTTTAATTTATCTGCAAAACAGGGTCAACAATAGTCAACCACACTGCTACAAGGATTAAACAAGTTACTGTTTGGAACATGTTCAAGACATTGTCTGGCATGTAGTAATTACCACCTAAAGTTTTGTATGACAAAAATACCAAGCTGACAAAGCTAATAGTCACATTTCAGACTACCAGCACTGAGGGGTAGGACATTTTAAGAACAACTGGTTTTTACATAGCAACCTCTGATATAGTAACTTCCTATTGCTCAATAAAGTCCAAAATCATTGAAAGGAGAAAATTGTCAAATCATCAAAAATTAACATTATAGGAATAATACTTTGAGAGACGAAGAAGAGTTTGCAGTAAGTACAAAATCAGGGTACAAAGAGGACTGACTTGTCTTCATGCCACAAAACAGAACCCACACGTCTTGGTTTAAGATCCCTTGGATGAAATATAAATAGAAAACTAGGTAGCCTTTCTCTGCTGAGGAAGTACTGCCTTTCAGAAATTTTTTAACAGTTTCCTCATTACTCTTATCTTTCTAAATCCATTTAAATCTAACAAATCTCAAAAATATCCTGGGACTCTTAGATGAAGGTGTGTCAAAACATACCATTATTTGTCAGGTATTATTTTCATAAATAAAACAGATAGGCAGAGGAATATTAGAAGTTGCACTTTCTCCAAATTGTATCATTCTAATAAGAAAATAATTAACAGTTTATGTAGAACCCAGAAAAAAATTAAACAAATGAACTATTTTGTCTATACTGGGACTTGTCTGGGAATTCCATATGTGACAATGTTCTCTGACTCTCATCCTCATATTTAGTTAAGTCTGAGCTACAAATCCTTTGCATTAGTGAATATGAGTATCATCATGAACTCATTACATAACGGCTGGAATGTAAGACCACACACAAGTGTATGCACACACGCACACACACACATACACACACACACTTTAAAAAATACAAATACAAAGCAAATGTCATCTAAGGTCACCTGTATGTCTGAAGAGATGCCTCTCAAGATGGAGAAGCTTTCCCCCCAAATTTTGGAATACCCAAAAAAAGCAAAGTGACATAGCATTTATTCATTTAACTTTACTGGTTTAACAAGTATTTATTGACCATAATGCATGTGAGCACTGTGACAGAATGTGAAGTCTGAAGGAACAAACAGGACCAAGTCCATGCTCTTGAGGTACTCACATTTTAGCAAGATCAACAGAAGACTTCATTGCCCTTGCCTCTTACTGCACGTTGTTTTCTGTTTTTAATCCAACAAATGACTTTGAACATTAATTATTCTTCTGGTCCTGTACATTTTTTGCTCCTGAATTGGTTTGTTTTCATTTCTGATTCTTTTTTATTTCCTGGCAATTTAGAACTTCAAATCTAGTGAATGAGACAGACTAAAAGTCAAGCACAAATGTAAAATTAAAATTTTGATTCTTCCCGGGAAAACATAGAAATGATTCCTTGGAAATGTGCACAGGTATGATTTGATATGAGATATAATGAAAAGGAATAATTTGCCAGAAGGTAGGGGGAGGGAGGTATAAGGTATAGGCAGAGAGTGAAAAAAATTGTGCTATGAGTTTGAGGCAATGGAAGAGGTATAAAGGCCAGAAATCAATCGAGTAATCTCATAATAATCATGAACTCATCACCACTGTAATTTCTACAAAATAAGTAGATGATGGTGAGAGAGTATAAAGACGTTGTGCACCTAGTTTAGTCCTCTTTCCAGTCTCATTGCCAGCCAGCTGTGAAGATACGACTATTCAATGGTGTTTAATGAGGCATTCCCTTAAACTAGATAGGCCTCACAACCTTTCTCCCATCATCTCTCCATTTCTTTCTGCTGCCGGCATTACAGACTCCAAGGATTCACAATGAGCAATGGGCACAGTGTTTGAGGAACGTCACACTGGAAATTTCAAAAGCACCTGGTGCTATAGGCTGGATGTCAAATGCCCCCCAAAGGTCTGTGTTTTAATGGCTGGTCCCCAAAACTGGTGCTATTGGGAAGTATGTGGACTTCTAAGAAGTGGAGCCTAGTAGGAGATCCTCCAGTCACTGAGGGCATGTTCCCAGAGGGAATTGTAGAAAAGTGGCCCTTTCCTGTCATTTTCCTGGCTCCTGAGGTGAATGATTTGTCTACCACATGATCCTGTCAATCTCATCAAAGATCCAAAGCCAAAGAGATCACCTAATCATGTACTGGAACCTCCAGAATATGAAAAATAAACTTCTTTACAAGTCAGTTGTCTCAGGTATTTCTTCATTACAACATCAAGCTGACTAGGTCCTTTGGACTCCTTAGGAGTTTGTGGAGCAAAGGCAATACCCTAATTCTGACTTCATATGCCTGTTCTTCTCTGCAAGAGAGAATGAGTCTTGGAATTGTATAAGCCACTATTATTTCAGAGTCCAGTTACTTTTTGTCACACTCACTCTTTTTTTTAAAATTTATTTATTTATTTTTGGTTCAATGTACACAAATAGAGTACAACTATCATTTTTCTGATTGTATTCAAAGTACGATCACACCATTTGCATATTCATACATATACATAGTATAATGATGTTCGTCATATTCTATTATCTTTCCTTCCCCATCCCCCTCCCCTTACTTTCCTCTATACAATCCATTCTTCCTCCATTCTTCCCCTACCCACCCCCCCTAACGTGCCATCAACTATTCATCGGAGAAATCATTCAGCCTTTGTTTTTTTGGGATTGGTTTATCTCACTTAACATGATACTCTCCAACTCCATCCATTTACCTGCAAATGTCATAATTTTATTATTCTTCATGGCTGAATAATATTCCATTGTGTATATATACCATAGTTTCTTTCTTTCTTTCTTTTCTTTTCTTTTCTTTTTTTTTTTTTTTTTTGCAGTGCTGGGGATTGAACTCAGGGCCTTGGGCTTGTGAGGCAAGCACTCTACCAACTGAGCCATATCTCCAGCCCTATACCATAGTTTCTTTATCCATTCATCTATTGAAGGGCATCTAGGTTGATTCCACAATCTCACTATAGTGAATTGGGCTGCTATAAACATTGATGTGACTGTATCACTATAATATGCACATTTTAAGTCCTTTGGGTATAGACCAAGGAGTGGGATAGCTGGGTCAAATGGTGGTTCCATTCCAAGATTTCTAAGGAACCTCCATACTGCTTTTCAGAGTGACTGCACCAATTTGCAATCCCACCAGCAATGCATGAGTGTACCTTTTCCTCCACATCCTCACCAACACCTATTGTTGCTTGTATTCTTGATAATACACATTCTAATAGGGGTGAGATGGTATCTTAGGGTAGTTTCAATTTGCATTTCTCTTATTGCTAGAGATGTTGAACATTTTTTCATATATCTGTTGATTGCTTATAGATCCTCTTCTGTGAAGTGTCTGTCCATTTCCTTAGCCCATTTATTGATTGGGTTATTTGTGTTCTTGCTGTAAAGTTTTTTGAGCTCATTATAAATTCTGAAGATTAGTGCTCTATCTGAAGTGTGTGTGGCAAAGATTTTCTCCCAATCTGTAGGCTCTCTCTTCACATTGCTGATTGTTTCCTTTGCTGAGAAAAAGCTTTTTAGTTTGAATCTATCCCAATTTTTGATTTCTTCTTTTATTTCTTGTGCTTTGGGGATCATGTTGAGGAAGACTGGACCTAGGCTGATATGATGAAGATTTGGACTTACTTTTTCTTCTATTATGTGCAGGGTCTCTGGTCTAATTCCTAGGTCCTTGATCCATTTTGAGTTGAGTTTTGTGCAAGGTGAGAGATAGGGGTTTAGTTTCATTTTGCTGCATATGGATTTCCAGTTTTCCCAGCACGTTTTGTTGAAGAAGCTATCTTTTCTCCATTGTATGTTTTTGGCTCCTTTGTCAAGTATGAGATAATTGTATTTATGTGGGTTTGTCTCTGTGTCCTCTATTCTGTACCATTAGTCTCCCTGCCTATTTTGGTGCCAATACCATGCTGCTTTGATACTATTGCTTTGTAGTATAGTTGAAGATCTGGTATTGTGATACCACCTGTTCGCACTCACTCTTAATGTAAAATTTGACATTGAAAGTGTGACAGTGAAAGTCACAGTAATAAATTTTTTTCTTACACTAATTATGTCAGATGTTGGGAAAATGGTAGAAAAATATTAAAATTTTGTTGTATGTTCAACTTCTTCAATATTTACCATTCCTGTCCAGAAAGATATGGTGATTCCAATGGAATTAGGATCACTGTTGTGCTGGACATGGTGGCACATAGAGGCAATCCCAGTGACTAGGGAGGATAAGGCAGGATGATCCCAAATTCACAGCAAGCCTCTACAAATTAGTAAGGTCCTAAGCAACTTAGTGAGATCCCATTTCAAAAAAAGAAAGAAAGAAAGAAAGAAAGAAAGAAAGAAAGAAAGAAAGAAAGGAAGGAAGGAAGGAAGGAAGGAGGGAGAGAGGGAGGGAAGGAAGGAAGGAAGGAAAGAAGGAAGGAAGGAAGGGGACTGGGAGCATGGTTCAGTGTTTAACCATTGGTTTAATCCCCTGGGTTTAATCCCCAGTACAAAAAAATAATAATCACTGTTGCTTCCCATCCTCCCTTTTGTAAGTAGGAAAATTTTGAAATTGTGTTCCTATTCCATAATGATGTATTATCTATGGAGTAAAGCTGATTTACATTTGGATATATAGTTTTCTTATTTACTAAGAGCTACATCTGGGCATAGAAAAGAGTTCTGGACCTAGAACAGAATGTGATTCAAAATGAACCTTCAGGATCGTCCTCCACAGAGGTGTGTTAACTGTGTTTAGACATGGTACCTAGAATTAAAGAGGAGACTCTTATTGTGGAGTCTGAGGTATAAGCACTCCCACAAGCCAAACCTCATTCACACCATATAAAACACTCTCAAAATATTCTATAGAATTATCATCATGCAATAAAATGAGATTTAGAAAATGTTTGAATAAAAGTAAATGTGAATAAACCAGTGATTTTTAAATAATCAGAAAAACAAATGCTCAGAGGACTATTTTTCTAAATGCTATTAGACTTTTCATTTTATCAGAAATAATTGTTTCTTAATCCAATTCATTCATAAAAGTAATATCAAAGATTGAATGAAATGATAAACATCTACAACAATTTTTTAGAAAAGCTTAGTATGTTTTATAAATTAATGAATATTAATTAATACAGCTGTTTGAATTACATACTGAAGATACTAAAGGATCATTAAGATGTTTGAATTTGAAAGATACAACCGTACAAAGACTTTTTTCAACACAAAATCACAAGAAAAAATAAATTTGGG
The DNA here is from genome assembly GCA_020662805.1 of Glaucomys volans. Taxonomy (NCBI): domain Eukaryota; kingdom Metazoa; phylum Chordata; class Mammalia; order Rodentia; family Sciuridae; genus Glaucomys; species Glaucomys volans. Next base: position 166,400 of record JAJEJO010004116.1, read on the forward strand.
AAAAAATGTCCTTGAGCAAAGAGCATCAGTAGCTGATCTTCCTATTGGAGATTCTCATTTATTTAGTTTTTGTGACTGACATACGTTTGCATGAGAACAGATAACTCCCCATGTGTAAGGTGAAGACCATTGGAAATGATTGGACTAGAACTGTGGTGAAGACTGACGTCTAGATGATAAGAGATGCCCATAAGCAGGAGCCAGAAACAAATGCAAGAAAATATTTCAAGGAAATATTTCTGTTCATAAAGGTAAAACTGAAAAAATGAAGCTCAAGAGGGAAGTTATAGAATGGGGTGAGAGGAAGCTGATACAGAAGGCAGGGGAATTCTGAAAACTGGAAAAAAGAGTTGAAAATTAGTGACTTGCATAGAGGACAGAGGGCAGATGTGAGAGCAGATGTAGAGGATGAGAGACCTTGGAGACTGATCAGATTTAGAAATCAGGAAACCATCAGGAAAGATAGTCTTGGTGGAGCTGCCAAAACTTGCTTTCATCCCCATGATGTACCTTTCTGATTTTGCTCTTAAATGGACTGTATGTGTTGTCATAACAAAATAGGAAAACAGTTGCCCAGAAATATGAAGTTGGTAGTAAGAAGGTTGCTACCCAGTAAAATCTGATATTTGAAGTGTGCTAAAAGAAAGTTTGCAAACCCTCACCAATTGACATGTCTATGCTGAAGTACAGACGTGGCTGGTGTAACATGAAACAATATAAGCCATATAGAAGACAATAAATATCTAGGATGATGTCATAAGACAAGCTTCTGAAAGTCACATTTATAATATAGGAAAAGGAATGATGGTAGCCAGGTGCGGTCGTACATGCCTGTAATCCCAGCAGCTCCAAAGGCTGACTTAGGAGGATCTTGAGTTCAAAGCCAGACTCAGCAAAAGCGAGGGTCTAAGCAACTCAGTGAGACCCTGTCAGAATAGGGCTGGGGATGTGACTCAGTGGTCAAGTACCCCTGAGTTCAATCCCCTGTACCATTTATATTATGATTTATATATGAAGTGTTCCCTTGAGAGCCCACATATGAGATAATACAGGAATATTCAGAGGTAAAATGATTAGATTGTGAGAGCAGTAACCTCAACATTCATTCATTTGATGGATTAATAATTTGAAAAGACTGGTTGACAGAGCAGGCAGGTAGAGTGCCTAAAGGAAGCAAGTCACAGGGGCATGCTTTGGGGTTTATGTTTTGTCCCTGGAACCTTGCTTTCTTTCTGCCATAAACTGAACAGCTCTCCTCTGCCACACCGTTCTGCCATGATTTCTTTCACCTAAGCCTAGAACAGTGGAGTAGGCTGACCATGAACTGAGAACTCCTAAACTGTGAGCCAAAACAAACTTTTCCTCCTTCACTTTTCCTTCCTGTCCAGGTGTTTGGTCACAGCAACACAGCTAATACACTAGTCAAGGAATTTTTGCATATGCTGACCAGGTGCTTAGATGAGTGGTTGGAAAGTAATGTTCCTTATATATATATTTTTTCACATATATTATCTAATTAACCTATCACATAGTCTATTAGAATATCTCATGATTTACTAGTTAAATTATTCATGTTCTTATGTGATGCAAAATTTCCAAATGAATTTTCTGAATGTTTAAGAAACAAAAATAATTCATATCATGCATAAAATTATCCCTATCTTTGAATGGCAGTTATTTTTAGCCTGTGTACTCTTTTTTTTTTCTTTCTTGTCATTGAGCCTGTGTAAGAAAAATTAGAGAATATGGAGAAAATAAAAGTCCAAGAGTTTAGGAATCTTCCTTTCTATTCATTTGATTTTAGATCAGTTTGTCCGTCTCTTCTCTGCCTGCTTGCCTGACATTTTTCTCAATGCTGATGCATCCTGTGCCTCACTGTTGATATATTTAGAATGAAAGCCATCTGGTAAAATGCCATTTATTTCAAATGAAATTCTTAGCCTGGTCTTTTCCATAGGCAGTTGATCACAGGAGATAAGCTGCTCAGAGGTTAAGTGAGAAATCATAGAATTATTCTATTTACAGTACCACATTCTCTCTCCCTTGCAGCTGCCATCTAGGATTTAACAGTTAATAATTACTTGTGGAGAACAAGTTCATTTTTCATAACTGCAGAAGCCTAGTCTTATGATTAATAACAAGATTCCTTGTTATAATGACATTGGCCATTTAACATACTTAGGTATTAGGTGGATTTACATTTCTAGAAAGTTAAAGAAATTATATTTTACTTTCTTTTGGTCTTAGAATGACAAGAATGGGTGGGGAAAAGAGCAAGGAAGCAAGCCTGCATCTTAAATTTTAACTAAAATTTTCATGAAAAATGATTAATGGTTTTAATTATAAAATAAGTATCCTTAATTTATTTTAGAAGAAAAATAAAAATTCAACATAAAATTGGATGTCATAAATACACTAATCTAAGGAGCCAAATTATACTACCTGCATTCTAACATAACACTTCCCTCACTGGTCCTTTTGCTTCCCAGTTGCTCCCTAGGGGCAAACGTTTTCAGATTTAATTTTTTCTTTTTTTATTTGTGTCCATATTTCTACATAAAACTCTTAAAGAGCCATTAAGTTTTAGGTGTGTCCTATTGTCATCCCAATATGAAAGTTAAGTTTTAGCTCTTTTATATGCATATGTACTTACAACATGAAACATGTATGCACAGACTGGCTTCATTCTCTCTACTGTCAGAGAGTTATACCCTATTTTTGTGGTTATTCAAGCAGTGGTGATAATATCTGAACATTTTTTTGTAGCTGTATCAAATAACATGTAAGTTTTTGTCTTTTACATATTTTGACTAGGAGCTCATAACTGCCTTAGGTTTTCTTTTACTTAATTATTATGTTTTATATGAGTTAAAGTAATAATGAATGTATTCTAATATTTTTTACATAATTTAAGTAATTAATTGTTTGATCTTTTTTCTTGGAACCAGCCATCCTTTTACACCAGGATATTCTCTGGATATGCTTTCATTCAATATAAAGTTTTAAGTGTACTCTTTTTTTTTTTTTCTTTCTTGTCATTGAGCCTATGTAAGAAAACTTGTCACCCTTTGCTTCTCCATAATTGTCCCCTTGGCAACATAGTGGGTGGTCTAATGATCTCTCTCCTGTATTCCATGTGTCCTTTCTGGATACTAGTAGTTTTTTTCTTGGCTTACACCTTTAAGCAGTGGGTATAAGGAGGCTGACAGTGCGTAGCTTCTGAAACCATTTGATGAGATGTACCTTTTTGGAAAATTTTTTCTTTTTTTGGTACCAGGGAATGAACTCAAGGTCACTTGACCACTGAGCCACATCCCCAGCCATATTTTGTATTTTATTTAGAGACAGGGTCTCACTGAGTTGCTCAGCACCTCACTGTTGCCGAGGCTGGCTTTGAACTGAGATCCTTCCACCTCAGCCTCCTGAGCCACTGGGATTACAGGCATGTGCCGCTGCATACTCTTTGACATACAGGAAAAGGATTTCCAAGAAGCACATTGGGATGTATTGGCATAGTTGTGTTCATGACAAGACTGGTCAGATGCTGGTTTTAAACCATATCTGATTAGGCGAAGATTAAGTTGTTTTGTTCAGAAATCCTACTTTATTAATATTTTTGAGTATTTTCTCTTGTTAACATTAGTTAACCTAGAGCAGAATTTTCTATCATCTTCCCTGGTGACTATAGCATTGGCTTCCACTATCCCAAGAGAACTGGAGTTACTACCATGTAGTAGGTATTCACCTTTTTTTCTGAACATCTTTTGGGCTGGTGTAGCCAAGTCAAGGTATCCTGTAATTCAAATCCACCACCCACCCTGTAAAAACAAGGGAAAAAAAATGAAGAAAAAGAAGAAGAAGAACTCATTCCAGAAATTTATTCCAGCATGGGTCAAAGGAGGATTCCTGGTTGGTGATTAAAAGGAACCTAACATTCCCTCTAATAGACAATCTCCCTTTTACAATGAGCTGGTCCGAAACCTTAACTATTACCTGCACTGGGTACCTCCAGTTTCCAAAATCTTCCTAATCTTCTGCAGGAGGGACCAGCTTGCTTCTTACTGCCACACACTCTGACTTTTCTATATTTTTTCTAAGATAGTTACTAACACCCATTCACTTTAGCATCCCCCAAATTGAATTATCATCTTTTGGAGATTGCTATGATCTTGATGTTTGCCCCTTCCAAACCTTATGTCAAAACTTAATCAACAAAGTCATACATTGACTATATTTGGAAGTACAGGTTTTGAGACATAATTGGTATTGATTGTAAGGGTGGGTTGCATGATTACATTAGTGATTTTATAAGAGGAGGATGAGACTAAAATTAGCAAGTTTTCTTTGTCTCATCATGCAATGTCCTCTTCATGTCCCAAGCCAGCAGGAAGACCCTCACTGGATGCCAAGCAAAGGCCAGCACATGCTCTTGGACTTCTAGAACCACAACCGTGATAAATATATTTTTCTTATAAAATGTTCAGTCTGTGGTATGCAAAAAATGGACTGAGACAGGATTATGTATTTCCTTTTTCTTAATGGCATAACACTCTATTCCTTTCAATGAAGTTTTGAGAGAAAGCAGACATAAACATTTGTGCTGAAGTTACTGTGTTTAACTATGGACATATACATCCATATACACCATCCCCTTCTTTATGAAGTTAATTTTGTTCCCTATCCTCAAACAGCAGTGAATTAACCCATGAAGTTTGAGTGGCTCCAAGTGTGTCTATTAGAAACAGGAACCCAAAGAGCTGAAGAAAAAAAAAAAAAAAATAGCTGGCCTTCACACAGTGCAGCAGTGATTCTAAATATGTGGTCTGGGACCTACTAAATCAGGAGCTCTGGGTGGGTGGTGGGAAAAAAACCACTATATCCAGCCTTCCATCTGGTTTCGATGCCCACCTGCACAGCTGCAATGCCTTGCTACCTTCATTAAGCAGAACCTCACAGATAAGTATGGATTTTTCTGATATGCACTTTTCTGACAAGTTTTTACTAGAAAGCTGTTTCTGAATGAGTTATGTCTCCTGGTGCCTCCCTATTTTTTAAGTACCCACACAAAGTCTTGTGAAGTGTTATTTTATTCCTTTTTTAGAAAACATATCTACTTTCAATAATTGACAAATGTTGGTACCCTGCACCACACTTCTTGAACTACTGATTTTTTTTTCCTGTTGTAATACCAAATATTTTTTCCTATTGTTCTGAAGCTTTCCAATTTGGCTGAGTTTAGTATATTGCTGAACTAGTAGCTTATCAGGTCTTTTATTAAAATAAATAATCATATTTGTTTAGACTCTTGGTTCCCATATTATGGAATTTAAGCTTTATCTATATAAAACAATAGTTTTTTTCTGGATTTCTGTGGTAGTTCTTATAATAAAAACATTATCATTTATTTATTTGCTCATTCATTTAAAAAAAGGAAGTGTTCTTTCTGTGATTCAAACACTAAAATGGATGTTGAGTTTAAATTAAAAAATAGAGATGGTTGATAGATATTCTTTAAAAATGTAATGCTATTTTCAGAGGAACTTAGAGTCATCCTATTACCTTGAAAATATATTTGTTTTCAGCAACGATAATGACAGTATTTAGAACTTTACTATTTCCTCTAGGCTTCTGATTATTTCTTTGATTTAATGTTCTGTCCAAACTAGCCAATGCTCAGCAAAGATTGGCTCAGGAGGTCAAAAAGGTATGCTTCTCTTCTTTCTAAAATCCTCCTAGCCTTAGCCTGAGAAAGAATACAGAAATCGAGAAATAAATTATACATTGTTATGGTTTAGATTTGAGTTGCCCCATTTTAGTCAGCTTTTTAGTCAGCTTTTTTGCTGCTTCTACTGAAAGACCTGACCAGCACAATTGTAGAGGAAGAGTTTATTTGAGGGCTGAGGGTTTCAGAGGTCTCTGTCCATAGAAGTCCACCACCCTTCTCTGGGGCTCCAGGTGAGGCTGATCATCACAGGAAAGAGTGTGATGGAGAGAAGTGGCTGATGTGAGGGAGGGAGAGAGGAAGAGAGGGAGGGAGGGAGAGAGAGAGACAGAATTTCCACTTGCCAGATACAAATATGTACCCTAAAGTCAAGCTCTCAATAATGTGCCTCCTCCAGTCACACCCCACCTGCATCCAGTTACCACTCAATTAATCCCATCAAGGAATTAATTCACTAATTGGGTTAAGGAACTCACACCCCAATCATTTCTTCTCTGAACCTTCTTGCATTGTCTCACACGAGAACTTTTGTGAGACACCTCACATCCAAACCATAACACCCCCAAAAGTTCACATGCAAGATAATGCACGGTCACTTAGAGGTAAAGTAATTGGATAATGAGAGTTGTAACCTATTCTGTGGACTAATCCACTAATGTGGATTAACTGAGTAGTAACTATAGGCAGGTAGGGTATGACTGGAGGAGGTGGGTCACCAGGGATTTGCCTTTGGAGTTCATATTTTGTCCCTGGTGAACAGAACTCTCTGCCTTTTGATTGTAATGTCCTGCATTACAATCCAGAAGGGTGTAGCTGCTTTCCTCTGCTACACCCTTCTGCCATGATGTTCTGCCTCATCTTGGGCCCAGAGGTATGGTTTGCCAGCCATGGCCTGAACCTCAGAAACTGTCAGGCCAAATAAATTTTTCCTCCTCTACGTTGTTCTTGTCAGGTCTTCATATCACAATAATACAAAGCTGACTAAAGTATATGTTTAGGGGTTTTTAAATTAATGTTTTTCAAAATTACTCCATAATCATTCATTATTACTAAAGGGTCAAAGAGAATGAAGTTATGATTTTTTCAATATTGCTCTCCCACTGAAATGATAAAGATAAAAAAGAAGGTCCTTAATAGAATGAAAAATGACACCCAAGGTAGAAGAAACACAAAGGAAATAATCAGGTAGAGATGTTGATTGAGATTATATCATAAAATGGGACAAAAACAATATTGCTGGGATTATGCCAGTGATACAACTTACTCAGTAAATTTATTTAAATGATTTTGGCAAAACAGAACACATGTAAATTTACTGCTTTTATACTTAGGAACATGCTCCAAAGTTGGATTAATAGAAGCAACTAAGATAGTACTTAAAAAAAAAAGTTATCTTCTCTTCTGTTTGGCTGTCATTTTTCTTTCTTGCTCATAGGGTGCTAGTGAAAGATAATAATGCTATAAAACCTATTTTATAGCACAAAGAGATGACTATATGTCATCGACCATGTTTTATAGCATGTGTCAGCCAAAGCTATTGTTGGTTTGACTTTATGTTTCATGTGGAACATATTTTAAAATTAAAAAAAGAGTGTTAGCATAAAACTATCTCTGAGAGCCAAGCAAACATGCTTGCTCTATTTTGTAAAGCAAAATCCACTGTACATGAGGGGACAATGTGGTTATCTCTAGTGAAACATACCTCGTCTCTGTTTTCCCTTCATAGGTAATCAAAGGTTAGCGATGGCTTTGAAAAAATTTTAATAACCTTGGTGAGTCTCCTCAAGGGCTGGGAAATATTATTAAGCCTAAAATGGATTATAAGGGTCCCTGTCTTTCTAATATTATTACTTACCTGATAGATAAACTAGATTTTTCTTTTTATTGCCAGAATAATTCCACATACCTATTGCTCCTATATATGAAATAGTGGAACTACCTGATTAATAGAGTACAATAAATGAGCTGAAAGTCTTTGTTACAATTTAAAGAGACACTATCACAGAGGAAAATAAGAATCTGGGTTAACATAATGTATTGGGGATATTATGAAAAATCTCATGTAATTCAGGTGATTTACTTGAAAATAATGTTAAAAGAAAAAAAAAGATACAAGATATTAAAGTATGTGAGCCAAATTAGCAAATTGGATTCCTAGGTCTAATTGTGCCATTAATTAGCCACCAAACTTGAAAAGTTATTTTTAAAAAGGAGGACTATGGCTATGATACCTGTGCCCTGGAATTAAACCATGTAGTCTTCCAGGCCTATGCTCAATCTTTGGTATTATTTTACTTCAGGGCGAAACAACTTCAATAGCTTTTATTCTTTATCTTTCCAGTCCCCTCCCAAAAATAAGTCAGAATCCTGGTAGAAAGGGAAGGTTATATTCAACTGGGTGACTAGTCATTGAACTCATTAGTTCAATAGTAGCACTATTCAAAAGGAGTGGCAAATAAAGAAAAATTTGCACTAAGGAATATGAAGAGCTCTGGACTATTACCATTTTTGAGTTTGAAAGAGAATGCCAAAGAGGTTATTACATGAAGTGATAGTGAGAGGGGTGGGAGGAGAGGGTGGGGAGAGCAAGGACAGGAAATAAAAAGTATAGTAATTAATACAACTCTTCTTTCTTTTGCCAAACCTAAAGGGGAGGCAGAAATCAAGGAAGCTACCCACATAGATCTGTTTCTCAAAGGAGACAGAGAGAGAGAGAGAGAGGGAGGGAGAGAGAGAGAGAGATACAGACAGACAGACAGACACAGTCACCTCAGGTCAAGCACAAATTGAATCTGATCTGACTTGTCACTGTGACATATTTGACTCTGTGGAAACATTATAGGCCAGGCTATATGGGCAATGACTAAACAGACTTCATTTTGCCCTGAGACTCCATGTTATGTAAGAAATGCTTCTCCTGTGGGAACAACCCGCCTCTGTGCCCATCAACAGTTGCTTAGCATAGCATGTGTGGCAACACAAAATGCAATTCTTACATAAGGCAAAATTGTTCTCATTTGATTTCTATTTTTCTAAGACAATGTACCATGTCAACAGTGATTGTCTAGATGTTAGTAACCATTCTTTAACTTGTACCCAACTAAGGTAATTTTGACCCACTTCCCCTTCTGCTTATGATTTTAGATCTCATGATGTTTGTTTGTAGTTTTGAATCATAGCAACAGATACTTATGACTGACGTACTCACTTATAGTATAAAAACCCCTGCAACCCTATGGTTGGAGATGTTCTGCCAGTAGCAATTTTGGGTGTTGTGTGAGACAGGCAGCTGGCCAACTAATTAAAGACTCTCCAATTCATACTTTTCAGTGGTGAAGGACATACACAATTTAAACAGATCAATTTCAAGCAGAGAAATAGAAGAAGACATCAAAAGCCTTCCAACCAAGAAAAGTTGGGACCAGATGGATTCTCAGCCAACTTCTACAAGACCTTCAAAGAAGAACTCATTCCATTACTCCTCAAAGTATTCCATGAAATAGAAAAGGAGGGAACTATTCCAAACTCATTCTATGAAGCTAATGTCACCCTAAAACCAGACAAAGGCACATCAAGGAAAGAAAACTTCAGACCAATATTCCTAATGAATATAGATGCAAAAATTCTTAACAAAATTTGAGCAAATTGCATACAAAAGCATATTAAAAAGATAGTGCACCATAATCAAGTTTCATCCCAGGGATGCAAGGTTGGTTCAACATTCAGAAATCAATAAATGTAATTCACCCCTTCAATAAACTTAAAGCTAAGAATCATATGTTTATTTCAATAAGTGCAGAAAAAGCATTTGATATAACACAACACCCCTTCATTCTCAAAACATGAGAAAAATAGGGATAATAGGAACATACCTCAACATTGTAAAGGCTATCTATGCCAAGTCCATGGCCAATATCATTCTAAATGGAGAAAAACTGAAAGCTTTCCCTCTAAAAAACTGAAACAAGGTAAGGATGCCCTCTTTCACCACTTCTATCCAACATTGTCCTTGAAATTCTAGCCAGGGCAATTAGACAGACCAAAGAAATTAAAGGGATATGAATAGAATAAGAAGAACTCAAACTACCCCTATTTGTCGATGACATGATTCTATATTTAGAGGAGCCAAAACATTCCACCAGAAAACTTCTAGAATTCATAAATGAATTCAGCAAATTAGCAGGATATAAAATCAACACTCATAAATCTATGGCATTTCAATTCATAAGTGATGAATCCTCTGAAAGAGAAATTAGGAAAACTATCCCATTCACAGAAGCCTTAAAATATAAAATAGAAAACTTGGGAATCAATCTAACAAATGAGATGAAAGACCTCTACAATGAAAACTACAGAACAGTAAAGAAATAAATTAAAGAAAATCTTAGAAGATGGAAAGATCTCACATGTTCTTGGATAGGCAGAGTTAATATTGTCAAAATGACCATACTACCAAAGTGCTATACAAATTCAATGGAATTCCAATTAAAATCTCAATGATGAACCTCATAGAAATAGAGAAAGCAATCATGAAATTCATTTGGAAGAATAAGAGACCCAGATTAGCTAAAGCAATCCTTAGCAGGAAGAGTGAAGCAGGAGGTATCACAATACCAGAACTTAAACTATATTACAGAGCAATAATAAAAAAAACAGGGAGGTATTGGTACCAAAATAGACAGGTAGACCTATGGTATAGAATAGATGACATAGAGACAAACCCACATAAATACAGGTATCTCATACTAGACAAAGGTGCCAAAACATACAATGAAGAAAAGATAGCCTGTTTAAAAAATGGTGCTGGAAAAACTGGAAATCCATAAGCAGCAAAATGAAACTAAACCCCTACCTCTCACTCTGCACTCAATTCAAAATGGATCAAGGACCTAGGAATTAGACCAGAGACCCTGCACCTAATAGAAGGAAAAGGTAGATCCAAATCTTCATCATGTCAGCTTAGGACCAGACTTCCTTAACATGATACCCAAAGCATAAAAAATAAAAGCAGGAATCAATAAATGGAATAGATTCAAACTAAAAAGCTTTTTCTCAGCAATGGTGATTGGTCTTTTCTTAAAATTGCTCTCCACAACAGCCATATCTCAACTTTTCATAATACTTCCATACATAGTACATAGTACTTTTCAGATGTACTTCCAATTACTAAATGTCAAGAGCTTTTCATATTCTTAAGTCAGATACTTAAAAACAGAAATATGATTTGTCCTTTCATAGTAGGGAATAGCTTCTAAAGATGAATGCTATTGGAAAACAATCAACTTTTTGTTTAATGAAATTTTGTATGAGATATCCTGCCTAGGAAGCAGTACAGGGGCTTCAACCTCCTCTAGAAGTAACTGCAAGAGGGGATAGCAACTTGAAATTCATTGTTTAGAAAACAAAATATTATGTTTTACCATCTTTTCAATGTTTATTTAGTGTGAATAGACTCAGTAGAACATACAAAAACTGACAGGGAAGTGACCAGAACTAAAGGAGAAAATGAAAAGTAACCTATGAGAATGAATGGGATCTGTTTCTTGCAATTTTGGAAGACAGCTTTCAAAAAGGTTTAGAATTCAAAGATAATGTTATGATTTCCAACTGTGATGAACGTCAAAATATTGGGAGGACTTCAAATGTGAAATGCTAAATGTCCGGCTTGAAAGATTCCTATAAGTTAAACAACTGATAGAGGAAAGCATTTGTTTAAAAAGACATAGTAAAAAAGATGAAAGAAATATAGGTAATCAAGAAAAAACAGAAATTACTTGTATTCTTAGTAATGTAAAGTGCAGGGATAAATTCAGAGTTGCAATAATCACTGAACAGAGCAGAATAGAGCTGTCTACTTAGGTTCAGTGCAAGGAACAAAAATAAAGTCAGAGAAAACATGGTTAAAAGGGAGACGAGATCTTCCAAAAGGAAATTAAGCCTTTAGGTAAAATAAATTACTTTCCAACTGAGATGAATGAATTGTCATTGGTAAAGACTGAGGATGATTGTAGAGCTGTAGGGGGAAAAGGGTGTTGATTTAAATATTGGAATAAAAGTATAATTAATTGTTATCACTTTATAAAAATTACTTATTGAATATACTATAGAAAGTGGTTTGACTTAATTTTTTGACTATGTGAATAATGTTGCTTGAACTTCATTGATGTGTTTCTTACTAGGCACACATATTGGGCATAAAACTAGGAGTGAAATTTCTGGATCACAAGGCATATTTATATTTAGCTTTAGAATGTAGCCTAATTTTCCATCTAATGTTCTCACCATCAGTGCATGAAGTTAATTTCCATTATCTCTAGAACTCAGCACCTGGTATTCTCTGTCTTCAAGTTCAACTATTATGAAGGCTTAGCCCAATGCATTTTTTATTTTCAAGTGCATTCTCTAATTAGTAATGAGATTGTCTTTCTGTAGGCTTGCCAACCCTTTGGATAGACTCTATTATGACTCATTAATGTTTCTCTTCAACTGTCTGACATTTTCTTCTGAATTATTAGGAACAAATTATACATTCTGGGAACAAGGCTTTGGTTGATTATACATAAGTTGCAAATACTTTTACCAATTGTGGTTTCCATTTTAACTCTTTAAAGAAAACTAATAAACAGACATTTTAAATTTTACTAGACTCCAATTATCTATCCTTTTCTTGTGCTCAGTGCTTTTGGAGACTTATTTAACAAGGATTCTCCTACCCACAAGGTTATAAAAATATGATGTGTTTTCTAAAGCTCTATTAATTTTTCTTTATATTTTAGTGCATCTACAATTGAATTTTAAATATGCAATGAGGGAGGGCTTAAGATTCATTTTGCCTATGGGTATCTGACTGGACCTAAATTCTTTAATGGAAAGGATTTTTTTTCTAATCTTGAAAGCTACCTCTTCCTATAGCAAGTATCTATTTATATGTACATCTAATTATGAGTTCTATATTTTTAAAATTTTCTACTTATCCACATTTGCACTATCTTAAATATTCAGCTGTAGCTCATAAAGAGTCAATACTGAATATGAAGAGAAAAATGAGTGAGTATATAATTCCTTCAAAAGTGTAGTTAAAACAAGTTATTTTTCATTGTTTGAGGATATTTGTATTGTCAGCTTTGAAAAATGTTTTTGATTCCTCATTCTAAGTACACATCCATTTTTCCACATAATTATTTTTTATATATTAGAAAATTTCATTATCAACCTAAACTACTTAATTTTGTGATATATCTATAACAATGAATCAAGGATTAAAAATTTCAGAAAAGCCAGGCATGGTGGTGCACTCTTATAATCCCAGCAGTGTTGGAGGCTGAGGCAGGAGGTTGGAAAGTTCAAGGCCAGCCTCAGCAACTCAGGGAGGCCCTGTCTCAAAATAAAAATTAAAAATGGCAGGGGATGTGGTTAAGCACCTCTGGGCTCAATTCCTGGTACCAAAAAAATAAAAATAAAAATAAAAGAAAGAAAAAATTTCTGAAGGATTTTCTAAATATGAGTCATTTTTAGTAATCAGCCCATACATACCCTAGGCCTTTACCAATATGACTTAAGTAAACATTTTCACTTTAATCACTGGATTGTATCCCTTTTTCCTCACTTTCTGCTGCTGATGCATTCCTTAAATGGATATGAAACACCTTGGATATTTTCCTCATGCCTGTTAACTTTTTGTCCTATGATGTTTAATCTCTGTATCCTTCCAAATCTAATTTATTAGAGATAACATTAGAGATTTATTAGTATAAAAATTACTGGTGTGGCTTTTAATATCATGCAATTAATAAGTGTAGTGTTCTCTCCCTCCTTTATTCCATTATTATTATTTTCTCTTCCAAGAAGCTCAAGTAGCTCTTTTTTTTTAAAGCTCAACATTTCTCAGCCTTGACACAGTTGGCTTCAGGAACTGGGTCATTCTGTGCTGTTGGGGACTGTCCTGTGTGTTGTAAGATGTTTAATAGCCTCCCTGGCTTCTTTCTACACACTAGAGGCCAATGGAACCAATGAGCCCTCAGGCACAATTGTCTCCTGGGGTAGGAAGAAGGCTGAGCAAAATCCCTTTGGTTGACATTCATTGTTATAGCTGCCTTACAAAACTGAGGGTTTTTATTATACATACTGAACTGTTTAAACTATCTTAGTAAGCTTGAGTTTTCTCTGAGGTCTGTCATCTGTTTCTTGGGGCCCGTGACTTAGCTTAGAAGTCTTCTAATTCCTGACTGTTGTTTCCCATTTATGAATGAAGTGCTAAATGGAATACTAAAGGGAATTGTACCGGTCATGGTGCACTTTGAAAGGGGGAGGACCAGCTCTGGACTCAAATGAGTGTGTCCCTCTTGAGGAGGGCAGTCTTTTTTTTATCATTTTCATTCGTTCTTGTCTGATGGAGCTCCATTCCCTGAAGCACTGCTCTGAGTCTCAGGGGACATTAACTTGTCACTCATCAGGCTGGTCACACAGTTTTGATGCTATAGAGTCATCTAGAGGGAGCTTGGCCCTGTGAAGATCCAGTGGAGGAGGAACGAAACAATGAAATGGGCTCAAACATTCTGATTTTGGTTTGTATGTGAAAAAGAAGACCTTTTGGATTGTCCCCCCTTGTTGATATATTTGTCCCTTACACATTCGAAACACCAAGTTTGGGGTTCTGGTCTATTCCCTTCTTTTTTTTTTCAATTTAATTTTTTTTTCTGTTTTGAATTTGTGAAGATTTTTTCTCATAGCTCTGAAAGTCCTTATGTACCTGTTCTTGTACGCTATTAACAGTTTGTGTCTCTTAGGTACGCATGCACAATGAAGAAGCAAAGTCAACAGAGTGCTCACAAAAAATTTATTTTATAAAGGTAAAATTTAAAAATAAGAGATGGTGCAGGGCCCTATCATGCTGTTCTATAGATGAACTCATTTCATCTTCCATGAAGTAATACAAATGGGGAAACTGAGAACCAGGAAATTTAACAACACTTGTGGAGTTGATATGTTCAATAACTGGAAGAAAAGTGGTTTAAGGACTCATTAGCATCATCCTAAAGCTATGCCTGAAAGTGCAGAGCCACGAAGACTTGGCTGCTCTTACTAGAAAAATCTGTATTGCTTAGTACTCAGGATAACTAGGGAGACATTCTGATCTTGTTAGGTGAAATAACTGCTTATCTCCTCCAAATCTAATTATTTCCAAAATAAATGTAGGAGATAAGGTTTCTTCTCCATAATTCAGCTTTCATTTGCACTGGAGGTTGCATCCTTTTCCACTAAACAGCTTCAGACTGACAAGTCACAGCTTGGGAGCATCGCTCTTGTCCTTTGCACACTTTATTTTCAAGGTGATTTGCATATCATTTACATAAATCTGCATAATTGCATTCCTTTGAGGGTCCAGAAATGGATTTCTTTAATCAGGAAGCAGCTCTCAAAATCTCTCTTGTTAGTGGTACATGTAAACTTGTACTCTCTGTGAAATCACTTTTTAAAAGTATAACACATTATTTTGATAATTTTAAGCAATTATCTAAAAATAAAAGTCTTCATGGTAGGGTTCGGGAGATTTTAGCCATTCCATGATAATGTGCTACTTGAAAAAATTTGTCTGCCTTCCTTCCCTCTCACACACTTTATTGGAAATAACCATTATCCATAAGTGAAAGTAATTGATCCTCACCTGTGCTTCCATCCTTAACCTTGGCCTGAAAGGAGGCAACATTTAGAAAGCCTCTTTCATGTGAATGGACCTGCCCAAAGTTAAAAGACCCATTCTGGCCTTGCATCCTCATCAACCAGAAAACAAGGTCCTACCCCAACTTCTTGCCATACCTGTTCTTACATTGGCATCACAAATACACTCAAAATAATTCTAGTAAAGAATTCACCCCTCAAGGCTCAAATGCCCAGCATTGACATAGAGGAAATGGAACTTGGGACTATACCATCAGGGCAGCAGGAAAAATGTTTCCATATCACTGACCCTAGGCAGTGGCTACAACAAAGGCTGCAAAAGTGTGGATGATGTGGTTGTAATGTTGAAGGAGACCAATGACTCCAAGTGCAGGATACCAGGAATAGTGGAAGAAGACGGAGACAAGACCAGCAGAGAAAGCAACAACCTCCTCTCAGAAGGCAGCCATGCCACTGGTTCCTGCAGAACTGGGTCACTTCCCAGCCTGGTGGGCTTCTGCTTAGTGTTTCTTCTCCTGTTTCAGCAGCTGAACGTGTGAGGTAATATACGCTAACACTGCTCCCATGATGGCAGAGGCCACTCTGTGGCATGAATCATTACATTTTCTCCCAACTCATACGTCATGAGCTTGGGTGTCACAGGTAAGAAATGTTAAGTTGGTTCTCATTGGATAAGTAGATGATCATGAAAGTCTGATTCTTATGAAATTTTTGTAAGGGTCTGTTGTTTTCAAAGCAAAATTAAATTTAGATTTATTTAATATTTTTTATTAAAATCCTATAATGAAATCTATTCTTTCTCCATCCTTGCCCCCCTTCCACCCTGCATTATGCATCATCATTTACTTATCAGAGAGATCATTTGGTCTTTGGATTTTGGGGATTGGATAATCTCACTTAGCATGACAGTCTCCAACATCATCCATTTACCTGAAAATGCCATAATTTTATTCTTCTTTATGGCTGAGTAATATTCCATTGTGTATATATACCACAGTTTCTTTATCCATTCATCTATTGAAGGGCATCTAGGTTGGTTCCACAATCTAGCTATTGTGAATTGAGCAGCTATGAATATTGATATGGCTGCATCACTGTAGTAATCTGATTTTAAATCCTTTGGGTATAGACCAAGGAGTGGGATATCTGGGTCAAATGGTGGATCCAAAGATTGCATAGAGGGAAGGGAGGGGTGGGGTTGGGGTAGGTGGGTAAAAGTAATAACAGAATGAAACAGACATCATTGCCCTATGTACATGTATGAATGCACAGATGGTGTGACTCTACCTTGTGTACAACCAGAGAAACAACAGCTGTACTCCATTTGTGTACAATGAATCAAGAAAAAAAATCCTATAATGATAATTTTTATTACTTTTGAATTTTTATGGAAAAAGTGAGGTTTAATTAACATACAATAATTCAGTGTATAATTTGAAAATTTTTGAAATATTTATATCTCCAATACATATATGTACATACACATACACATCTCCATGAAACCATCACCATCAATACCATCAATAGTCTCCTTGTGTGAAACGAATTCCCTTGGCCAGTGCCCACATGCTCTTACTTCTAATCTGATATGGGGAAAAAACACTTTCCTTTTCTCAGACTTGCATGAGTTCCAGGTCTGCTCCTCTCTTCTGGGTAGGCTCCTCCTGGGCTACATATACAGCCAGTTCCTGAATTAAGAAGGCTCCTGTTAGTCCCAGAATCATGTCTCCCTGCAATGTGATGTGTGGCTAAGCTGTGTGGTCAGCAGGTTCGGTGCATTAAAAACACTTTTGACTTACAATATTTTCAATTTGTGGTGAGGTTCTTGGCATGTAACCCCATCATAAGTCAAGAAGCTTCTGTAGATCTTTCACATTTGAGCTGAATATAAAGGGGGATCCTCAATTGATCTTTGAGTTTACCTGTCTATGAAACTCCTCCCCTGTACTCTAACATGAGAATTTACTCCACTGTTCTCCCTCAGGTCTCCTCTACCCAGCTCATTTACAGAGCTCTGTACCTTTGCTTTCCGTGTGCAGAACCTTGAACCTTCTACAGTCAGCAGGACAGTAGTAGGGGCTACCTCGCTGCTTCTTGTCTTTTAAGGATCACTTGACTCCATTGTCCACATTTTTCATATATTTTTCTTTTTTTGTCTCTTTGTTTGTTTTTTGCTGGGTGTTTTTTTTGTTGTGGTGGTTGTTTTAGTCTCAGTCAAAATCTGCCTTTTATTTGGGTAGTTTTCACTATTTTAGAAGAAATATAAATTGAAAAAATACATCTAAATATTTTTAACGTTTTATTTTCCCCTTTAATCTTACTTTTATGGAATTTTATTCTACTTCTTTTCACTTTAAATATTATTTTAAATATTTTTATAAATATTACTTACATTATGATTTCCTAGATCATTACTGACAATTTTACAAATGATTTTGAACATTTTAGTTATAATTATATAATTGGCAAATTTGTTGAAAAAAAGACAAGGAAATAAACCTTATGGGATAAAGATAAAGTCATACAATTTATGATTATCTTTGTTGTAATTAATACACACCTAATCATTGTCAGTTCATTACAAGATGCAAGCAAAAACAATTTTTTAGATTTCATCCATTTCATTCTTTTAAAAATGTAGCTTAGTAAGCATTGTATAATTTTTCACCAGGAATCTGCTTCTGGTGAAGAAAATAATAGAACATATTTTATTTCTTAGTATATTAGTTTCATTTATATCAATGTTAGACATGTGCTATGTTTAATTTGGACTGCTATCACAAAATGCTATCAGCATAGCAACTTTTAAAAAACAGAAATTAGCCAGGCACAGTGGTATGCACTGGAGGTCCCAGATACTCAGGGTTGAGGTATCCTTATATGGCAAAACAAAAAAACAAGGAAGAGCCCTCTGGGTCCCTTTTATAAAGGATCTTGCCTCATTCATGAGGGTTCCATCTATCTTCAAGAGCTAATCACCTCCTAGTAGGTCACCTAGAGGACTGGAATTTCAGCATAGGAGCATTGGAGAGGGACACAAACCTTCAGTACATTGCCATCCCAGGCACAAACGTTGGTGCAGTGCTCTCTCTGACCTTGTTCACCTGCTCTGAATCCTGGCTCACTCTGTGGCTTCTGCCATCAGCTCAGAACCATCCATTACCTTTGCTCCAAATCTGAGGAACTAACCTGTCTTTACAGATCTTGAAAGGTCTCATTCTTTCAAGACTTATGGTTTCAGCTCCTGCACACAACTCAAGACTACGATTCTTATTTCTACCTGCCTATATCTGGTATATGACCTGTTTTACTTTCTGTATTTTTGTTTGTCTCTGACTCTCTCTATTCAACTACCTGAAACTCCCAGGGCCAATATCTGCCAGGATGAGATACAGTATCCGTTACACATCTTCTGTGGATGAGGCACTTCAATACCCATGTGAATTTCTTATTTGGAGAACAGAGGCTAACTTTCAGCATTCTGTTATCTTGTACAAAAATTCCTCTGTCAAATAGACCTTATTACTTTGTAGAGGACTCCACCAAGATAGAATATTTATTAAAATTTATTAAAATGTCAATACATCTGTTTTGCATTCAAGTTGCAAATACAACTTGAAAATGTTAAAATAATCAAAATTGTGTAGGGCATTTCAGTATGGTATCTTCCTCAGTCTTCCCTATTTCAACATAATGCTTCATGGTATTATATTTATCAAGAACTGCCCTTATATTTATTTTTACCTTTATGTTTTTTTTTAATCTCTCATCAATCTATTTGATTAAGCAGTAAGTCCTCTCAGCTTAGCTTATACAATATTTTATGAATCTCTCTTCTTCATATGCATCATCACCACCAAGTCAAGATGATTTTCATAGTCCTGGAATGGGGTCATCACATGGGGTCATCAGTCTAGTTCTCACACTATTCTTCCTGATTTTGCTTTCCTTCTCTAATATATGCACAGAATCAGTATAAGATCGTCAGATAGCATATTAGACAAACAAAAGTTAGAATTGCAATTAGAAAGAAAAGACACATTTTTAGTAAAAATATGTCCCAAACATTCAATGGGATATATTGTGTTCTGTAGTTTTATTTGCTAAATCTGGCAGTGCTGAACGAGAGTGATATGCTTTTATCTGTCATTATATGTCATTATCCTTTTTTAAGAAAATGGAAGAGTCAGGTAATGTCATGAAAGAAGTTTCATGGAGAACTATCTAATTCAGAAAGATTATTTATTAGACATATTGATCAGTATTCCCTCTGACTTGATGAGAAATTGTTACTGTGTAATATTTACACATAGATCTTTACCAGAATGGAAGGATGCAATATTGATTAGAATTAATTTTCATAAACATTTTTCTCTAGTTTTAAATACTTGCTAAACAACCAGAAAGTGTAGGAGCCTACGTTAAAACATACCAAGTAGTTCTAAAACAGTATGTTAGGAAATAACAAGTGTTTCAATATTGCTGTCACTGGTGGATGGAATGATGAAGTGATACCCTTTAAGCCAGCAGCCAAGTTTTCTTCAAAGTGCTAAAACTCAGTAAAGGTGACCTTCAAGGTATAAAAGTGGTTAATCAGCCTTTTTATTTTAGTGACCAAATTTTAATTGAATACTCTGTACCTCTTCAGTTGTGCTTACCACATCTAAGTGGTGGTACTGTCCCTGAGGCAGCTACATAGGGGGGAAATCAAGATGGACAAAACGCATTCTTGTTTTCCTGTTCAATAGGAAAAATATAGAATTTCCATGGCTTGAAACAAATGGAAGGCAACAAGAAAGGAGTGAATTTAATACAGGACTTCTTATTTGAGGAAACTCAAACATAAGGGTATCTATGACAGTGCATTTTAACTGGTATCTCTAAATAATAGTTTGCTGCTACAATTTAGAGTCATTCATATTTAAGTGGTATTAGTCACAAAAGTTCTGACTTTGTTCCTGACAAAATAATTGAGCATTTTTCCTAAAATCATTAGTGTTGAACAAGCTATTGTGAAATTTAAAGAACTGAGAATAGAAATAATTTACATGTGTTCTCCTTTCCTTCTGAATAATACAGGCAAGTTCTGCAAAACTATTCACTAAAAAGAAAAGTGCTTATAGAACTTTGTAAAGGGAGGCCTAAAAAAACCCTAAATAATTAACAGTTTAACTGGCATCTGCACATAAAATCACAGTCAGCCAGTCCCTCCCAAACTTTATCCCAGGGACCTCAGTCTGATCCCACAGTGCTGAGAAGACCATCTAAGATTAAAAATCCAAATATGCTATAACTTCCTTCATTAGCCCATTGTTACTAGAAGGAATAGTAGTTGGTGAAAACACAAATAGACTATTGTATAACTTCAGTTAATGATGCTGTGTTTGGATCTTCAATGCAGTGTAAAGTCCTAAAACTAAAGGCTTAGTAACCAGCAAATGGCACTATTGGGATATGATGGGGCCTTGAGGAGTTAGGGCTTAATGAAAGCAGTTAGGTCATTGGGAATGAGACCTTGAAGGAAATATTTGAATTCCACTCCCTTCCACTTTCTACTTCCTGTGTACTCCCCGCCATGCTGAACTGGGCTATCATTGGCCCAAAGTAATGGGGCCAAGTGACCATGGACTGAAACCTCTAAAAGTACCTTTTTAAACTTTAAAGTTTTAAAACTTTAAAAATAAAGTTTTATTTAGAAATAAAACTTTACTCCTTCTAGTTGATTTATCTTAAGTGTTATGTCACGGTAATATAAAGCTTGTGATTATATGATCTTTATCTATGCAATATACTATTTTCATAACACAACCTTCATCAAGGTACAGTTTTGATTGAAAAAGTATAGTACTTTTTTTTCTCTGAAAGTTCATTTGCAATCCCAGACCTGTTAAGTGATAATCAGGTTGTTCGAATGGGGATCAGAAAACTGAAAGATCAAGAATGCATCACACTACAATTAAAAAAGGATTAAAGTGTGGGGAATGTTCTTCCAGGGAAAGTTCTGGTTAAAGGAAATCTCCACACCAAGCTTGGTGCACAGACAGCATGAAAGGCATTAATTTCAACTCTCTTAACTCTATTTTGGAATTTAAGAAATTATGCAGCTATCCAAGAAAGAGAAATAAGGAAGATTGGGTTTGGATCATTAATGATCTTTTTGACTTTGGACTAAACAATTTAATCCAAAAAAAAAAAAAAGAATTCCTGTTATTTGACAGTGTGTGCCATCTATCTAGCCACTTCAAGAAACGGGTTTCTTGTTTATAACAATTGTTCAAATAGAATTACAAGTAATATTTACCAAGCTTGTTACATTGCTGGTGGGATTGTAAGTTGGTGCAGCCACTCTGGAAAACAGTGTGGAGATTCCTTAGAAAACTTAGAATGGATCCACCATTTGACCCAGCTATCCCACTCCTTGGCCTATACCCAAAGGACTTAAAATCAGATTACTACAGTGATGCAGCCACATCAATGTTCATAGCTGCTCAATTCACAATAACTAGATTGTGGAACCAACCTAGATGCCCTTCAATAGATGAATGGATAAAGGAACTGTGGTATATATACACAATGGAATATTACTCAGCCATAAAGAAGAATAAAATTATGGCATTTGTAGGTAAATGGATGATGTTGGAGACTGTCATGCTAAGTGAGATTAGCCAATCCCAAAAATCTGAAGGCTGAATGATCTCTCTGATAAGTGAATGATGATGCATAATATGGGATGGAAGGGTGGCAAGAATGGAGAAAGGATAGATAGCATAGAGGGAAGGGAGGGGTGGGGCCCGGGTGGGGAGGTAATAATAACAGATTGAGACAGACATCATTGCCCTGTGTACATGTATGAATGCACAGATGGTGTGACTCCACTTTGTGTACAATCAGAGAGACAATGGCTATTCTCCATTTGTGTTCAATGAATCAAAATTAAATAAATTTTAAAAAGATAATAAATTGAAAAAAAAGCTTGTTACAGCAGAGAAAAGCCTATATGTTGAGAATTTAAATTTAAACTTTTACCTTTTGAGGTTTATAAATTTACTGAGCTATGATTTTATTATTTTTAAAATGACAAAAGGCAAGAGAACATCACTAAGTCTTAGGCTTTGACTATCAAAAAGATGAATTTCATCACTGATTTTTTTTCTTTCTTTGAGATCTTCAAAAACAAACTTTTTTTTTTAATTTGCATTGTTTTGTTTTTAAGCTATTCCTTGATTTGTGCTGTTCTACATTCACAAAGCTTTAAAGTTATTACCATCTTACTTCTCCTAACAAGTTTATGGAGTAAATGCAAATATTATTATCATTTTGTGAATGAGGAAACAAGGCATGGAGTACCTAGGCCATGTGACCAACAGCACATCAATAATAAATAATGACACAGGAATGTGAGTCCACAGGCTGGTTCTTCAGATCCTGGTGTTTTAGGTCAGAATACTCTGCCTCATGCTCAGGGTACATGCATTATTTTGTCAACGCGGCTCTCCTAACCTCTTTCTTTTTTTCTTTTTTTTTTTTCTGGTTAGCAGCACTGTTCTGCCCTGAGGGAAAGTTTTTCCCATTCCAAGCATGTCATGTTAGTTGGGATTCTATCCTTGAGGTCCTGTGGTCACAGATGTGAATTCTTATTCTCTTTTTTTATATCAATATTCTTTCTGTGTGTGTGTTTCTATATTTTTAAAATTTCTTCTTTTGAGATATACATGACAGCAAAATGTATTTTGATATACTATACATACATGGAGTATAACTTCTCATTCTTGTGCCTGTCCACTTGGATTTTTATTCTCATACAAATTGCCTTGGTGTTTGTTCTAAGAAGTGGTTAGGTATTAATGTTTGCCTTCCTGGAATTTTATTAAGTAGTTAGAAGCTAAGCATTTCATCTTTGAGTTATCTAAACTTGAGTCCTATGTTCCCAGGACTCATGTAAGTATTCTTTGACTTCTGGAAAAAGCACTTACAGAGGAAGATTATAAACTTACCACACATGTGGACAATACTGAGAGATGTCCGAGAAGTCAGTATCCTAAGGTCCCAGGAATGTCTCTGATTTCTATAAGATCAACCAATATTTTTGCCACACATTCCCCAAAATAATTTAAAGAAAATTGCAGGATTAGGAATATTTTTGCTTATCGCTTTCAAAAAATTAAAATGTTTTGTAGCAAATCATGCATCAAGCTCTTCAGTTAATCTTATTTTAAGTATAACATGCTGGTGGTCACAACAGGCTCCAAAAGTGGACAAACATGAACATAAATGGCAGCTTCCTTAGTTACCTGGTTCCTCATGTCCAGGTAATAATATGAGGTTCATGATGTGGGAACTCAAGATGCCAATTTGATAATAAACTCATGAAATTTCAGCTTATGCGAAGCACCAAAGACATTGGCTTTTTAACAATAGACTCAATAAAATATATTGTTATGAAATATTGTTATTAAATATAATAATAATACTAGTCATTTCTTTGAGACCCTTTGGACACTGAGCTTCAGAAAACCACTCAAAAAACATTATCTACCTGTTGAGTGGACCCAGAAAAATAGTAAAATAGCCTAGTTATCTCAGGTAATATGAAATTTTAATTTCCAGAGTACATTTTTAGTAAAACTGAGCAATCTTTCCTCATATACTCAGTTTCCTTATCTCACATATACTCACATTTTTTCATTGTCTTCCTTCAGAAAACAGCAAACATTGACATTACAATGTGACTGTTCTTGGAGGGATTGCTATGAAAAGGTAGATAAGGAAGTCTCTGATTCTCCAGAGGGGTATGAAAGAGATAACTTTCTTACTGCCTTTCAGGATAGGGTTTCTATAAGGACATAAATATTTACCTCAGTTTGGCAAATAGCTGGGAGTGTTTTGCTGGGTTGTAAGGTAAGGATGCACTTTGCCTTGTAAGAAACTGCTACACTGTTATAACAAATGACTTTTGCATTTCCCCCAAAATGCATATTTCCTGATGCTCCATCACCTCTCCATCAAGAGGTTGTCCAATGTTATCCAGAGGAAAAGAACCAATCAGATTCCAGAGAGGAGAGAAGGAGAGAAAGAGATTGAGATTTTAATGAGTTGTCTCATGTGACTCTTGGATTAGTCAAGTTTGAAATCCAGAGGACAAGCAAATGGAATAGAAATAAGAAGAAGAGTATGTTGCTGTCTTCAGCCTGAAATATTCAGGGAAGAAGAATAGGCACACCAGAAACTTATGTAGGGATTCTATGTTGCATTTTGCAGGTCAAATTCCCTGTTCTTCAGGAAGTTCTTTCTTCTTCAAGAAACCTCAGTCTTTTGTCTGAAAAAGAATTTCAGGTGATTGATTGAATGTTTCCCACCTAGTTTATTGAGTATATTGTTCTTTACTAAAAGTCTATGATGTCCATGTTAAACACATCTAAAACATACCTGCCTAGCAACAAACTGAAAAATGAGCAGGCACTATAACCTATTCAAGCAGACACATGAAATTCACCAACACATCAAGGTTAAGACTTACTGATTAAAATAGATGTATAGTATTATCTCAATATTATTTTAATTTGCATCCCCTAATTACTTCTTTTCAATACTTCTAATATGTACATTATCTTTGATGAAGTACCTATTTGTATATTTGCATATATTTTAAATTGAACTTTTTGATTCTTATTATTGGACTCTAAGAGTTCTTTACATGCTTTAGATGTACATGTCCTTTCTTAGAACAGGCATTCTGCAAATATTTTCTCTGAGTCAGTGGTTTGTCTTTTAATTCTTTTAACAGCATCTTCTGCAGAACTGATTGTACTTTACTTTTAACAGAGTCCAAATTACCAGTTTTTTCTTTGTGAATACATGTGTTTTGTCTAAAAAGGTTTTACCAAATGCAAGGTGTTCAAGATTTTTCTCCTATATTTTTATCTCTTGTAGAAGTTTTAAATATTTGTTTATAGCAAACATAGTTTTGATTCATGTTCCATGATTCATGTTCATGACTCAGTCTATCCTCAATTCTGAGTTAAGTTTCATAAAATATGTAACGAAGTTTTGTGTCAGTTTAAATTTTTGGCTAGGGATTGGCAAATGAGCCTAAAAACATTTTTTTTTTTTTTAAAAACAGAACCTTTTTCTCCATCATATTGCCATTGCTCCTTCTCAAAACTCAGGCAAGTATATTTATATGTGGCTAAATCTGAGGTCTCTATGTGTCTATTCTTTTTACAATGTACCTGCTTGATTTTTGTACCTTCCTTTATTTGTGAAATTGAGTAATGTGAGTCCGTCAGTTACCTCATCCTCCATGGTATATAATTCTTTTTTAAATATATATTTTTTATTTAATTTGCTAAATTTTGTTGAAATCTTTTAAATCTAAGTTCAGGAGATGCATCCGTCTCCTGTTTGAAATGTCATACCTGGTTTTACAATAAGGGAATGCTAGCCATTTAGAACAAGGAAGTTTTCCTCCTCTTTTTATTTTCTAAAAGAGATTGTGAATAACTGATATAATTCTTCCATAGAGGTTTGTTAGAATTCCACATCTATGTCTCATACTTCTTTTTTAGATGGTTTTTCATTCATGACTCCATTACTTCACATATAGGCCTATCCAGACAGCCTAGTTTTCTTGTAAATAAGCTGGAAATGTGGCCTCAGCTTCCTTCCTACAACTCTGAAGGCTGAAGTAGAAGGGTCACAGGCCAGCCTCAGCAAATTAGCAAGGCCTTAAACAAATAAAATAGAAAGAAAATGACTCAGGTGTAACTCAGAGGTAAAGTGCCCCTAGGTTCCCCACAAAAAAAAAAAAAAACCCTAAAGAATTAAAAAAAATCTCATTTACATTCATTTGTTCCTTCTCTGATACACTCTTTTTCTTTTTGAATACCTGAATGTATTACCTATGTAATTCTTCTTCCTAAAGGATTTATTTTAATATTACTTTAGTTACAATATCTGGTGGTAATTTAACTAGTTCGTGTTAGTCTGAGAAAGTATTTCTCTTTCATTACTAATGGAAAATTTTGCAGGTAAAAAATTCAATTTATTTGCCATTGTTCTCTGTTTAAATATTTTACCATACTCTTTTTTTGCTTGCACAATTTAATGAGAAGTTGTATGTAGTTTATAACCTTGTTCTCCCATAGGTATATTGTCTTTTTATCTGGTTAACTGATTAATTCAAGATTTTTCTCCCTTTAGTTTTCTGGAGTTTGAATATGATGCATCTATGTGTATGCCATGTGTAGCCATTTGGGCATGTATTCTGCTTGAATTCTTGGATCTCTGGGCTGGTCACCATAATTAGTTTTGGAAAATTCTCAACCATTTTTCTTAAAATTTTCTTGTGCTATATCTTTTTTTGTATTCTGGAATGTCAAAGACACATAGATTATTGATAATATCCCACATTTAATGGAAATTCTATTATTATTTTAACTCTGTATTTCAGTTTGAGAAGTTTCTGAGAGTCTATTTTCAAGCTTACTGATTCTTTCATCTTTCCTCAGCTGATTCCAGACTACTAATATCAGAAATAAGAGTGAGAAAGACCTTTGAGAAAATACAGGGACTCTTGAGCTGGTGAACATGCATTTTGAAATGCCAGGTGTTATAAAAGTTCTTACAAGGAAAGAGATTGTGGTGAAATCAAGGATTTTATGAGTGAAATTGTGATGGTTATGTTACTGCATCATCCTGACTAGACTAAAAGATATCTACATAACCAGTAAAAAATTTTTCTGTGTCTATGAAGGTATTTCTGGAAGATAATAGCATTTGAATTGGTATATGTGTAAAAAAGATTAAAGTCAAAAGGTGTATGGACATCATCAAATCAATTGAAGGCCTGATAGAACATAAAGGTGGGGAAAGGAACTAGCTTGCTCTCCTTTTGAGCTGGAACATCCATCTTTTTCTATCCTCATACATCAGTGATCTAGTTCTCTGAACTCTGATCCTCACACAAGCACTTGAAATTCATTTGGAAGTTGCATCACAAGTTCCTTTGATGAAAAGACCTTCTCTGCTCCTGGGAGAAGACTCTCAAGCCTTCAGGCAGAGACTTAATTATATCACCTGCTTTCCTAGTTCTTCAGGTTGATGATGAGAGATCATAGGACTTTTCAGCCTACGAAACTACTGCATGAACTAATTAGTGTGTGTGTGTATGTGTGTGCCTCATACATACATATTTAGCATTCTCTTGCCAAGCTTTGGCTCTCCCATTAATTTTCAGTAAAAGGTTCATTTTTCACTGGTAAGGATGGATTAAATTTTTCTCTGGTAGAAATATATTCCAGGATGATTACAAAAAGTGCTCATAGAAACAGTATACTTCCGACTGGCACTTACTGCATAGAAGAAAATATTTTTGCTGGACACTAGAATGTGTGCTTCATATATAATTAACATTTTCATCCACATAATAATCATTTGAAAATGGTACCCTAACTGCTATTTGTATTACAGAAAATGAAACCAAGAATAAAAAATGTTGATGTAACTTACTTTGGGCTTCATAATTGACAAGTAGCCTGTGGTCCACAAAATGCTCCTATCAGCACTGCTTTGCATGGAAGGGAAAGAGTAGAGGGAGGGAGAAAAGATAAAAAAAAACTATGTTCTGAATATGCTAAATATCTGAGAAAGTGTTTTCATTACCATTAGTAAGAACTATCCCTGAAATAATAATTTAGCCATATCATCAGATGAGATTAGTTTTTGCTATGTTTGGAATTAACTTCACAACTCAGTGTCTTCACTCCATTAATGTGTACATGACTGGGCAGTGGTCTGGGTCCTGTGGTGCCCAGCTATTAAAGCTTCTTTAAGTCTTGCCTCCAGAAGATCTAGGAGAGTCCCCAGTGCCACTATAGGAAGGGAAAAGAACCAGAGGGTTGAGGTTAGCTCTCTCATGTGTTTCCCTGAGCATGTCCCATATTACTTTTATCTGCAGTCTCTTGATCTGCATTTGTCATTTTGTCCTCCCCAAGTACAATGGGACCAGGAAATATCTGAGAGCAAGTATAAGGTTGGGTCAACACGTATTCTTGCAATGGTGACAATGACTATTATTTTATTCATTTTTTTTTAAAGAATAACACATTAGAAGAATTTGTGGCCATTTTTAATTTGTAACTATTTTTTCATCTCTTACTCAAAAAATACATTTTTGTGTTTAATCTTATAACAAATGGATGCAGATCTTTTCTTTTAATTAAGATATATATGGTAAAAATCATAATATCACTCCATGAGATAAGTTCAAAATGTAATAAAATTGTAATATCGTACACAAATCACTGAACTGGCATTTTCATATTTAAACAGTGTGGAAAACAAGACACCAATATATTCTAAAGGACGTTCATCCTGTAAAACAACTGTATACTGAATAATATACACTTTTATTTGTATTTCTAGACTTGCATGAAGTCCCTTTCTTTGAGAAGTATAAAAATAATCTACATTAAAACCAGAGCTGCTAACGGCAAATGTTAACCCATACGCTATAAAGAGGAGACTAAGCTTTGAGAAAACAAAAAGTTGATAAAGGAGAACTTGCGAAATTTTTAATCATAAAACAGAGATTTTGAATGTTGGTTAAAGTGTTCCCCTCTGATTCCACACATAAGCAAATAAAACTTCCCTTTGGAGGAAAACTGTCAAACATTTTGCTGCTGATTTTCCACAGAGTGAGTTTAGCCATGTATGAAATTTTTAAAATTCTCAAAAACACAGGGAAAACAGTAATGAGAAATAGTCTGTGTAAATAACATAGTTGATTATCAGACAGAAAATAAAATAATTTTAACTGAAAATGTTAAAATCATAAATTTGTAAAACTCTACTTTCAAATGCTCCTTTAAATGTTTGATGCAGGATTTATGATGAAAACAATTGATTGGCAGGTGAACATAAAGGAAATGCAACAAGATAATTGAAATATGAAATAGAATGGAAGAAATAAAACCAAAAGAGAAAATCAAACTTGTATCTAAGTAAGTGTATCAGAGGGAGTAAGGAGAGAATGTGAGGAGTTTCCAAAAATTTGTGCTAAAACTTTGAAATCAGCCACTAAAACAAAAGAAATGGAATAAATAAGTTCTAAGTTGGCTGAGAGAAAAAAGACATAAGAGACAAATAAAACAATTGATTTGAAATATGCTAAAAGGGATTATGAAAACATATACTATGTAGAAAGAAAAATGTCAAAAATATATATACACATATACATGTATATATTTATATGTATATTTATATAAATGGATAACTTTGAAATTAAAATTGGATTTCCAGGCAAAAGCCAATAAAATTCTTAAGCCTGTAATATTTTTAAGAACAGATGGAACTGAAATATAAACATATGCATCACAATATTACATACTGTTCATCAATAAAAATGAATGAGCATGACAGTATACTCATTGTCATGAGAAATGTCACAATCATAATGTTGAGTGAAATAAATCAGACACAAATATGTACACATTTTGCAATTCCATTGATGTAAGTTTCAGTTGCAAGCGAAACTCATTTAAAGCAGTAGAAATCACAGCAGAAGTTAACACTGGTGCATGTGTGGCAATGAAAATGGAGAAAGAAAATTCCTGGAGATTTGGTTGGGTTCTGTTGTTCTGGATGTGGGTGTTGGTGACATGGATGTGTTGAGTTTGTAAAAACTTATCAAGCTTTAGATTTGCCTATATAGGTAATATACTTCAATAATACATTTTAAAAGAACACAAATGTTTTATATTACAACTTGAAGACTTCAAGGCATTATTGTGGGTTAAATTAACCAAGAATATATAAAAATAAAAAGAATGCATGTAACTATATAGTGGTATACAACTAACAACTAACTATACCTACAAATCTGTTACCAATTTGGGTGCTCTAACAAATCCCTCTAACCTACTGATGTTTCAAGGTAATTAAACTTTAGTTAGAATAGAGACAATGTAGCAAACAAAATTAACAAGGCTCAGTTTATTAAAATGTATAGCTAATCCCTTTCAATATGGGCTATTTACAAAATTTAACTGTGTTAGGCAAGATGAGAAGTGGAAAAAAATTTAAAGGTGGTATTAATTACTCCATTAATATAATTAAATTAGAAACTTATTAAAGAAGTGATAAATGAAAAATCTCCACATCAAAAGCATACAAAGCACACTTTCAAGTAATGCATAAATGAAAAGGAGAATCACAATGAAAATGTAAAATATATTGTAACTAAAAAGTATAATGAAAGTAGAATATGCTAAGAATGTTGAAATTCAGCTAAGCTTACAGGAAACAGGTCATTAAACATGTTAGAAAGAACAAAAGTCTGTAAATTGACCATAAAGTATAAAAATCATTAAAAATAAATCTCAAAACACCTGATGATAGGAGATAATAATGGGCATTAATGAAACAGAAAACTAGTCACAAAAGGCAAATCAAGAGACTGGGTGCAGTGGTGCACACCTGTAATCCCCATGACTCTAAAGGCTGAAACAGGAGGATTGCATGTTCAAGGTCAGCATGAGCAACTTAGTGAGACCTTAAGCAACTTAGAGATCCTGTCTCACAAAAAAATAAAAAGGGCCAAGGATGTGGCTCAGTGGTAAAGCACCTCTGAGATCAATACCTAGTACTCTCCCCCCACCCCCAAAACAGGAAATCAAGAGAATAAAAACTGAATCAAAACAAAAAATTATAAAAAAAAATCCTCTACCAAGACTGATAGAGAGAGGTAGGGCAAGGATCAGAAAGAGGAGAATGGGGGACAAATGAAAACAAATAGAAGAGGCCAAAAATAAATATTACAAAGAATGACAAATGGGAAGTAGCATGTGTTCATCAGACATTAATATTTTAATAAAATACATGCCAATGCATTTGACAACTTTGACAGCATTAGACATTTTCTAGAAAAAAAGATAATATTCTATAACTCACATGACCATTAAATAGGGTGAATCAGTAGTGACAAATCATCCCATGCAGAATACACTGGGAGAAAATATTTTAAAGTTATGTTCCACCAACTTATAAGGAGATTATTCCAAAATTCATACCATCTCTCCCAATTAATAGAAAAATGGCAACTCAAATTTTGTTAAGATGGTGGGAAAGGAAATCCCCTGTTTGTATCCTTCTACTATATGACTAATAATTTTGCAGCTATTCAAGGAAAAATTAAGTGCTTTTCTGGGGGTTTTGGGATTCAAGTAGGATGTTGTGGTTAAACTCAAGCTGAAACTTAAGTACAGGCTCATTAATTTGACTTTAGGCACAGAAACAGCCCTGTCCTCCTCTGGGTTTGGCTAAGC
>JAJEJO010004117.1:0-12766 GCA_020662805.1 Glaucomys volans
CTCTCTCTTCACATTGCTGATTGTTTCCTTTGCTGAGAAAAAGCTTTTTAGTTTGACTCTATCCCAATCATTGATTCCTGCTTTTATTTCTTGCACTTTGGGAGTCATGTTAAGGAAATCTGGTCCTAGGCTGACGTGATGAAGATTTGGACCTATTTTCTCTTCTATTAGGTACAGAGACTCTGGTTTAATTTCTAGGTCCTTGATGAATTTTGAGTTGAGTTTTGTACAGGGTGAGAGATATGGGTCTACTTTCATTTTGCTGCATATGGATTTCCAATTTTCCCAGCACCATTTGTTGAAGAGGCTGTCTTTTCTCCACTGTATGTTTTTGGCTCCTTTGTCAAGTATGAGATACCTGTACTTATTTGGGTTTGTCTCTGTGTCCTCTATTCTGTACCATTGATCTACCTGTCTATTTTGGTGCCAATACCAAGCTGTTTTCATTACTATTGCTCTGTAGTATAGTTGGAGGTCTGGTATTGTGAAACCCCCTGCTTTGCTCTTCTTGCTAAGGATTGCTTTAGCTATTCTGGGTCTCCTATACCTTCAAATGAATTTCATGATTGCTTGCTCTATTTCTATGAGGTCCATCATTGGGATTTTAATTGGAATTGCATTGAATTTGTATAACACTTTTGGAAGTATGGCCATTTTGACAATATTAATTCTGCCTATCCAAGAACATGGGAGATCTTTCCATCTTCTCAGATGCTCTTTAACTTCTTTCTTTAGTGTTCTGTATTTCTCATTGTAGAGATCTTTCACTTCTTTTGTTAGATTGATTCTGAAGTATTTTATTTTATTTCAGGTTATTGTGAATGTGGTAGTTCCTAATTTCTCTCTCAGAGGATGCATTACTTACGAATAAAAATGCATTAGATTTATGAGCATTAATTTTATATCCTGCTACTTTACTGAATTCATTTATGAGTTCCAGAAGTTTTCTGGTGGAGTTCTTAGGGTCTTCTAAATAGAGAATCATGTCATCAGCAAATAGGGATAGTTTGAGCTCTTCTTTTCCTATTTGTATTCCTCTAATTTCTTTGGCCTGTCTAATTGCTCTGGCTAGAGTTTCAAGAACAATGTTGAATAGTAGTGGCGAAAGAGGGCATCCCTGCCTTGTTCCAGTTCTCAGGGGGAATGCTTTCAATTTTTCTCCATTTGGAATAATGTTAGCTGTGGGCTTAGCATAGATAGCCTTTACAATGTTAAGGAACGTCCCCACTATCCCTATTTTTCTAGTGTTTTGAGCATGAATGCGTGCTGTATTTTATCAAATGCGTACTCTGTGTCTATTGAAATAATCATGTGGTTCTTGACTTTAAGTCTGTTGATGTGGTGAATTACATTTATTGACATCCGGATGTTGAACCAACCTTACATCCTCGGGATGAAACCCACTTGATCATGGTGCACTATCTTTTTAATATGCTTTTGTATGCGATTCGCTAAAATTTTGTTAAAATTTTTGCATCTATGTTCATTAGCGGTATGGGTCTGAAATTTTCCTTCCTCGATGTGTCCTTCTCTGGTTTTGGTATCAGGGTGATATTAGCTTCATAGAATGAGTTTGGAAGGGTTCCCTCCTCCTCTATTTCATAAAATACTTTGAGGAGTATTGGAATGAGCTCTTCTTTGAAGGTCTTGTAGAACTCGGCTGTGAATCCATTTGGTCCTGGACTTTGTTGGTAGGCTTTTGATGACTTCTTCTATTTCATTGCTTGAAATTGATCTATTTAAGTTGTGTATGTCCTCCAGATTCAGTTTGGGTGGCTCATATGCCTCTAGGAACCTATTGATGTCTTCCAGGTTTTCTATTTTGTTGGAGTATAAATTTTCAAAGTAGCTTCTTATTATGTTTTGTATTTCAATTGTGTCTGTTGTAATATTTCCATTTCCATCACGAATTTTAGTAATTTGGAGTTTCTCTCTCCTTCTCTTCATTAGCATGACTAAGGGTTTATCAATTTTGTTTATTTTTTCAAAGAACCAACTTTTTGTTTTGTCAATTTTTTGAATTGTTTCTTTTGTTTCAATTTCATTGATTTCAGCTCTAATTTTGATTATTTCCTGTCTTCTGCTACTTTTGGTGATGATCTGTTCCTCTTTTTCTAGGGCTTTGAGCTGTAGTGTGAGATCATTGATTTGTTGGCTTTTCATTCTTTTATTAAAAGAACTCCATGCAATGAATTTTCTTCTTAGCACCACTTTCATAAAAAGCATTCTCCAGTTCTGTTGTTTTCAATTCCTAGCACTTACTTTTTCTAATTTCCATCTCTCTGTTTACCTTACCCATTTTTTTTGGACATTGTGTACTTTTTCCAATACAGCCCTTAACCTATTAATCAAAGTCATGCTTAATTCCCTGTCTGTAAATTCCAAAATCTGTTTCATATCTGAATGTGGTTATGAAATGTAATTTGTTTCTTAAAATTGTGTTTTTTCTTGCTTGTAGATTTGTATTTTTTGTTGAAATCCAGAGCTAATGTATCAGGTAATAGAGAATGAGGTAAGTAGGCAATTAGTGTGAGGTTGATCAAATAACAAATCCAGATTTGAGTAAGGAGAGTTTTTATTTGAAAGATTAATGGAATTAGGAAAACATAGAAAATCTGTTAAGTGTCTCAAAAGTTAGAATTACATTTTCTTTATAGTAAGGAGTAAGTAGGGCTAATAGTAACTGGCTGTGGGAGAGTGAGATGAACCAGCAACATGATCAGATTATTCATAAGATGTTCATGTTTACAAAATGTGACTGGCAATTGAATTCAGAAATTTCTTGCATTGTAGTCACTCAGTATTTAGGAAGGATTATTAAGAATTCCAATACTTGTTTAAACTTGGGGCTAAGTCAAAGTTCAGCACTCTGTGGGAAGGAGAGAAGCTAACTAAATTTGCTCAAGTCAAGATAACAGGCATTTTGTTTTCATTACTTAGTGGGAACAAACAGGTCAGCTAATTAATGAGTAACAAGTCAAAGAATGGGAATTTGGAGGGTCTGTATCTGGTTTTGTCTTAGGTAAACAAGAGAGTTATCTGTAAGTCTTAGCTAAGTAACACAGGGAGCAGTAAATTCTTTGCAGTAAGTTATTTCTAAGAACACAGAGAGTGTTGGGGTTTCTTTAACAGTAATTGTTTTCCAGGATTACAGGGCTCAGGTACCGTCCAATATTGCCTGATTTTATATTAGTCTGGCTAGCAGTTGAACTGGTTTAATGTTTGGTGTAGTTTTCGATGCCAGAGGCTTCAACATTCTTTTATTATCTTCTATGATTCTTCCATATCAAAACTCATGTTGGAAGTTGATTCCTAATATAATGATGTTGAGAGGTGGTGGGGCCTA
This sequence comes from Glaucomys volans, assembly GCA_020662805.1. Taxonomy (NCBI): domain Eukaryota; kingdom Metazoa; phylum Chordata; class Mammalia; order Rodentia; family Sciuridae; genus Glaucomys; species Glaucomys volans. Next base: position 3,347 of record JAJEJO010004117.1, read on the forward strand.
GTGGAAGGTGTTTGGGTCATAGGGGTAGAGTCTGCACAAATGGATTAATACTTTTCTCAAGCAACTGAGTTCTTACTTTTCTGGAACTAGATGGGCTACCATTAGAGTGGGTTGTTATACAGCAATATTGCCCCTTGCTTTCTCTTGCCTGCTTGCACACACATGCTCTTCCTCTTTACAACATAAGTTAATGCAGCACAAGCCCCTTACTAGAAGCTAAGCAAATGCTAATGCTGTGTTTTTGGGTTTTTTAGATGCCAGAAACAAGAGGCAAAATAAGCCTCTTTGTTTTTTACAAATTACTTAATCTAAGGTACTCTGTTATAACAACAGAAAATGGACTACGACAGTATCCTTGTTTTTGTTGACCTGTTTTCTCTGGGGCTCCCTAAAACTTCTTTCTTGAATACTTTACTGCTCCTTCAACTGTAATATAATGTTCTACATGTGAGCACTGTAGTTTTGGTAGTAAAGTATGAGGAAGGAGCTACATATGTCATCTTATTAAGTGTCACAGTCTTTTAGTATATCTCTGGGCTGTGGTTTTCACAAATGTTTCTTCACTTTTCTCCCCGTTGGGTGATGTAGAAAGGGTAGAGGGGCATAGAGTTGAGTAATTGCCCTTCCCTGAGTCTGAGAAGAGTCTGATAAAATCATTTCCTTTTTGGAATAGGCCTTTGTAATAAAGACATGTAGTAATCAATTTTATGTGTCACCTTTTCTGGGTTACACAGTGCCCAGACATTTGGTCAAACACTCTGGCAATATCTGTGAGGAATGAAGGTAAGAGTTGAATGAAAAGATTGAATAAAGGAGCTATCTGTTCTTAATGTAGGTGGGCCTCATCCAATTAGCTGCAGGCTTGAACAGAACAAAAAGGGTGAATTAGAGGGAACTCCTGTCTCATTGATATTGGGACATCAGTCTCTACTTGTTTCTGGCATTGAACAGAAACAGAGGCTCTTCCTAGCTCTTGAAACTGGCAGCCTACAAACTGAAATTTATACTCAGCTCTCCTGAGGCCAGGACTCAGACTACAGACATACTAATAGCTCACCATTAGATCTCCAATTTGTTGACTGCAGATCTTTATAATTCTAATTCTCCATAATTGCATGAATGATCTCATGAGAGCATATCTGGAATCAGCAAGACCACACCCATCACAGGATAAAGTTTATAAAAGTGAAAAGTCCTTTACGGGACCATGGGCCTGTACATTCAGCCTTTGGGTTTTTGGGATTGGCTTATTTCACTTAACATGATCTTCTCTAGTTCCATCCATTTACTGGCAAATGCCATAATTTCATTCTTCTTTATGACTCCATGTATGTATAATATGTCGAAAGACATTCTACTCTTGTGTATATCTAAAAAACAACAACAACAAAAAAGAGACCATGGGGCATCCTGCTTAAACAGGGATGCCTTGAAAGCCATTGCCCCAGGATTTGTTTCACGGTGCTTACCTGCTCAGACACTCAGAGGCCACTGAAGCTGTGTCCAAGGAGTCTTGGATACTGATTGAGCTGGCAGCAGACTTTGACATCCTCCATATGGTGCTGGCTCTGCAGGAATGCAGGATACTCAGATTAAGGGGTCATGAAGACTTTTACCAAGACTTCAAAGAAATGCCTGGGAGGCAAGGAAGAATGTAGCAGCATCAGAATCCCTGTGTACAGCACCTGAGAGGGTGATGTGTGAAGCATTGAGAATGAAGCTGAAGCTGGAAATGAAGACCCTAGGGATTCAGAGATGCCAGGAATGTTGAACATCTGCCAAGGAAAGCTGCTGGCTGTAGACAGAGCCAGAAGAAGAGAAAAGCCAAGTTGGTTGCAACCAGCAAGGCTGTAGGAACTTCCCAAGTCTTTTGGAGATCACGTTTTGCTGCCATGTGGTCAGGATGCTGGATATGGAGGTACAGGAGTTTTCCTAGCTGGGTTTTGATCTTGTTTTGGTCCCATTCCTTCTTCCTATGCACCTATCCTTTCAATTTAAATGGGAGGGTTTCCTTTGTGCCATTGAAAATTGAATGTGTATAACTTGCTTTTGATTTTTCAGGGGCTCATAAACAAGTTTGCTTTGAGTCTGAGAGGAAACTTTCAAATTGGCCTTTTGGAAAATGCTGGAACTCTTAAGATCATGGTGAGTCTTGCAGATGATTAAATGTGTTTTGCATTGTGAGATGACATGAGCTTTTGGAGGCCAGGGGTAGAATATTATAGTTTGGATACAAAGTGTCCCCTGAAAAACTCATGTGTTGGAAACGTGATATCCATTGTAGCAATGTTCAGAGGTGAAATCATTAGTTTATAAGAGTTGTTACCTTATCAGTGGATTAATCTACTAGATGGATTAATAATTTGAATGGACCACTTACTGGGTGGTAACCATGGGTAGGTGGGGCATGACTGGAGGAAGTATGTCACTGTGGGCATGACCTTGGGGGATTTATCTTTTTCCTGGGTCCTTTGTGTGTGTGATTTCTGGCTGCCGGGAGCTGAACAGATTTCTTCCTCCTTGTCCTTCCACTATTGCTAAGGCTGAGAGGAATGCAATTGTCTGATCATGGACTGAGACTTCTGAGTCCATGAGTCAAAGTACAGTTTTCCTCCTGTAAATTATTGTTGTTAGGTATTTTGGTTACAGTGATGAAAGCTGAGTAGCGTGCATGTATGTGCTCTCTCTTGCATACACACACACACACACACACACACACACACACATGAGATCTTGCTTTTCTGGAAAAGCCTGAATGGTTTTGGTTGACAATTCATGCTATATGATTTTTGTTCATTATAATGTAATGTAATGTTTTACTTCTGATGATCATCAATAGCATGTCTTAAATTTATTTTTGATTAGATCACTTTTAATCTCAAACCTTCTGTTCAGCAGGTAATGCCATAACCTAATTGGCTGGTTTTGGTTAGTGCCAATTCCTGTGAATAGGGTGTGATTACCCTAGTTGTCTTAGTTTAATATTCTTTGTTCTTTGATGCCAGTGTTACTGTCCACCCCTGGTTTCAGTTGTACTATCCTCTTTGCTTTTTCAGCAGATTTCAGACTTGATATGAACTTAGGAGCTTTGCACAGGCTGTTTCCTTTAAGTGGAATTTTCCCATAATTTCAGTCCTGTACTTCTTTCAATCTTTGCTTAGTAAATTTTCAGGGACAACACTGCACCTCTACATCCCTTGCTCTACATACACTATAAATTAATATTTTGCTGTTAATGGTTACCTTCCATCTCTCTGTTACAGTGTAAGCCCCTGGGCCAGGTGTCCATGTCTCTGTGGTTTGTATTGTCTCCCATGTACCTATAGCAAGCCTTACAGCACAGGAAGGATTGATTTAATATCTGTTTTGGGAAATGAATATTGCATCACAGATTCCTTTTACTGGCAAATAATAATAGATCTAGATTTACATATGGAAAAACTTTATTTGAAAGGACTATTGCAGGAGGGAGAATGCTCAGATCACATTCTTTGCAAGTGTCTTAAAATCAAACTCCAAAAGTCATTTCATTTATAGATATTACTTTTAAAAGAAGTTCCAGGGCTAGCAGGAAATTTGTAGGGTGATATCTTATCCCATTTTATGCTGCTATAATAGAATACCTGAGACTGGATAATTTATTATGAACACAGTTTCATGGGCTCATACATCTGGAAGCTGAACAGTCATGCTGCTAGCATTGATAGACAGCCATATTGCTTCATGTTTATATGGCAGAAGGTGAGAGAGCAAGAAAGATTGGGATCACACCTGTAAATCCTTTTATTAAGGCATCAAATCCATTCATAAGAGTGAGAGCGCTCATGGTCTAATTACCTCTTAAAGGTCTCAGGTACTAATAATGTTAATTATTTTATTAAAATGTTAATTAACAACATTGATGAAAGGGTAATGAGACTACCTAGTTAACAGGATCTAGTTTTCTTAGAGGCTATCCAGATTTCATAGAGATAACTGTCTGTGGATTTTATTTTGAAGTTTGGATGGACCTTTTTGATGGAGATGTTATCCAATCCAACTAGGAAGAGGAAAATACTCAAGCTGTTGTTTACAGAACAGACAGGCCCAAAATAATGTTAGTGGTAAGGAGGGTTCTTTGAGTAGGATTCAAAATTAGTGATGCTTGTTCCACAAAACTGAATCTCTAACTTCTTGGCTGGGAGTAGTTTGAGTAGAAGAACTAGAAATAAAGTGTTTCGAAGTATTGACACAAATCCCTAATTGAAAACATTGGCCTAGGATCTCCTGGATTTAAGTTAAAGAAGTAAAAGTTGGTCAATTTAATAGTTAAAACAGTAACTGAGTGATGGCTTATGACATTGTTCTTATTTAGTATCAAGCTGTATAATAACAGGACTCTAAAAAATAGAAACACATTGTGGGCAGCAAGTACAGATCTATCTCTAAGAAGTATATATGATTACCTAAATATATGTATTAATAATATTTTATCCATGTAAAATTGACATGTAGAGGGTAAACATCTTTTCTGATTTGACAGCACTTCCCATGCAATTTATAACATATTAAATAAGCTTTATGCTTTTAGAATACTTCTTTTCATAAGATGAAAGAATTAGTGTCCTACAATTTTCCAGGTGCACTTTGAGATGGCCAAAAGACAGTTTTAAATGCAAAAGTTATCATTTAGAATTTGATTTGGGGAAGCAAAATGTCAAAAGTTGTCAGGAGGTTTTTTTTGGTTGTTGTTGTTACTGGAAACATTAATTTATTATTTACTGTTTTTATTTATAAAAGTACACCTGCTTTCTGAGGTGGAATATAAAAAGAGTGTCATTTAAATTAAGTGTCTTCTAGAATTAATACTAAAATATAAAATATAATTATGTGATGATACATGTTTTTCTTAGGACTCAATTCTCAATGTAGATAGCAGGGAAAACTCGTCATTCTATTCCTACTAAGCTAGATTATTATTCTTTGTTACAATAGGCATTATGCTTGATTTATGCTTAATGCTAAGCAAAACATATGAAGCCTCAGGCACACAGAAACAATATAGATATCTTCATTTTTCCTGCAAAAAATAACAAAATTTTGATTCATGTAGAAATATGTCAGGAGGTTTTAATAATTGATCACATATGATCATGGGTATTAACCCCATGATTATGTATTTAACTTAAGTGAAAATACAGTATTTAAAAGTAAATATAGGAGATGTTTTTAGTAGTAAGTTTAGGCTCCTACAACAAGAATATCATAGTCTGGGTGGCTTAAACAACAAACATATACTACTCAGTGTTGTGGATGCTGGAAGTGAGACATCAGAGTTCAAGTGAACCCAGTGTCTGGTGAGACCTGCCTTCCAGCCTGTAGGCAACTGCTGTGCAATCACTGTATCCTTACATGGGCTGTGTGTGGGGAGAGTGAGAGAAAGAGCATGTGAGGGTGTGCACATGCTCAAGCGAGAGCACTAGCAAGCACAAGCAAGCAAGTTGGTTAGCACTCTTGGTCCTCTTCTTATGAAGTCACTAATCCCATTCATGAGGGTTCCACCTTCCTGAACTAATTATTTACCAAACGATCCATCTCCAAATAGCATCACAGTGGAGATTAGGATTTAGATATACATAGAAGAGTACATGATTATAGAGAAATTTACATCTTTTAAAAGTGACAAGACTGCTTTCTTTGTTTGAGGACATGAAGAAAGCAAAATAAGATAGAGGGAATCATTCTAAGACAGAATAAAAATATATATAATAGAATATATTATAATATATTCTATATTATAATATAATATATTCTATAATATATATATATATAAAATATATATAAATAAAAATATATATATATATATATATATATATATATATATGCCTTTTAGTCATATTGCTTGGAAGGTGAAGAAGAAAATTGATAATTCTTATTAAAAGCAGAATACTAATCCAGGGGACCCAGCGACAGACATCAGGCACAGTCCAGCCCGCAGATGGGTGAGAGTTCCCCCCTCGGGACGTTGGCCCAGAGCACCCCTGTGGGTCCTCCACGGGGGCCACCAGCACAGCCTGGAGGTGAGAGTCTTCAGTGCTGGAAGTGGGCTCAGAGGAGAGGACACTTGGGTCATCCTCACCCGGGAGCCCAGCCCAGAGGCCTGCATTCAGCTCAGCCAAGTCCTGCAAGAATTCCAGGTCCAGGGAGGCAGAGACAGAGACACACATCAGGCTCAGCCCAGCGCAGATGGGTGAAAGTTCCCCACACAGGATGTAGGCCCAGAGTGCTCCTGCGAGACCTCTGAGGGGGCAGCAGGCACAGTGTAGAAGCAGGAGCCTTCAGTGTGGGGGAAGCGAGCACAGAGCGCACACCTGAGGCTCCCACGCTGGGAGGCTGAGCCCAGAGGCCAAGTCTTACTCCAGCCTGGCCCCGGCCTGCAGTCTAGTGCTACAGAAGATGAGGAGGTGAGAAATTGGAAACCTGCAGGGACGCCACTTATTTTAAGGGGCAAAGCTGCTATACCTCAGATTCTTACTGATAGAAGGGAAGATACATGAACAACATGAGAAGACAGGGGAAGAAAGTGTCTCAAACCTAGAAATTGCATCAACAGAATCCAATGATAACATGGTGGAAGAAATGTCAGAAAGGGAGTTCAGAATTTACATAATTAAAATGATCAGAGAAGCAAATGATGAGAGAGAAAATGCAGGAAATGAATGATCGCACCAAACAACAGTTTAAAGAACAGATGCAGAAAGCAGAAGATCATTTCAATAAAGAGAGATGTTGAAAACAAACCAAACAGAAATCCTTGAATTGAAGGAAACAATAAACCAAATTAAAAACTCAATAGACAGCATAAGCAGTAGGCTAGATGACCTGCAGCATAGAACCTCAGACATTGAAGGCAAAATATTTAATCTTGAAAACAAAGTTGACCAAACAGAGAAGATGGTAAGAATTCATGAACAAAGTCTACAAGAATTATGGGATATCATGAAAAGACCAAACTTAAGAATTATTGGGATTGAGGATGGTACAGAGATACAAACCAAAGGAATGAATAATCTATTCAATGAAATAACATCAGAAAATTTCCCACATCTGAAGAATGAAATGGAAAATCAAATACAAGAGGCTTACAGGACACCAAATATACAAAACTACAATACATCAACACCAAGGCACATTATAATTAAAGTACCTAACATACAAAATAAAGATAGCATTTTAAAGGCTGCGAGAGAAAAAAATCATATTACATTCAGGGGAAGACTGATATGGTTATCAGCAGATTTCTCAACACAGACCCTAAAAGCAAGAAGCATCTAGAAAAATGTATTCCAAGTCCTGAAAGAAAATGGATGCCAACCAAGAATCTTATTCCCAGCAAAACACACCTTCATATTTGAAGAAGAAATAAAATCCTTCCATGATAAACAAAAGCTAAAAGAATTTTCGAATAGAAAGTCAGCACTATAGAACATTCTCAGCAAAATATTCCATGAGGAAGAAATGAAAAACAACAATGTAAGTCAGCAAAGGGAGAAATTACCCTAAAGGAATTGCCAAATAAAGGAGAAACCCAGTCAAGTTAAAAACCAAAAATAAGCCGAAATGATTGGGAATACAAATCATATGTCAATAATAACCCAGAATGTTAATGGTCAGAACTCATCAATCAAAAGACATAGACTGGCAGATTGGATTAAAAAGAAAGACCCAACAATATGCTGCCTCCAAGAGACACATCTCATAGTAAAAGATACCCACAGACTAAAGGTAAAAGGATGGGGAAAAACATACCATGCACACGAACTCGGTAAAAAAGCAGGGGTTTCCATTCTCATTTCAGATAAAGCAGACTTCAAGCCAAAATTAGTTAGACAGGATAGTGAAGGACATTTCATTCTCCTTAAGGGAAGCATAAATCAGCAAGACATAACAATCTTAAATATTTATGCCCCAAACATGTATGTCAATCAAATCCTTCTCAACTCCTGGAACCAAATAGACCACAACACAATAATACTGGGTGACTTTAACACTCCTCTCTCACTGTTGGACAGATCTTCCAAGCAAAATCTGAACAAAGAAACTATAGAACTCAATAACACAATCACTAATTTAGACTTAACAGACATATATAGAATATTTAATCCATCAAGAAGTGAATACACTTATTTCTCAGCAGCACATGGATCCTTTTCTAAAATAGTCCATATGTTATGCCACAAAGCTACTCTTAGGAAATACAAAAAGATAGAGATTCTACCTTGTATTCTATCAGACCAAAATGGAATGAAATTAGAAATCAATGATAAAATAAAAAACAGAAACTACTCCAACACCTGAAGATTAAATAATATGCTGTTGAATGATGGATGGACAACAGAAGACATCAGGGGGGAAATAAAAAAATTGCTTAGAGATCAGTGAGAACAATTATACAACATATCAAAATCTCTGGGATACTATGAAAGCAGTGCTAAGAGGAAAGTTCATTGCATGGAGCGCATTCATAAAAGAATGAAAAGTAAACAAATAGATGACCTCATATTACAACTTAAAGTCCTAGAAAAAGAAGAACAGTACATCACCCAAAGAAGTAGAAGACAGGAAATAATTAAAATCAGAGCTGAAATCAATGAAATTGAAACAAAAGAAACAATTCAAAAAATTGACAAAACAAAAAGTTGGTTCTTTGAAAAAATAAACAAAATTGATAAACCCTTAGCCACACTAACGAAGAGAAGGAGAGAGAAAACACAAATTATTAAAATTCGTGATGAAAAAGGAATATCACAACAGACTCTAATGAAATACAAAACATAATTAGAAGCTATCTTGAAAATTTATATTCCAACGAAATAGAAAACCTCGAAGACATCAACAGGTTCCTAGAGGCATATGAGCCACCCAAAATTAATCTGGAGGACACACACAATTTAAATAGATCAATTTCAAGCAATAAAATAGAAGAAGTCATCAAAAGCCTACCAACAAAGAAAAGTCCAGGACCAGATGGATTCACAGCCAAGTTCTACAAGACCTTCAAAGAAGAGCTCATTCCAATACTCCTCAAAGTATTTCATGAAATAGAGGATGATGGAATCCTTCCAAACTCATTCTATGAAGCTAATATCACCCTGATACCAAAACCAGAGAAGGACACAACAAGGAAAGAAAATTTCAGACCAATATCCCTAATGAACATAGATTCAAAAATTCTTAACAAAATTTTAGTAAATCACATACAAAAGCATATTAAAAAGAGAGTGCACCATGATCAAGTGGGTTTCATCCTGGGAATGCAAGGTTGGTTCAACATCCGGAAATTAATAAATGTAATTCTCCACATCAACAGACTTAAAGGCAAGAACCACATGACTATTTCAATAGATGCAGAGAAAGCATTTGATAAATACAGCACCCATT
>JAJEJO010004117.1:13166-165113 GCA_020662805.1 Glaucomys volans
TCATGATGAAAAAGGAAATATCACAACAGACTCTAATGAAATACAAAACATAATTAGAAGCTATCTTGAAAATTTATACTCCAACAAAATAGAAAACCTCGAAGACATCAACAGGTTCCTAGAGGCATATGAGCCACCCAAAATTAATCTGGAGGACACACACAATTTAAATAGATCAATTTCAAGCAATAAAATAGAAGAAGTCATCAAAAGCCTACCAACAAAGAAAAGTCCAGGACCAGATGGATTCACAGCCAAGTTCTACAAGACCTTCAAAGAAGAGCTCATTCCAATACTCCTCAAAGTATTTAATGAAATAGAGGATGATGGAATCCTTCCAAACTCATTCTATGAAGCTAATATCACCCTGATACCAAAACCAGAGAAGGACACAACAAGGAAAGAAAATTTCAGACCAATATCCCTAATGAACATAGATACAAAAATTCTTAACAAAATTTTAGTAAATCACATACAAAAGCATATTAAAAAGAGAGTGCACCATGATCAAGTGGGTTTCATCCTGGGAATGCAAGGTTGGTTCAACATCCGGAAATCAATAAATGTAATTCTCCACATCAACAGACTTAAAGGCAAGAACCACATGACTATTTCAATAGATGCAGAGAAAGCATTTGATAAATACAGCACCCATTCATGCTCAAAATGCTAGAAAAAATAGGGATAGTAGGAATGCTCTTTAACATTGTAAAGGTTATCTACACTAAACCCACATCTAACATCATTCTAAATGGAGAGAAATTGAAAGCATTCCCCTTGAGAACTGGAACAAGGAAGGGATGCCCTCTTTCTCCACTTCTATTCAACATCCTCCTTGAAACTAGCCAGAGCAATTAGACAAACCAAAGAAATTAGACAAATACGAAAAGGAAAAGAAGAGCTCAAACTATCCCTATTTACTGATGACATGATTCTCTATTTAGAAAACCCTAAAAATTCCGCCAGAAAACTTCTGGAACTCATAAATGAATTCAGTAAAGTAGCAGAATATACAATTAATGCTCATAAATCGAATGCATTTTTATTCATAAGTGATGCATCCTCTGAGAGAGAAATTAGGAAAATTATACCATTCACAATAGCCTCTAGAAAAATAAAATACTTGAGAATCAATCTAACAAAAGAAGTGAAAGACCTCTACAATGAGAACTACAGAACACAAAATAAAGAAATTAAAGAAAATCTGAGAAGATGGAAAGATCTCCCATGTTCTTGGATAGGCAGAATTAATATTGTCAAAATGGCCATACTTCCAAAAGCGCTATACAAATTCAATGCAATTCCAATTAAAATCCCAATGACGGACCTCATAGAAATAGAGCAAGCAATCATGAAATTCATTTGGAGGAATAAGAGACCCAGAATAGCTAAAGTAATTCTTTGCAAGAAGAGCGAAGCAGTGGGTATCACAATACCAGACCTTCAACTATATTACAGAGCAATAGTAACAAAAACAGCATGGTATTGGCACCAAAATAGGTAGATCAATGGTACAGAATAGAGAACACAGAGACAAATCCACATAAATACAGGTATCTCATACTTGACAAAGGAGCCAAAAACATGCAATGGAGAAAAGATAGCCTCTTCAACAAATGGTGCTGGGAAAATTGGAAATCCATATGCAGCAAAATGAAACTAAACCCATATCTCTCACCCTGTACAAAACTCAACTCAAAATGGATCAAGGGCCTAGGAATTAGACCAGGACCCTGCACCTAATAGAAGAGAAAATAGGTTGAAATCTTCATCGTGTTGGCCTAGGACCAGATTTCCTTAACATGACTCCCAAAGGACAAGAAATAAAAGCAGGAATCAAGGGATAGAGTCAAACTAAAAAGCTTTTTCTCAGCAAAGGAAACAATCTGCAATGTGAAGAGAGAGCCTTCAGAGTGGGAGAAAGTCTTTGCCACACACACTTCAGATAGAGCACTAATCTCCAGAATCTACAAAGAGCCCAAAAATCTTTACACCAAGAATACTAATAACCCAGTCAATAAATGGGCCAAGGAAATGAACAGACACATTACAGAGGAAGATCTACAAGCAATCGATAAGTTTATGAAAAAATGTTCAGCATCCCTAGTTATACGAGAAATACAAATCAAAACCACCTTAAGATTTCATCTTACCCCAATTAGAATGTCTTTTATTAAGAATACTGGCAATAACAGGTGTTGGCAAGGATGTGGGGAAAAGAGTACAGTCATACATTGCTGGTGGGATTGCAATTTTGTGCAGCCACCGTGGAAAGCAGTGTGGAGATTTCTTAGAAAACTTGGAATGGATCCACCATTCGACCCAGCTATCCCACTCCTTGGCCTATATCCAAAGGACTTAAGATCAGCATCGTACAGTGATGCAGTGACATCAATTTTCATAGCTGCTCAATTCACAATAGCTAGATTGTGGAACCAACCTAGATGCCCTTCAATAGATGAATGGATAAATAAACTGAGGTCTATATACACAATGAAATATTACTCAGCTTTAAAGAAGAATAAAATTATGGCATTTGTAGGTAAATGGATGATGTTGGAGACTGTCATGGTAAGTGAGATTAGCCAATCCCAAAAATCCAAAGGCCATATGATCTCTCTGATAAGTGGATGATGATACACAATGCAGGGTGGAAGGGAGGCAAGAATGGAGGAAGGATAGATTGCATAGAGGGAAGGGAGGGGTGGGGTAGGGGTGGGGGGTAAGAATAATAACAGAATGAGACAGACATCATTGCCCTGTGTACATGTATGAATGCACAGATGGTGTGACTCTACTTTGGGTACAACCAGAGAAATAATAGCTGTAGTCCATTTGTGTACAATGAATCAAAATACATAAATTTAAAAAAAGAATAGTAATCCAGGAAGATGTCATTTAAACAGAAAATAATATTCTAGATTTGCCTAGATATATCATTTTATATTATAGTTCTTTTTTGAATAAAAATACCCATTGCACCTTAGATAGTTCTTATCTCATCAAATAAAATCCTCCTTTACAATTTCCTATATCCATTTAGATATTACACTATACACCCCCTTCATTGGCAAATGTTAGTCATTTTAGTTTAGGACAAAATTATATTTTCCGTAGTAAAAATATAATGTATATCTTATATACAAATTAATTAAGTATGATGATATTGTTCTGAATATGTTTTTATTCACATATATTGATTATAGGTTTTATTCAGTAGTTTTTTATTTTATAAAGAAATCTGGGAGTTTGATTGTTTTGAACTATCATACAGCAGTATTTTTTAGTAGACTAGCAGAGGTCATTAACATACACTTCATAAATTTTATAATCATAAGCATATGTTTTTTTTTGTGGTGCTGGGGATTGAACCTAGGACCTTGTGCTTGCAAGGCAAGCACTCTACCAACTGAGCTATATCCCCAGCCCATAAACATGTCTTATAATACAACTACTCAATATGGAAAAATGAAGGAGATAGGAATATAGAGGAGGGACAGATTGAAGGGTTCAAGGGAGGTGAAGGAACTTTGAAGGTTTTCAAACAGATGGATGAGGGCCAGGAGGGGTAATGGAGATGGATAGGCTTTTTCTTTAAAGGAGACAATCACTTTAATAAAAAACGATTATTGTAAAACTTCAAATAAGCATATGTAATACAACATTTTAATTATGCTTACTGTTTTCTTTTTTATTATTAGAGCTTTTGATTATACATAGTAGTTGGTTTTTTCCTGACAAACTCACATATGCATGGAAAAGTATGTCAGTTCATGATCCTCGCCTTTTCCCTCCTGTCCTCCTTTCACTTTCTCTCATTTCCTTCTTCTAGTTTGCTAGATTTCCTTTTGCTCAACCATTAATTTGTATTTGATTGTTTTTTTATGTAATCTTATCCTTCCCTCTTTCCTTTATTTTACCCTAGTTTCCACATTTGAGAGAAAACATTTGATCTTTTAGTTTCTGAGTTTGGTTTATTTCACTTAGCATGATATTCTCTATTTCCATCCATTTACTGGCAAATGCCATAATTTCATTCTTTTTAATAGCTGAGTACTATCTATCTATCTATCATCTATCTATCTATCTCACAAATTCTTAATCCATTCGTCTTGAAGGGCATCTGGGTTGATTCCATAATTTATCTATTGTGAATTGTGCTGTTATAAGCATTAATGTGGCTGTGTCATTGGATAGGTTTTTGATTAAACATTAGAAAAAGATGCCAAGTTCTTAACAAAGTCATTGAAGTTCAATTATCTATCAAAATTTTTCCCATTGTTCTAGATATTGATATGAGCTAATGCCATAATGGAAGAGTGTTTTCAAGAAAGGTGACAGAGACCACACAACTGAATGAGAGTGAGTTACCTATGTGTTAGTTAATTTAATAAAAGACAAGACCACAGAGGATAAAGGACAGAGTACTAACTGATTACTCCTATGCATAGGCCCAGTTTGAGGAGCCAAGGAAATCACTCCTACAGTCTTCATTAGGGGAGTCAAGGAAAAAAAGGAAAAGTCCTCACCCCCCTCCACATGAGCTGTATCTTAATGCCTGCTTAATCTTGTGTGTGTATGTGTGTGTGTGTATGTGTGTGTGTGTTTGTGTGTGTTGTGGGATGATTCAACACTATGGGGCCAGTGGACTGGAAGAGAAGCCTGACCCATAATATTGTATACAATAGTATCACTGAGTTGGAACACAATACCTGAGAATACAGGCAGGCAATATAGTTTTCAGTGCATGAAGCAAAAGCCAAGTATCTGGGAGTTCTTAAATTATTTCATTCAACACAGGTAACTTGAGGCTGTAGAGCTGCTTTTGTGAAGGTCAGTATTTTCAGTCACAGACAAAAGAGAAAAATCTTCAGAGCCATGGTAGTAGAAAGGAAGAGGGAGGCCAAGTGACCCTGAAGCAGGTAGGTAGGGTGGTACCTTCCTCTGGTTCCCTCTCATGGTTATTTTGTCTATTCTTTCTTTGATCACCCAGACAGAGACTCTGGAACACAGTCATATCAGATATGATGGTAAAGGAGGTATTGTCCCTCTCATATGGAGGTGGGTCTGAAGTGAGTGTCACCCCCTGACCAATGTGACTTTGCTGCAGGAACTATGCTGGGGACAGCAAAACCAGGTCCCATCCTGGTAGCTGGGTTTTTTTTTCGAGCACATATGAATGGATCTGGCGTGAGTAGGTGGTCCTACATCTTGTAGGCTGTCACCAACCCAGGGCTACCCCTACCTCTGAACCTAAAGCCTCGAGTGAGGGCAACTGTTCGGATCTCTGTAGCCCAGGCCCCAGCATTCAGAACTGTGGGGTGATCATGATATGGGTTCCTATTTCTTATATCCAGTGAGAGTATATGTGAGAGAGTTTTAGGCAGAAAAAGCCGTATGTGCAAAAGTTTGCAGGTGTGACTGTCTGCAGCATTCAGCAAACCTAGAGTCTCTCTGGTACCTGCAGGGAATGGGATGTGAGGGGAGGAGGTACAATGGAAGAACAACCTGAACAACTAGGCCTTTGTTCCTGGGTTAGGATTTCAAAAGTTTCCTAGAGGTTACATAGGAGAAGGAAAAGATGGGAGAGTGATGAGGGTGGAGGCAGATAGACCAAGGAAGGTATTCCAATAGACTGCAGGGAATTATGATGAGCCAGACCAGAGTAGTAGTAGTAGACCATGGAAAATAGTCCGATTTTGGATAGATCTTAACAATAGAACTTGTAGGATTTTTCTGTTGTATCAGATGTTGCTGTAAGCAAAATGTAAGAGTGAAGGAACATACTAAGTTCTTTTTTTCCTGAATATCTGGGAGAATGGATACCTGGTAAAAAAAGAAACAGAAGTTGGATTTTAGATCTACTAATTTTGAGATGTCCCCAGTGGGTGCTTGTGAGTTTATTTGTAATGGACACCTGAACAAGCAAACTGACAATACCAGGAAGGGTCTGATCTGAGGTATCCATGAGGGTTTGAGACTTGGACCAGAGTGTAGCCTAAGTATCTGGTATAGGAGAATGAATCTCCAGGTTATTTCACATGGGCCTATTGTTAGAGAGGAGATGGTTAGCTGGAGGGTAAGTAAAGGGAGAGAACCTCTTTGTGACTCTCTCCAGAGAGGACAGGTCATTTGTTCCCAGTGAATTGTGACCATTATTTGAGGGAATGGAAAGCCATCATGAATTGGGAGCTGGGCCAGGTTTTAGAGACTGAGTTGTAGAAGGGTATATATTTACTAACATGTTGCCTTAGCAAACCTGACATCTACTCCCTGTGAGCAAAGGAAAAGTCAACTATGCTACTATAATAGACCAGGCATAGACCAAGGTAAAGGTGCCTTAGCTTCTTGAGCCCCAGGCAGGAGGGATGATGCAATGCTACAGTGAAGGGGCCTGAGCAAGTTCACTTTCATTACTGATAGAGCTGGCATCTAACTGGCCTCTGCAGGCCCACCTCCAGAACTCACATATTTTTTAAAATTTTTAGTTTTAGATGGATGTAGTGCCTTTATTTTATGTATTAACTTTTATGTGGTGCTGAGGATCAAACCCAGTGCCTCACACATGCTAGGCAAGCACTCTACCACTAAGCTACAACCCCAGCCACAGAATTGACATATTTATTCAAGAGTTTCTCTTCTTCAAACGTTTCTCTAAATTAATATAGTTGAAATTTAAAATTTATGCATTTAACTAGTTAAATTGATACAAATTTTTACTATACCTCAAAGCATTTGATTGAAATCCAAACAAAGATAGCAGTTTAAGTGATTAAAAATCAGGAAAACCACCCACATTTAAAAATTTCTTCACCTTATTTGCACCAAATAACAAGAGTTCATCTTCTGAATAGTAAAATTGATACTTAACATTTGAAATATACTAAAGTATTTGATACCCAACAACAGCTCTATTCGACAGATGAGAACGTTCAGGCTCAAAGTTGACTCTTTGTCCAAGTTCCTGCAGCTGTTATGAGGCATCACTGTAATCAGTGATAAACCCAGTTCATCTATCTCTAAAGTTCACACTTATAACCACTCCTTTGCACTTGTGTAAGAATTGTCATTGTTTTCTCATTTATGTTCCTTAAGGTATGCTGCCTTGAGGGTTGTAGGTTTAGAGCATAGGCTGATATATGTTGATGAGGCCTGGATTTGGTGACCTTGAGCCAATAGACATAGGCTCGGCCATCTCATGGTCACACATTTGTACTTGATTCCTACTACCAGTAATGCCCAAAGGGAAGCAGAGGGAGGGTGTAATAGTTGGGATCTGGAATGTCCTCCAAAGTCTCATGTGTTGAATGTCTCAAATGGTGCAATGTTCAGAATTGACTGGAACATGAGGACACTAACCTCATCAGTGGATTAATGCGTTGATAGAGTCATAATTTGATGGCATTATTGGGAGGTGATGGATAGGAGGTAGAGTCTAGTTGGAGGAAGTGAATCAATAGAGGTGTGTCTGGGAAGTGTTTATGTTGTACCTGAACCCCCTCTGCTTCTCAGCTGCCATAAGCTGAGTACCTTTCCTCACCATTCCCTTTTGCCATGAAGCTTTTGCTTTGCCTTAGCCCTAAAAGCAATGGATCCAGCTCACCATAGACTGAATCCTATGAAACTGTGAGCCAAAATAAATATTTCCTCCTCTAAGTTGTTTTGCTCACATATTTTGACACAGATAGAATTCTGTCTAACACAGAGAGTGGGTCCTGGTTTCAGGGAATTTGAGGTAATAGCGACTTTTTTTTATGCTATGAACTTGAAATCATGTCATCTCTAGTCTCTACTAGGACCTGAGAACATTTAGTCCTGAGGTCTCCAAGTGTTGACTCACGTGGCCTGTGAGAATGTATCCAGAGACCTACCTGTATTTTCTGACCCCCAACCCCAGGTGCTGTTTAAAAAAATAATAAATGTGTCAAATGGTAGAAATATGTGCTTTTGTGTAAAATTTTTAATCATCACCTTTGAGGCTACTTGCTGAGTCAGGCAGTCAACACATTCATGTTTTGACAATTAGTGCCATTGTCTCTGCAAGGAGGCATCATTGAAATATCCTCTCATAGCCCTGTTGGGGCTCAGAAAATAATACCTCAAGGACGGGGGTTTTGACATGCTGAAAGGCCTTAGGAGCTGCCTTAGAATCAAGGTCCCTCTAATCTTGTCTTGTGTTTCCCCTCCCTCTGGAATCACAAAAAAGGGGCTCTCTCTGAAATTTCATTATCTGCATTAAGACCAGACTTACAAAAGGGAACACAGTCACCACCCATCCTCATGGTGAGATCAAAATGCAAACATTATTGTAACTACACCTGAACTGACTTTGTTACAAGAAAATGTCTGCTTTTTGGGCTCATTCAAATTCCAAAGAGTCACAGTCTAATTTCTGTCTCCCGGTCCATTTATTCTACTAATGTTTATTAACAGCTCCTCAAAATCATCATATTGTCTATCTCCCTCTCCCCTCTGGAAGGGTATATAAGTGCCTGGACCTCACTGGGTTATTGGGCAATCACACTTCCATGATTCCTTTCTATGAACATTAATACATTTGTATATCTTTTCTTCTGTTTCATCTATTGTCATATTCTTCCAGAAAATCTTCCTTTTACGAAGATCC
The DNA here is from genome assembly GCA_020662805.1 of Glaucomys volans. NCBI lineage: Eukaryota > Metazoa > Chordata > Mammalia > Rodentia > Sciuridae > Glaucomys > Glaucomys volans. The sequence continues at coordinate 21,793 of JAJEJO010004117.1, forward strand.
TTGTGATGATGATGGTATCAATAATAAAACTACTGATATATATCTAGTGTCATGTGTCAGGTACTGTGCTGAGTCTTTATTCTTGAGATAAGTAGAAATATTTTTCCACCTAGTCACTAGACATTGATTTAGAGCCTTAGTCCTCCAGGTTGAATGAGTATTCAAATCCCTGAAGCATGTTAAGGTACAGGTTTCTGGGCCCCATCACCAGAATTTTTGGTTCAGTAAATCTGAGTGAGACCTAATAGCTCTGTGTTTCCAACAAATTCACATATAATACTGGTGCTGCAGATGATGGTACAGGGACCATAATTTGGAAATTTGGAAACCAGTGAGTTACAGGAATGTTCAATGTTACTTCAAAAAGCCCCTGTAGAGGAGTTATTATCATTTTTTTTGTTTTGTTTTGTTTTTTTTCATTTTAGATCTTGGACCTTGATTTTCTAAGTTGTAAGTCACTTACCCAGGAGTATACAGCCTGCAAGGGGTGAGGCTGTTTAGAGGTTTTAAACATCAGAGGACCCAGGTCCTGTGCTCCAGAACACTGATCACTTTGTGGAACTCTCTCAGGGTGGGGAATTTCCCCAGGTAGCCTGGTAAATCTGTGTCAGATTGTGAAACCTGATGCTCATTCACAGAACTTCCTACCACAAATTAAGGTGCTACTTATTGCCATGGAGAACTGGGTGAAACCCTAAATTGAGATAGGATCAGGGCAAAAACTACCCAGAAGGCTATGCTTAAGTCAGAGCTTGGGTCTCACTCTAGAGGGAATCAAACCCATAGGTTTTACTAGCCTTAGCCTGTGGAAAGCTGAGGGGACAGGGAGAGAAGACCCTATGCATAGAACTGAGGTGAGATAAGTGCTTTTGGAATTGCTAGCCTGTTATAGCAAAGAGGGACCCAGTGCAGTCTGAAACCCAAGATGCACTGAATATTTTCACAGTTGCCATCATTTTACAAATGGAACTGGCTTGCCACAGATAGTTGTGATTAGGTATTGTTATGGAAGTCATTTACTTAGATTTGAAATATGAATCTATTACAATTTTCAGTAACAATAATGTACAGGGCTTGTGGATGTGAACATATACTAGGCCATGGTTATACTCTAGCAGATAACCTATTTTACTCTCTTTGCCATCAGAATGTGCCTTATTTTTTCATTTGTGGTCCACCTGGCTCAATGTCTCACTTCATTCTAGGCTTATTCCAATGTCTTCTCCTCCAGCAGTCCCTTCTTGATTACCCCTTGGAAAGTTACCCCAATTTCTCTGAACTCCGCTGTCTTACTTTGTTGTCTTCAGAACCCAAAGGTCTCTCTGACAGTTTCTTGCTCATTTATTTTTTTCCTACAGGATTATCTATCAAATGCAGAATGTGATCTCCTATTTGTGCTCTATCTCCCCGCCTATAGCAATTCTGGATCTGTTACAGGTAATCAGTAAATGTCTGGTGAGGTAATATTGCTCCTTTCACACTGAAACTAAAGCCAACTTCCCTACCTGCCCTGGGGGACCATTTCTGACCTTGTTTCCTTCCATTCTTTCCTAGTTCACTGTCTCCAGCCATTCTGACATGAACATGCCAAGCTCTTCCCAGATTTGCCTGTAGAGTTCCTTCTGACTGGGACGCTATTAGGAGATCTCTCCTTGGCTGCCCTTTCACATCCTTCCAGGCTTTGTTCAAATATCCTATCTTTGGAGAAGCCTTTCCTGGCAGTTCTAGCTAAAATAACCCCTGCCTGTGCCTGCCCTTGATTTGGCACTTTTGTTCAAATATTTTGGCACATTTACAAGAGCAGAGATGTGGGCTAAGTTGGCATTGTTCAGGTTGTTGGGGAAGCAAATAGAAAAAATACTAACTGTTAACAAAATAACCATGGTAGCTGACCTTCACTAAGCCTTTAATATGCACCAAAGGGCAGTTACTATATATCATCCCATTTAACTCTCACCTCCTTAGAATCAGATTCTGTTATTATTCCTGCTTTACTGAAGAGGAACTTGAGGCTTAAAGAGAAGAAAATACCTGCCCAGGGTCACATAGCTCTTAAGTAGGAGAATCTCAAAACCAGCATGTTTACCAGCAGAGCCTCCACTTTTAGCCACAATATTCACAGTGTGCTGGAGAGGCGTGGGTGGTGATGTCTAAAGTCAATTTAGCAAGGAGACCAGGTTCCTCTCTGGCAGGCAGACTTAGGGATGATGAGGGCACAGAAGATATTTTAGGCAGAGTGAATCTCGTGGAGAAAGACATGAGCTGTTCAAGGAGGCAGGGGAGGGCCTGCACAGGATGTCCATCCCACCCTCACAAGGAGATGGTGGTGATGGACAAGGAGAGTGATCACACACATAGACCCTGAAGAAAACAGACCTGGCTTCGGATCTCTGCTTATTAGATGTGTGGCTCTGGGTGATGTGCTAGAGCTCTCTGAGCCTGAAGTCACTGACTGTGACATGGAAATGATGACAGTGTTTAATTCACAGGCTGTGAGAGGAACTAATAAAAGAAGGAAAACCCCACCAAGCACAAACAAGTGTCTGGCATTCCAATGTTTGCCTTGTGAATACTTTCTCTGATTCTCACAAAAAAACAACAAAAAATACTGGTGAAATGGGTACCTGCTATTGTTACTGATGCAGATATCATGGCTTAGAGAAATGATGTGACTTTCCCAAGGTCACACAGCTGGCAACTGCTAGACTCAAGGACTGAATACAAACCTGAGAATCTGGCTCCATGGCTAGGGTCATTTCATCACTTTAATACGGCATATAAAGTGCTTAGCACAGAGCCAGACGCACTGTGAGGACTGGTAATGCTCCGTAGCTACTGCTGCTGCTACCAATTATTGGTATTATGACTATTGTTGTCATGAGTTCCTCTTTGTTTGGACATCCTACAGTGTTTATTGTCTGCCCCTCACAGGGCACACATGCTTATTACTGCCTTTTCCTTGTTCAATGAAGGTTCTTCCTCTGTAGAAGACTATTCCCTCTAACACAACTACGTCCTGCTCAAAGGTGGCAACTGATTTCCCCCACTGAGCCCAACACAGAGCAAGGCCCTCAGGAGGTACACAGTGGTTAAAACTTTGGGTCCTTCCTGAATCTTTTTGTGTGACTGGGTGTCAGACTCTTAATTTTATTCTGTGAACATGAAGCCAATATTCACCTTCTTTTTTGACCTTCTAGCAGTCATTGAACTTTGAGGATGTGACCATGACCTTTGCCCAGAAGACCAGGCTTAAAGGACCCACACCAGGAGGTGATAAAACAGACATAGGGGACTTAGTCTTAGTAGGTGTGTTCTCACCTGTCCTCACACAGGAAACCTGCACATTCCTTCTTCATTCTGTTCTCTTGCTCTAGGCCTGGCTAGTCCAGGGAGCATGGGGTGGGGGTCAACATTTCTTCCTCTCTGCTGCAGATCTCACATCCTGCCGGGTCCCTCAGTGCCTATACCAGGGCTTGGTGGAAATAGGATCTGAGTCTTCTTCAAAATGGTTCAGAACAAAGGGATCATTTATTGGAAGGGAATGAGTATATGTTTCAGAAAGAGCAGGATATCCAACTGGGCCCCATGAGACACTAAAATCAAGAACTAAAAGGAACCACAGTATGTTTTGTCCTTGAGGTCTGTTGTCAACCTTATCTCTTTTTGTCTGCTCATTCCACTCTCTGCCAATTAACTTTTCCTGCTGCAGAGCCAGTTTGAGATAGGAATTGGCTTCTTCATTTCTTACTCTCTGGGATACCCACATTCCTGGCTTCTATATCTTTACTCTCAATACTTCTGTGCAGTTAGACTTTTCTGCATGGGCATCATTGCAGCAGGAAACCCTCCTGAGCACATATCCCTCTCTACCCGCCACCCATTTCAGGCTGTTCTCACTTTGAGATTCTTAACCTAGATTTCCACAAGAGGAAGGTTGACTAGCCTGGCTTGAGAAAAAGTCCCCACAGCCCATTTAGCAAGGGTCATTGGTGATGAGTGATTCTTCAAGAAGAAGGGTGAGTCAGACAGGTACCCAGGAGGCATTTGCCATCATTATCAGCTGGTATCTTTTGGAAAAAATACAGTGCCAGTTAAATATTACATCTCAGTGTTCCTAGGGGCCTACAGGATGGTCCCTTGTTTCCTAAAAAAATGGGCCCTTTTTCCACTGGTGTGGGAGATGATGGCAGTGGGCATACAGGTGAATCAAATGACATCAATGGACTGCCTGGGAAAGCAGTTACTTCCCACATTTCTCTTGTTGGTCAATATAAAGAGGAACAACTACCATGCCATGATCTCTGCTAGGTAACAAGCCTTCTCTAGGTAATGTCCATGTTCCACTTTTGTAGTTTCTCAGTCCTTGGGAATAAAGGAAAATTCAGCCTATATGGTCAGTCTTAATTTAGAAGATAGTCCTTGATTTTGAGATGATGTCCTTTGCAGACTTTACTTTTTTTTAAAAAGAAAATGTTTATTTATTTACTTTTGTACTAGGAATTGAACCTGGGGTGCTTTACCACTGAGCTACATCTTCAGCACTTAATAAATTTTGAAATAGGGTCTCCCTAAGTTACTCAGGCTGGCCTCAAACTTGTGATCCTCCTCCCTTGGACTCCCAAGTCTCTGTTATTACATTCATGTGCCACTGCTTCTGGCTGCATTAATTAGTTTTAACAGTCCTTTTCTTCATGAAATACTGGTGAGAATAGATTCTAAGTAATGTCTGAATCAATGTCCTTAACTGATTATCTCTGTGAGTTTCCTAGGGTTTAATGTTCTAGTTCACGTAATGCCAATGTCTGGGAATCTTCATGTTAGCCTCTCCTACTGGCACCTGTTGTCTGAGGCATAAATCCTCCTACTCCCATCCCTTTGTGTTCTTCAAGGTGGACAACACCATGCTGGGCTCAGCCATTTTCTCCTTGGTATATCCTTTAGGAGCCTGGGCTCTGGATCCAGACTTCTTTGTGTTAAATCTGTTACTTATGTACTCTGTGGCTGTGGGCAAGTTACTTAACCTCTTCTTGCCAGGGATAAGTCTGTCTAGAGCTTCCTGGGATCCTGCAGTTCCCACCTTACATGTGGCTGGGAAAAAAGACCCTTGTTTGTGAGGTGTCTGCTGAGTGCTTACTGCTTATTGTAGAAAGCAAATAGTCTGTGGAAGTCCTACTCCCATGAACGGTATACCTGGTGGACTACCTAATCTACTGAAATGATAGTAAGGGAGGACATACTGTGCGAGGGTGAATCTCATGTGCACTGGGTTGCTGGGCTATGTGCTTCTGGTGGGAAAGCTGAATTTTAAGAACACTTCACACAGTGAGATTTGCAAACCTGTCCTCTGGCAGGATAAGCACAATTTGGGACATTTATATGGGAGATATTTTATGATGGTTGTTTGATTTGAACCATATGGGTGCAACCAGAGGACACCAATATGGTCATGGAATGCCCATGGAACAGAGGGCTGGAATGGATTCAGGGAACAGCAAAACACTGGCAGAAGGAAATCTTAAATTTACTTGCATTTTCCTGAAGCCTCATTGACAGCAATTCAATTTCCCCCAACAATGCCTTACTGATCTCAGAACCCAATGTCAAAGTTTCTTGGATTTAAGCCTTCAGAGAAACTACCACTGACTTGGGTACAGAATACCACATGTCTAAGCCCACTTTACAAAGCTGCTGGCTCCTGGACTGTTCCCTGTGACTTTATATTTGAGCAGGGAGGGAACTGTCCTGATTCTCCTATCTCACCTATCTGTTAGGCCCTATTAACTAAAAAAAAAACTATTTAACAAAAGTATCTGAATTTTGTATTTGTACACGTAGCTGTGAGTTTGTGTCCCTAGGTAGGGTCACTGCTTGTGTAGGCAACTTTTCCTTGTGAGGATTAGAGATGACATTTTATCCTGGTTCCCAAGTTGTCTCTATTTATTGCTGTCCTGAACACAGTATCTGATGTTCAGCAACAAAGTCAGATCATTTGTTTGTTATTGGTCTCCCTGTTACAACTGAAAAATATCTTAATATCAGCCATGTAAAATCTTTCATGGATACTATTTATGGTTTTCCAAGTCAATATTCATCCCTAGAATACCTGAACTATATTTTACTTGAAGCTTTGTCACTTTCTCTACCTTGTGTTTTCTCAAGGCCTTAGGGGATGCTGGCCAAGGTCATACTGGCTTGTAACTGGCTTGTCACTCTGCACTTAATTGTGACAAAAGCCTTAGGTTGACATTTGTACTTTCTAATGCCACCCTTAATTTTTTCTCTCCTTTTCCTATTTTATCTCCCATAGATACAAGAATCACTGTATCCTCTGACATTGTCAGATTCCATTTAATCCCCTCCTCATTAAAAAATGCCCAGCTCCCTTCTTCTTGCAGTCATTACAGTATCTTGCTCAAAATTTTTCCTCTATTTTGTCTCTTGGCTCATGTTTTCTCTCTTGTCCCTTTTTCCTGTCACCATCCACCTTGACATAAACATTTATGTATGTGACCCTGCCAAAGTTCTGTGCCCTCAGTTCCTTGCCATATTTAATTCTAATGTTCCTCATTCCAGTTTCCCATTCCACTGCAGCCAACACTCCTTTTGCTGCACTCTGGACATTGTAATCAGAAGTGATGTATTCATCTCTAAGATATGCCTTCTTCTCTCACTACAGCTTCTTACTTATCCGTACCCTAAGCCAAGTTCCTCACATTCTCAGTTATTTTATCATCTAAATTTTCAATCCACTGATACCATTATGTTCTCATTCTCAGTGACCTCACTTCTGCTATAGAAATCTCAGATTCAATGTCCAGTATTGAGAACTGAATTGTTCAAATGGTAGACATATGTCGCTACTGAATACTTAAAATGTGCCTAGTATGATTGAGGAACCAGAATGGTAGTTGCCCAGGGCTAGAGGAGATTGATTTTTAATTTATGAATTAATCCAAATTTTTAGAAAATGGTATATTTGACTCAGTTACTGGCAAACTTTTAAATATGCCCAAGACAACTTTAGATAAGTTCATCAATAAATATTTTAAACAATAAATTTTTGGTAACCAAATTTTAGGTACTTAATTTAGGTAATTAAAATTTATTTTATGATGAAAGTTATGCATCTGAATTGAGATGTTCTGTATAGTTTAGTTTGAAGCACATTAAATATTTTTTTGGGCATGGAGGATTGAACCCAGGGGTGCTTAACCACTGAGCAATATCCCCAGCCCTTTTTCATATTTTCTTCAGAGACCAGGTCTTGCTGAGTTGCTTAGGGCCTGGCTAATTTGCTGAGGCTGGCTTTGAACTCAAGATCCTTCAGCCTTAGACCCCTGAGCTGAAAAGTTTTATTTTATTTATTTTTTGTTTGTTTTGGAGTATTGGAGATTGAACCTAGGGCCTTGCACGTGCTAGGTATATGTAAGGCCACTGAGGTATATACCCAGCCATAAGTTTTATTTTATTATTTATTGATGTAACTATACATATTTATAAGGTAGAACACAATGTTATGTTTACCTATATATTGTGTATGGTCTGTTCAGAATAATTAACATATTTAGCACTTTCATCATTTATGACTTTAGAAACTTACTATAAAATCAGAATGCAAAGTATCTCAACAAATTTTATGTTGTAAAAAATGATATTTTGGACATTATTTTACATATATCACCTTTATCTTTCTATTATAAAATTAAAAATTACTTGTGTGACTTACATTATGTGTCTTAGACCATGCTGTCCTACAACTTTGTTAAGGTTAGATATGTGGTATTCCCCACAAGCTCAAGTGTGAGACAATGGAAGAGGGTTTAGAAGTGAAATGACTGGTTTATGAGAGACTTAAGTAAATCAGTGTGTTAATCCTCAGATAGAAGTTAACCAAGTGGAAACTGAAGGCAGGTAAGGCATGGCTGGAGGAGGTGGGTCATTAGGGATGTGCCTTTGGGGTATATTTGGTGAGCTGAACTTAGTATTTCTCTGCTTCCTTGAGTGATGTCTTAAGTGGCTATCCTCCACCACACTCTTGTTCCATGATGTTCTGCTTTACCTTGAACCTCAAGGAATGGAGCCAGCTGTGGACCAAGAACTCTGAAACCATGAATGCCAACATCAAATTTTCCTCCTGTAATTGTTCTTGTCGGGTCTTTTGGTCACAGCAGTAAAAAAGTTGAGTAAAACAGAAATTGGTATGGAGAAGTTGGATTGCTGCTGGGACTAACATTTGGAACCTTTGGAATTTTGGAAAGTTTAGCAATACAAACTGGAAAAACTTAAGATTATCATAAATGGAGCTGGTGGGAGTTAAGAAGACCAGAATGCTGATAGTACTGTGCATGGTAAAAACAGGGCTCATGAAGTTTCAAGGAGGAGGACTCTTGGAAATTGAACAAGAGGGCATATGTGTTATGTTCTGGCTAGAAGTTTTCTGTCTGCATTTTGCCCATGTCCTGAGACTTTCTGTGAGGCTGAATTTAAATATAAGGGACTTCTTTATTTTTAAAATATTTTTTAGATGTTGATCGACGTTTATTTTCTTCATTTGTTTACATGTGGTGCTGAGAATCGAACCTATTGCTTCACACATGGTAAACAAGTACTCTACCCCTGAGCCCCAACCTCAGCCCCTATAATGGATTTCTTAATCTGGTGAAAGAGATTCTAGATAGCATAGTATTCCAGTGATAGCATGGATATTGCTGGCAGCTTTTAGCCAAGTTTATTGTGATATTCAGGAGCAGAAAGCATGGCAAAAATTTTTGGAAAACTTGGTTTGGCCAGAAAACTGTGAGTAAAACTGGAGCTAAGAAATGTGTGGTAGTTAAAGACATTACAGCCAATCGAGTGATGCTAAAGACTGAATAGAGATAATCAGAAAGATGGCTTGAGGCCATCTCAGAAATTGGCAAGATCATACCCAGCTCAGGCTCAAGGGTATAAAGGTAAACATTTCTTTGAGAAGACACCAGTGGGGCACATTTCCTACACAGAGGGGTCTGGGAAATTTTTTCAATGTTCTCAGTCGCCCAGGCACTCAGAGGCTGCAGGAACCATGCTCCCTTGTGGCTTGGTTACTGCTTGAGATGGAGGCAGACCTTGGCATTGACCACGCGATGCTGTTCTGCAGGAATGCAGGATGCTGGAGTTAGGGGTCCTTGGAGGCTTCCACCAAGATTTCAAAGGAAGGCAAAATGCAGCAGGGTCAGAGTTCCTGTGGGCAGCCCCTGAGAGGGCAATGCATGGAGATTTGAGGAAGAAGTCAAAGCTGCCATGGAGACCCCTTATATTAAGAAATACCAGTACAGTGGAACATTTGCTGAGGAAAACTTCAGTAATTAAGCATGGACAAGCCAAGAGAGATGTCATATGGGCTGCAACCAGCAAAGTCACAGGGGTGGAGCTAAACATTTTCGAAAGAACATCGCAATGCCATGTACTCCAGATGAAGGACATGGAACTACAGGACTTGTTTGCCCAGGTGGATTTTGGTCCCATCCCTTCTTTCTATGCTCCTATTTCTCCGTTGAGGAGTTGAAATGTTCACTCTGTGCCTTTATATATTGGATACATGTAACTTACTTTTGATTTTCACAGGAGTTCATGCTGACAGTTTGTCTTGAGTCTCAAAGGAGAACTTGGCATTGGACTTGTGGGCAATCCTGGAACTGCTAAGACTATAGGGATTTTTATAAGTGGAATAAATATATTTTTCTTTGTGAGACAGACGTAAACTTTTGGGAGCCAGAGTTGGAATGTTATTGGTGTCTCCCAAAAGCTCATGTGTAAGACATTGCAAGATTTAGAGGTGAAAAGATTGGGTTATGAAAGCCTTGAATCAATCAGTGAATTTATCCCCTGATGGGATTTACTGGGTGGTATCTGAAGACAGGTGGGTGTGGCTAGTAGAGATGGTCCCCGAGGCCATGTCTTTGGAGGTTTATATTTTGTCCTTGTTGAGCAGAACTCTGTCTGCTTCCTGGGTGTCATCTTCCAAACTGCTTCCCTCTGCCACACTCTGTCATAATGTCCTGCCTCACCTGGATCCCCATGGAGTGGAGCCTGCTGTCTATGAACTGAGATCTCTGAACCTGTGAGCACCCAAGTAAACTTTTCCTCCTTTAATATTTCTTGTTTTAAAAGTTACTTAGTAAATCTAAACTCTGCTGAGCAATTAACTCTTCTGTTTCTTTCACCATGGTAATGCAACTGGATAATGCTAAAAGGAAACATGTACACAACCTTTCTCATTTAATTTTCCTTTCATGATCAAATATCAGACGGGTTCCTAACAGTGTTTCACAAATAGGTAAGTTCTCCCTAACACATTTGTTGTCCAGATTTTGGAGACCAAACCTCCCTATGTGTTCCACTCCCTAGTCCCTCTTCATATTTTATACTTCACTTATGTTTAAGGGGTTGCCTGATCTCATAATCCCTTAATATCAAAGTAGAGAGGAAATTTACATGTTTCCACCACAAATTTGGACCTGAGCTCAATCTTGACTCACACTTGTCCCTCTCCTGCTAAAGTATAGATGTGGCCCTTTCCCTAACAGGAGTCTATTCACTGCTGGTGATTTAGATCCTATTTTTTTTTTTTTTTGTCTTCTCAAGGAATTATGTGCCAGAAGTTGATAACCTTCTCTCTTCTGAATTAACTCATATTTTTTTTTCATTTCTCCTGGATATTCCCCCAAACATTGAAGCATGTTTAATTATCTTTTCCATTAAAAAACAAAAACAAATGAACAACAACAACAACAAAAATCTCCGTTAGTGGCAAAATATTTCCTTCTGTTCAACGATACTTGTGATTTCTTTATAGCAACAGTGCTCACTCCTTTGGGTCCTCTTTGCCTCCCTCTCTAGGCAGAGTTTCAACCTTTTTTAAAAAAAAAATTTTTGTAGTTCTAGATGGACAGAATGCCTTTATTTAATTTATTTATTTATATGGATCAACCCAGTGCCTCACAGGTGCTATGCAAGTGCTCTACCATTAAGCCCCAGCCCCAGCCCCAAACTTTCCACCTTTAATAACAGAATTCTCTTCAAGGTCACCACTGATTCCATGTTAAAAAGTATAATGGTCATGTATATTAATTTTCACTATTTAACCATTGCTGAGAATTCCATTGAAGATTCTACCTTTTCTCTCTAGTGTTTAGGTATTTGCTTTCTTGCCTTGAAAACTAAAGCATCTCAGTTGTCTTTCTGACACTAATCTTTGTTCCTATCTCAAACATAGCAACAACAAAAGGAGTATTGTTCATTTTCAACCAAGCATTATCAAGTGAACTTTTCCTTTATTACTGTTGGCCATGAGCAACTTCAGACTTCTAACTAAAGAATGGTGTAGACTATTTTATTTGAGCAGGTTTATGTTATCTTTTAGTTTCTGTTCATTTGCATCAATGCTGCATCTACTTTGCATTTCACAACAGCATTTTTTTTTTTGGTACAAGGAACTGAACCCAGGGCCACTATACTACTGAGCTACATCCCCCAGTCCTTTATATTTTTTATTTTTTTTTGAGACAGAGCCTCACTAAGTTCCTGAGGTTGGCCTTGAACTTGCAATCCTCCTGTCTCTTCCTCCCGTCACTGGAGTTACAAGCACGTACCACCACATCTGGCTTCACAATAGCATTTTATATGGAATTTTCTGTGTATCTTTAATTTTTTTTAGTGATATTGGTTTTATAACATCAATGAAACTCTTTATGGATTATATTTACATAAAAAGTGAATCAATTTCAGAAAGCATATTAATTTATATACATCTCTGTCTATAATATTAGGCAAACCCAAATTTTGAAATTCGAACTCTGAAAGGCTGAAGTTTGTGAATATTGCCTAATTTATTCACCAACATAAAAGCACAGTGAGATGAAAAGAAAGGGCAATATATAATCATAGACAAAATGACACAAAAGGAAAATCATGGGAAAAATAAACCAGGAATGTAGAAACTACCTGAGATGAATTCACTGGGCATTTTTATGTTTCAAGTTTAATTCATATAGATTTTATATATTCTCTGTATTGCCCCACCATTAAATAGTTCACAATCAAAAGTTATCAGTTTCTCCAGAGGGCAAGGTAATGGAAGAGAAAATCAGCAGCAATGGAAAGAAATACACTTAACTTGGAAAAGGGCTGTGAAATGTAGACTTATTGATACAGAAGAGAGGATATCTCTTTGGAAACACTTTATAGATCATGTTTGATTTAGATATTTGTAAAAATGCATAGAGCAAAATTTCATGACTAAATGAATAACACATAGTATATGTATCAAACTGAAATGGGAGAGAAGGTCACAATGCTCAATTTGTAGACGTTGAAAGTCAAGGAAAAATACAAAAAAAACCTAGTTATTGAAATCCTTCAAAATACTTTCCTCTGGTATTGGAAATTATCAAGTAGGATGGTGTCAAAACCCTTGAGGTAGAGCAGAACATCTAGTTGTATGAGTCAATTGTAGATTGAGGAAGCAGGACTTGCTTTCTTATTCCAGTAAAGTTGTTTGGGCACTTGGACAATGAGATATTTGAGACCCCTAGAAACACAGAAGAGAGCTTTCAAATTTACACCAGTACTCTCTCAACTCCCAAACACATGCTGATGTCCCCTTCAATAAAAATCATGTATTTATCTAAACAGCCTTAGGGAACACTCAGCTTGGAACTGGAGATGGTGTCAAACATGTGAAGAGATTTAATTAGAGATTCTGGGATAAAAGGGGGCCAGAACCAATGTTAAGAGTAACTGCTAACCTTTGGAAAGGCAGAGGAAGCCATTGTATTTCAAAACAACCTGCTCATGTGGCATGACCTCCAAACTTTCTTGCACTGCCTCTTGCTTTAAGAAAAGTCTTACTTCATACTTGAGTTAAAAATAAATATAAAATGATAGGAACAGGCTCATCATGATTATTGTTTTGAGAACTTCACATGGAGCTAACTTACCTCTGCTAGGAAAGTGATGTTCAGATTGGTAAGTTGTTTCTGTTCTAGAGGTCCAGGACCAAGAGGCTGCATCTGGTAACGACTTTCATGCTGGCAGAATCTGGAGGTGATGAAGGGTATCACATGGCAAAACATAGGGAACATATGTGTCTGTGTCTCTTCTGGTCTCTTACCCTCTTCTTAAAAAGCCACCAAGATTCAATCATGAGGATATCCTTCCGATGGCCTTAACTTATCTTAATCACCTCCCACAGGCTCCAACTCTAAACATCATAGTTAAGATTAAATTTCTGCCCTCTTAATACCTCATAATGGGTTCAATGTCAACACAGGTTTTGGGAGGAACCAACCATATTTGAACTATAGCAATGATGGATCACATTAATCGGTTTTGAAAGTTACATCACCATTTAATATCTGGAATAAATACCAATTGCTTTATATAGAGAGCTGGATTCTTTTGTTGAGGTATTTTGCATCTATATCACTAGGTATATTGTTCTGTAGTTTTCTTATGATGTCACTATGTCATTTGGCATAAAGGTATTACTGGGTTTTCCTTCTCTTCTATTTTGGAAGGTTTTCAGAAGGACTAATAGTGATTATTTTTATGTACATGGTAGAATTTAACAGTGAAGCTACCTGGGCCTAGCATTTCTTTGTGTAAAGTTTTGTTTTCATTTTTTCCCCCTTTGGTACTAAGGGTGGAACCAGGACCTCTCTCAGGCTAGGCAAGCACTCTACAACTGTGCTACACTTCCCAGGCCTGTGGGAAATTTTAAAATCACTCTTACAACCTCTCATTATAGGTCTTTTCAGATTTTTAGTTTTTCTTTCATTAGTTTTAGCACTTTTAATTTTTCTAGGAATTTTTCTATTTCAACTGGGTCATTTAACATGTTTGCAAATACTTATTCATCATATTCCTTTATAATCCTTTTTGTTTCTGTGAAGTCAGTAGTAGTGACCCCTCCTTTGTTCCTGATTTCAGTAATTTAATTTCTCTCTTTTTTCTTAGTCATTTTTTCTTCTTCCTTTTCTTACTGGGAATTGAACTCAGGGGCACCTCAACACTGAACTATATTCCCAGCACTTTTTAAAAATATTTTGATCACACCCTACTTTTCCTCTTATGATAATGGGGATTGAACCCAGGGCCTCACACATGCTAAGCTACATACCCTACTCCTTATTTTTTATTTTGAGACAGGTCCTGCTAAGTTGCTTAAGTGATCACTTAAATTGCCCAGGCTGGCCTTGAACTTGGGATCCTCTTATCAAGTCTCTGGAATTATAGGAGTAACCCACCATACCAGCTCTTAGTCAATTTTGATAAAAGTTAATCAGTTCTATTGATATTTTCAAAGAAACAAATTTCAATTTCTTTGATTTTATGAAATTTTTTTGGTTCTCATTTTTCTTCAGTCTAATTTATATTATCTCCTTCCTCTACTTGTCTTAGGTTTAGTATGCTTTTCTTTTTATAGAGTGTTGGGGGAGTAGCTTTGATAATACTTTTGAGAGCTTTCTCTTATTATTGCTATAAATTCCTCCAAGCTATAAATTCCTCTAAGCACTGCTTTTAAGTGCTTTGTCACTGGAATGGTGCTTTGTCATTGTCTTTCATTTTAACTCTTTTCTCATTTCTCACATGATTTCTTCTTTGACTCATTGGTTATTTAGGAGTATATTGTTTAATTTCCACAAGTGTGTTTAATTTCTTTATATGTTCATTGCTTAATTTCTATATTTCTTTTTTTGGAAGGGAGGAACCTGGGGATTGAAGTCAGCGGCACTTGGCCACTGAGCCACATCCCCAGCCCTATTTTGTATTTTATTTAGAGACAGGGTCTCACTGAGTTGCTTAGGGCCTCACTAAATTGCTAAGGCTGGCTTTGAACTCATGATCCTCCTGCCTCAGCCTCCTGAGCCACTGGGATTACTGGCTTACTCTGCTGTACCCAGCTAATTTCTATATTTCTTTGTGTGGCTCATTTCTAATTTCATTCCACTGTGCAGCATTAATCTAGGGAAGAAAAGGAATGCTAATGGCCTGTATCTCCCAGGGAGATACAACAGCTCTGACCGGGAGCTGGAGGTAGGAGAACCCCATCCATCGTCTCAGCCACATCTGTCTCATGAACCAAATGTGAGAGGGAGAGAGAAGGTAGTGGCTCATGTGCCACAGATTCTCCTTTTTATTTTTATTTTTTATTTTTAACCAAGATATAATAGATTTTGTTGAGTAAATATTTCTTTGATTCCAATATGCCCTTAGGACCCTTTCCAGAAGTTTGAAGTGGTTCTTTTCATGAAAGAATTTTATCTGTTATGGTTGCTTCTCTTGAAAAGCAGTTCATAGATTTCCTCGTACCAACAATGCAGAAGTTGAATCTGTCCTTTGTATCTGAATAAACTGTGTTTATGAAGAAATTTCCACTTTGGAAGAGCCTAAAGCAACTCTACTTTTCCAAGGCAGTGTTTTTCATTATAGAATGGAAATATCTATTATTATTACCATGAGTAGTGTAGCTTCAACATACTTCCCTATAATTTTGTAGGTGAAAGAATCATCAATCTAATTTGTCAAATGACTGGACTAATTTGAATTACAAACATCTTAGGTTAAATATAGTTACATCAAATACTTTCTTTGTAATTCTTTGGAGTTATATTTTCAAAATAAAATCTCTAACTTTCAGTTAGAAAAGAAATTCCAGATATTGTGCTTACAGATCCTCTTTCAAATACAAGTGTAGCAAAAGCAAATCTTTCTGAGCTTTATGTGTCTCTTTTCAACTAATTGGTAAGTCATCTGTTGCCAAGCACATTGAATCACCTGTACAGATACCAGGATTGGAAACTTCACTGAGTAAGAGAAATAAGTCTGGAAGAGCAGAGGGTAAAACATGAAATTGTCAGATATATGTAGACAGAGAATGGGCAGCACTGGAATAATGCAACCTATTATTTTAACTCTTGCTTGTAAATGGTTTGTAGAGACATATTTTTAATAAACATACCACAAAGCATGCTGATGGGTCAGTCATTATTTTTGGGTTGCCCCAAAGGAGGTGGCCCAATGCATTCTTTTATAAGTTTGATTTTGCATGAAAAAGACTTGGGAGGGTTTTTTTTTCCTCCCAGACATTTAGTTTGTAATTAGGCTACGTTTAGATTATACTTCATGATAGATGGAAATACCTTGGTAATGGCTTCATGCTCTAAACAACTAGCTTCTTTACAGACAAAAGAAATTGAATGAGAGAACCCAAAATATGGTGTAGTTTAGGCATTTGGATGGGAAGGTGAGGCCTGGGCTCTGAAATTATTGGTATGTTGCTAAGTAAGCTAACTTTTAATTTTTGTCCCTTTGTTTTCCTTAGAAACTAAATGAAGAGGCAAAACATATCATGTGTATTTATTATACATTTGAACTAAATTATGACATTACATTTTGCATAAAATATCAAAAATTTTAATTAAAATTGCTTCTTAATAAATGAGGGGCAGAGGTATGAAACATAATGGAATGAGATAGACATCATTACTCTATGTACATGTATGATTACATAAATGGTGTGAATCTACATTGTGCACAATCAGAGAAATGAAAAGTTGTATCCCATTTGTCTACAATGAATCAAAATTCAGTCTGTAAAAATCAAAAAAATATAAATAAAAAGGAAAAATAAATATTCCTGGCCTATCTAGTAGATTAGGGTCTAAAGCAAGATTCAAAGAACCTAAATCACTGGGGTCAATTTCATATTTCATTTGCCAATCCTTGCTATCATTTACCATGTACTCTAACCACTGCTTAATATAACCATTGTCTTTTCTAAATATAACATTTATTTTATCTCTATCCTTTTCCTTAAAATAGTCTAAACTTTTATAAGGATGGTTTCGGTTCTAATATATTTGGCTATTTTTGGATTAAAATAATTTTTAGTTTAAAATTACACTTCAGTACTCATAGGACTGATCCTGTTAAGACATGCAACAATTGAGAAATTACTTCATTTTTTTTTTATCAGACTCACAGTAAACACCCAGGGTGTGTGTGTGTGTGTGTGTGTGTGTGTGTATGCCCTTGCGTGTGTTTCGCTAGTTTCTGGTACCTATTGAGTGGGCATGAATGGCATGTATACAGTTGTCAAATGAACACTTAGAAGAATCAAGAGTTTGTATATAGAACATCTCTGAGATCAGGAAAGGGCAAGCATTTTCAGCAGGTGGAATCTTCCTTTTGTCTGGGTACTGTCAATGGCTCCTGAACTTCTTTCTATCTCTCCAAAATGCTTCTTGGCCTTCTCTCCTTGGCTACATTACTATTCTCAGCTGTGGCAGTAGGACTCTTCCCTCTGTAAATACAGAACTCAGTTTCTCAAATAATTAGCAACAAGATACTGACATTCTTTCCCAGAGTTCAAAATTATCTAGCCAAATACTAGAACCATTTGCTTCATTACTTCAGTTTGACAAGAAAAAAACATTTGCTAATACTGTGCTTCTATAGTCAAACTTGTGAACATCTTATATTCAAAAAGGTTGTTTCCAACTGCTTGATTGTATTTCTTTTTTGAAAAATTTTCTGTTGTAGATTGACATAATACCTTTATTTTATTGATTTATTTTCATATCATGCTCAGGATCAATCCCAGTGCCTCACACATGCTAAGCAAGTGCTCTACCCCTGAGCTACAGTCCCAGTCCCCGGGATTGTAATTTTTAACTTCATCTCTTTGTCCATCAAAGGGTATAGATTTGATAGTATAAATATGCATTAAATTATCCTTTAGCAATGTTTGTACTCATGGTTAGGTACCGAACTGTAATGTGGAGAGAATACCTCCTGAAAAAACATTTAAATTGCACAATCTGAATTCATGGGAAGCTAAATTAAAATGTTACATTTAATTGGTGTAAGAAGGTTTTTCAAACACATGAAATGCAGTGCCACTACTGCCTCCAATAAGCTTGAAGTGGAAAGTTATTCTTTTTTTTCTAAACCTAAGCTAAACCATATTTGTACTCCAGGTTCTTCCTACTCTGCCTGAAGTGGCCTTGCTTGCTTCAGCTCTGCGAGGGAATGCCCACACAGCAAGCAGAAGCAGAAAGTCAGCAATGCTCTGAAAACTGGGGATAAATATCAAAACATTTCTGGCACTTTGAAGACTTACCCCTTACCTTTGTGAATCAAAAATTATTCATGTGGAAAATAAAGTAAGGAAGTCTATACAATTAGTATAGCCCCTTAGATAGGGATTTGGTTATCTTTTTTTCCTGAAGCACTAAGTTGGAAATTCCCTTTAAAATGCCCATTATACTTAAATGCACATAGCAGCCATGTGTTTAAATTTTATTTTCCATGAATTAGACTCTAAAATTCTGCTTTAGTATGTCTCTTATAGGGTGTCTGGAAATCTGTCTTTGTAACAAGCATTCTAGTTGACTTGCAAGAGGTTATAGTTTTAGAAACACTGATTGAGGCTACTCCATGAAATCTAGAGGAATGAGCTGATGCTAGTATGTCCCATATGGCTAAAAAAATTCAAAAATATTTTTATCAGATTTAACCAAATCTTTAAAAATATGTAGGTGAGCTCAAGAGACAGAAGGGGAAGAATGCTTGTGCTAGACACAGAGATAAACATAAGGCTAGAGAAATTATAAACACTCTCCATGGAAATAGATTAATTCAATCATCATATTCAATTTAATTCTCACAACAATTCTTGAAGTTACAACCCGTATGAATGTACATACTAGCTACAGCTGGCATGGTGAAACTGAGATCTGGAGGAGTGAGATCAATTTAATCCTAAGATTATGTCATGAATTTCATAGCTATGAGCAACCCAGGAATTTGGCTACAAACTTAACACTCCTAACCATTCCTAAAATCTCAGAAAAAAAGTAGCAATAAAGTATATATTATTTAAAACAAAAGAGGGAACGTATCTGTAGATGATATGATTATATGTATAGAAAATACAAAACATAGAAATAAAATTTTAGAAGTAAGATTTATTTGATGCCATCCCACTTACAGATTCCCAGTTTTATTTCTTGAGGTTTAGGAGTCTTGCAAAGGAAGTTGGTGCCTGCACAAATACGTTGGGCTATTGAACCTGTTTTTTATTTCCTAGCATTTGCGAAGTTTCTGCTCTAATTCCTAGGTCTTTGATCCACTTTGAGTTCATGTTAGTGTACAGTGAGAGAGAGGGGTCTAGTTTCATTTTTCTACATGTGAACAGCCAGTTTTCCCAGAACCATTTGTTAAAAGATGTCCTTTTCTACAAAGAATGTTTTTGGCGCCTTTTTCGCAAAGCAGATGACTTGTCTGTGTGGATATGTCTCTGTGCCTTCTAATCTATTACATTGGTCTACCTGTCTGTTTTGATGCCAAAGCCATGCTGTTTTTGTTACTATAGCTCTGTAGTATAATTTGAAATCAGGTATTGTGATGCCACCAACCTCATTCTTCTTGCTCAGTATTGCTTTTGCTGTTCTGCATCTTTTATTATTTCATACGAACTTTAGGACTGGTTTTTCTAGTTATATGAAGAGTGTCATTGGTACTTAGATGAGGATCTCATTGAATCTGTTTTATCACTTTTGGTAGTATGGCCATTTTGACAAGATTAATTCTGCCTATCCAAGTATTTGGTAGGGCTTTCCATCTTCTACAATCTTCCTTCCTTTCTTTCCTCAGTGTTGGATAATTTTCACTGTAGAGGTCATTCACCTCCTCTTTTAGATTTATTCCCAAGAATTATTTGAGGCCATTGTGAATGGAATAGATTTTTTGGTCTTTTTTTCACAGCAGATTCATTATTAGAGTATAAGAAAACTAATAAATTTTGTATATTGATCTTGTATCTTACCACTTGTTTAAATTTGTTAATAAGCTCTAGAAATTTTCTCATGGAAATGATACCAAATAAAACAGCTAATTATACAAAGAGAAAGCCTACAGAATGGGGGAAGTTGCTTGCCAGTTACTATTCTTACAGGGCAAAAATATACAGAAAATATGAGGAACTAAAAAAAATTAACACCAAAAAATGAATAACATACTCAATAAATGGGCAAAAGAACTAAACAAATATTTCTCAAAAGTAGAAGTACAAATAGTCAACAAATATATGAAAGAAATATTCAAAATGCTATCAATCAGGGAAATGCAAATCAAAATACTTTGAGATTTCATCTCACTCCAGTTAGAACATCAATCATAAAGAATAAAAATAACATATGCTAGTGAATATGTTGGGGGAATGGTACACTAATACATTGTTAGTGGAATTGCAAATTAGTACAGCCACTTTGGAAAGCAATATGGAGATTCCTCAAAAGAGTACAACTGGTACCACCATACGACCTAGGTATCCTACTCATTGGTATTTGCATGGAAGAACTAAAATCAGCATACTATACTGATACATGCATATCAATGTTTATAGCACTTCACAATAATCAAGTTATGGGAACAGACCAGGTGCTCATCAACAGAGAATGGACAAAGAAAATGTGGCATGTGTGTGTGTGTGTGTGTGTGTGTGTACACATACATACAATGGAGTTATACTAAGTATCAAATTATGGCATTTGCTGGTAAATCGGTGAAACTGGAGAACATTATGCTAAGATTTAAATGTGTTCTCTCATATGCCAACACTGAGAAGAAATAAGCAATTAAGAAAATAGAGATCCCCTGAAAATAGATGGGATAACAATGGAGTAGAGAAATGGATTAAAAGGGAGGGGATGAGGAGGATTATAAAGAGGAGGAACTCTAGAAAGAAATTGACCAAATTATTCTATGTACATGTATGATTGTGTCCTAGTGAATTCCACTTTTCTGTGTACTATAAAGTATTAATTTAAAAAGACAATAAATAAATAGATGTAAGACTAGTAGAACAGAGGAAGGGGAACAAGGGGAAGAATGTGTGGAGGGAAAAAGGAGGCATTGGGGATTCAAATGGAGCAAACTGTGTTATACGCATGTATGAATATATCAAAATGAACCCCACTATAATAACTAAAATGCAGTAATAAAACATTTAAAAAGGAAATAAGAATTCTTTATGTTGACTTAGGAACCGAATTCTTCAACAAGACTACTAAAGCACAAGAAGTACAATGAAAAATCAATAAATGGGATGGCATCAAACGAAATAGCTTTTTCTCAGCAAAGGGATCAATCAAGAACATGAAGAGAGAGCCTACAAAATGGGAGAAAATCTTTTCCACCTGCACCTCAGATAAACTTAATTTTGAGGATATATAAAGAACTCAAAACACTTAACACCAAAAACCCCCAAATAATCCAAACAATAAATGGGCAAAAAAATTGAACAGACAATTCACAGAAGAGGAAATGTGAATGGTTAACAAATATATAAAAATACGTTTAAATCACTAGCAATTAGAAAAATGCAAATTAAAACTACATTGAGATTTTATCTCATTCCATTCAGAATGGCAACTATCAAGAATATCAGTAACAATAAAAATTTTGGGAGGATGTGGGGAAAAAGGTACACTCATACATTGCTGGTGGGACTGCAAATTGGTGCAACCATTATGGAAAGGAGTATGGAGATTCCTAAGAAAACTTGGAAGGGAACTTGGAATTTGACCCAGTTATCCCACTCCTCTCAACATATACCCAAAGGACTTAAAGTCTGCATCTTATAGTGATGCAGCCACACCAATATAGCAGATCAATTCACAATAGCTAAACTATGAAACCATCCTAGGTATTCTTCAATAGATGAATGGATAAAGAAAATGTGGTACATATGCACAATGGAATATTACTCAGCCATAAAGAAGAATGAAATCATGGTATTTTCCAGTAAATGAATGGAACTGGAGACTATACTGATAAGTGAAATAAGCCAATCCCAAAAAACCAAATGCCAAATGTTGTCTCTGATATGTGGATGCTGACACAAAATAGGCAGCAGGGAAGAAGTGGAGGTTCAGGGAATTGGACAAGGGGCATTGAGGGGAAGGGAGAGGGGATGGGAATGGGAAAGACAGTAGAATGAATTGAACATAACTTTCCTGTGTTTGTATATGAATACAGGACTGGTATAACTCCACATTATGTATAATCACAAAAATGGGAAGTTATATTCATGTATGTATGATATGTCAAAGTGCATTCTGTCAAAATGCATAACTAAAAAGAACAAATAAAGAGAGCAATTTGAGCATGTAAGATCAAGATACCAAAAATTTTCTAAATAGCTACCACAATTTAAAAAATCAATAATGATTTAAAAACAGACGGTAGCTGCAAAATCTATGAAGAGTTAAAGGAATTACTATAATAAAAATGCATGAGGCCTGTTCAAGGATAGGAATGATATTTGTAACATTCAAATATTGCTATAAATGCTCAAGGATAAACAGAATGACAATTTCTGCTGGCAGACTCAGACCCACCTCACTGCCTGTGTGAATTTGAATAAAGGAGTAAAGCATATCTGCAGCCTCTATATTGCTTCCAACTCTCCCCATCTATTAAGAGAGTAGGTCTGAAAGTTTTGCCAATGGACCAGTAGCATGGCCATCAGCATTATTTGATAACTTTTTTAGAAGTGTGCTACTCCAGAACTATTAAATTAGAAGCATTGGAGTTGGACCTCTAAAATCTGCTATTTTCTTAGCAAGGTTTAGAATTTTTATGAGCACCTCTTTATGGGGCACAATGTACATTTCAGTACATTTACACATTGTGTAATCATCAACTCAGGATATTTAGGTTATCCATCATCTCCAACATTTATTATTTGTTTGTGATGAGTGCATTCAAAGTCCTTTCTTTTAGCTGTTTTGAATTATATTATACAGTATTGTTAATTATAATCACCCTTATGTGTAATAGTATACCAGAACTTATTCCTGTGCTTAGGTTGTGACTTTATAGGCTCTCTGTTATGGTTTTGACCTGAAATATTCCCAAAAGTCTTGTGTACAGAGGTGGGGATTGTAAGCAATGATTGGATCACAAGGACTTTGACCTCATCAGTAAATTGATACGTTGGAAGAATAAATCTACTGATAGCTCAGTGGACAGCTGGACAGTGAGATCTAGTTGGAGGAAGTAGGTCACTGGGGGCATGCCCTGGAAGGACATATCTTTTTCCTGTCCTCTTCCTCTCTCCCTCCCTGTTTTCTCTGATACACTCGTCTACCATGATGTTCTGCCTCATCTCAGGCCCAATACAATGGTACCAGTTGACCATGGACTGAATCTTCGGAAATCATGAGCAAAAACAAATATTTCCTCTTCTAAGTTGTTCATGTCAGGTATTTTGGTCATAGTGATGAAAAGCTGCCTAATATACCCACCAAGAGCTGGAGAAGTCTGAGAAATACTGTTCTAGATTCCTGTTTTATATGTAGGAATTTCCTAGTGATCATATTACAATGCTGATAGTTATACTGATACAGTGTCTGAATTGGGGACTGAGACCTTGCATTTCAAACAATGAAATTAGAAATTTCTCTTGTTTAAACCATCTAGGATATAGTACTTTGCTCTAGCAGCCCTTGCAAACTAGCACTCTATATATGATGTTCATTCTTCAGCTTGCTCTTCCTAATGTTTTAAGTGACCAGCTCTGCTTTCAAGGTACTAGATACTTACTGTTCATTTCTGGACTTGTGTGTATTTTATTTTTGCTCATATGACTCAGTGATTCTAACCCTTCTGTTATGGCTTAGCTATGAGGTATCCCCTAAAAGCTCACATGTGAGACAATGCAGAAATACTTAGAGGTGAAATGTTTGGGTTATAAGAGCCATACCCTAATTAGTGCATTATTCTATTGATAGGGATTAACTGGGTGGTAACTACAGGTAGAGTGTGGTTGAGAGAATAGGTCCCTGGTGAGTACAGCTGTCTCTCTCTGCTTCCTGGTTGCCATGTTCTGAGCTGCTTTCCTCTGTCATGCCTTCCTGCCATGATGTGCTGCCTCACCTCAGGCCCAGAGCTATGGAGTAGACCACATATGGACTAAGGCCTCTGAAAATGTGAGCCAAAATATACTTTTCTTCTTCTAATTTTTCTTGTGAGATATTTTTCTCACAGTGATGAAAAAAGCTGACTAAAATATATTCCTTACACCACCTTCCATCAAACTACCTTTAGCCCCTTTTCAGTGAAGAGTTACTATTATGTTATTTTTTTTGTTAGCAATTTGCCATATATTTTAACAATTTATGGAGGTTTTATTTTTTGTTTTTGTTCATGCTTTGTTAATAAACTTGAATGATTTTTAAATGTTCTCTCCAGATCCTATTTTCCCCATAAGCCCTTTCAGATGCCATGCCATATATGAATCACAACCTGAGGTTTTTCAAGAATACACATAAACTCGGTGTCTTAAACAATACATCATATTCTTATCTAACAATTTTTGTGGATCAGGAATCTGTGGATGGCTTAGCTGGATGCTTTGCTTCAATTTATTTAAAAAGTTTCAATCTAAAGGCCAGGTGCAGTGGTATACACCTGTAATCCCAGCAGCTCTGGAGGCTGAGGCAGGAGGGTAGGAAGTTCAAACTCAATCTCAGCAATTTAGCAAGGCTGTAATCAACTTAGTGAGACCCTGTCTCGAAATAAATAAATAAAAAGGACTGGGGATGTGGCTCAGTGGTTAAGTGCCCCTGAGTGTCTATATATATACATATATAGAGCGAGAGTCCAGGACTGAGATATTTTCTAGAGGCTTGACTAGGGAAGGATTCTCTTCCAAACCCATTCAGTAGTCTGAAGAATTATTTTTCCCATTGTGTTATTGAGAGTATCAGCTTTTTATTAGCCATCAACCAGATAGTCTCCCCACAGTTCATTCCCAAATAGGTTTTTTAAAATGCCCATTTCATTAAGCTCACAAGGAGACTGTCAATTCATTTTTTTAAATGGAGTCTTCTCTAAACAGAGTTTTACATAATGTAACATATACCCAAAGTCTGATCTCCCATCAGATTTGACATACAAGGTAACCTATAGGAATGACATGTCATTGCCTTTGACAAGAATTGTTAGAAGCGAGTGATGAGTTTTGCCCACCCTTAACAGGAGGGAATTGCAGAATGTCATGAATAGCAGGAGGTGGAAATCTTTAGAGGAGCCCTTAGAATCT
The DNA here is from genome assembly GCA_020662805.1 of Glaucomys volans. Lineage (NCBI taxonomy): Eukaryota > Metazoa > Chordata > Mammalia > Rodentia > Sciuridae > Glaucomys > Glaucomys volans. The sequence goes on from JAJEJO010004117.1 coordinate 46,946, forward strand.
GTCTAACACATGCATTTTGGCAGTATTATCTTTAACATGAGAAATTCTTTTACCTCCTGCATGGATAAAATGTGTCATTTATACCTCAGAACCAGTTATTGGAACCAGGCCACCAAACCATGATATACTGGTGTTTAGTCACATCTCAACCACATTCCCTTCCAGGTATGTAAGTAATGTTTCAATATTTAGGCTTGAATTCTAATATTCAGAATTTCACATCTGATGTCTGACAGGACTACCCCATGAATCCTGCAAAACATTGGCTCCTTCCCATTATCCTCTATTTAGTTTCTCATCCCTCCTCCCGAGGGAGCTTACAGCTATTAGTTTTATAAATGAGATGAAGAAAGGGAGAACTGACATGTGTCTCTTTCTTCCTTCAGTATTTTTTTAGCACGTCCTGCCCTGACCCTTTCCTGTTCCCAATAGTTTGACATTCCAAATATGAATTATCTAGTCTAGTTGGTTTGTCCTCTTCTAAAACTTTGTTCTGAGATGTTCGCAGTGAAGGATGCCCACTTAATGTTGGCAAGAGCGGCATCTTGATAGAAGTATCCAGGAATATAGAAATCAATCCCTTTATAATATTTTAAACAGTATGACATTCTATAAGCACCCATTTTCAAGAAGAACCTTTAGGATATACAAAAAGGATAAATATTTCTTGTACAAATATAAGTCTCTCATTTAGTCTTCCTTTATAATCATACCTTTCCCTTATGTCAAATTATTTTTAATATTCAATGTATTAGTAAAATGGATCAGTAGTAACCACTTGGGCATTTTCAAATAGAAAAATTATGGTTGAATATCCCAAATTGCATTTACAATGAAAGATGTTTCATGCTAGTGACTCAGATCTTGACAAACGAGGCACAACATTCATTAGTTTAATGTTTTCCCCCTATTGTGATAGAAATGCATAATGACACAGTCTAAGTAATGCGAAATTATTCAGCAATGTAAGAAAAAATTCAATAAGCACTATCTACCAGTTGCAGTTCTTAAACTCATCTTCAGATTTCTTCAGTTGAAAATTACTTGGGAGATTGTGAAAAACTTGCTACTTTTTTCATTATCATCCCTTATTTATTTTTACTGTCAATTTATCTCAAAACACCTAATACAATGAATTCTTACTCTCCATGAGTCTTTAGGATAAAGGATGCAAATAGTCATGGAGAGGTAAAAATAATAAAGTTATTAGGCATCCACGTTTATAATCCCATAGCAAGGATTACAGAATCAGACAATATACCTTAAAACAATGGAATGAAGGCAAAGGGAGAAGGTCGTATGCCTAGTCTTCTTCACATTAGGCTGGATCCCAACCCTCAAAAAATTGCCTGGTGTAATGGAATGAACCCAGATGTCAGCATCAGGAGACCTCTGTTCAATTTAAGGTTTTGACTGTATTTTCTAGACCTCAGTTTGTTCCTTTCTTTCTTCTTTCTGGTGCTGGGGATTGAACCTAGGGCCTTGAACATGCTCAGCAAAACACTCTACCACTGAGCTATATCCCCAGTTTTTTTCATAAGCAATATTAAGTGGTTGAACCCATCTAGTCACTAGATGATAAAAAAATGCATTTTAAATAAATTTACCTCACCTGGATAGATCCATTAGGGAATTCTTTTTATTCATAGTGCACTATTCATATGTTTTAAAATTTTAATACCATTTTTATCTTAATTGTGAAGTCAAACAATTGAATTTTATTGTATAAATTTTATACTATTTTCCTGATATATAGCTGTGATTGGTTCTATCAAATTGTGTTGTTCAGCCCCATGCCAAAGCAGTGATTCATTGTGCTGCAATGTAATAAGGCCATACATCATCATCGGATGAATCTGGGTTCAAATTGTGGCTCCACATATCACTAGGTTTATGACCTTGGGTGAATCCTTGGTCTGTGAGCCTATTTGTCTGGGAAGAGGTCAGTCAAAATTACTCCTTTACATATAGTCATAATTCTCTTGCTTTTCTCTCACTTCACTATATCCTTTTGGTAAAGCCACCCCTGGATGAAATTTGGTTCCCAGGATATTCTCAAGTGAGCCTTTTATATATATTATCTACAATTGTACAGTTTTCCCTACTTACTTTTTCACCCCCTCAGATAACTATATCTTATCTTCTTTCCTTAATGTTCTTATAGATTCCCTACCTTAACTTATCTCAGAGAATTAAGTTTAGATAGGAGGGACCATGTAATGAATTCTGGGTTTTTGGAATGGGAGTAGAAGGCATGGTTTACATTTCAGGTCACCTCTAATTAAAAACAATGAACTTCCCTGTCTTTTCCCATTCTACTCACAAACTAGAATGTGATATATGAACATAGAAGCAACTCTACTTTAACCATGAAGTTGAGGACAACCTCAGGGAATGGTAGGAAAAAAGCTATATAGATCTTATTTCTTGAGTGACTGCATTGAACAGAGTAGCTCCTTCAGTTCAGAGCAGTCAAATTGTTGCATGAGAGAAACATTGACTTTAGTTTTGTGTAAACCACTAAATGTGATTCTGTTACACAATATTAGCATTAACAGTATATATGTTATGATTAAGTTGTAAATTTCATGCAATAATTTCATGAATTTTAAGTGTATAATTCAATTTGTATTTTATCATTTGTAATCTGGTATGATTGTTTCTCAAAAGTAAGGTATAGCCTGTTTCCCTCACCCCAGAAAGTTCCCTTGTTTTATCTTTTTGTCAATCCCCATAGGCAACCACTTTTTCATTTCTATTGCTGTAAATTAGATTTAGCTTTCATGGACTTTATATAAATGGGATAGTATAGCATATACTCTTTTGTGTCTGGGGTTACTCAGCATAAAGATTTTCAGACGCATTCATGTGTCATATGGATCAACAGTTCATTATTATCTGTTTTCTAAGGTTGCAAGTGTTAGATAATATCATAATTTATCAATTCCTTCATTGATGGGGATTTGATATGATTTTGTAATTATTGGTTATTATGAATATTGATGGATCTTTCTTATAGAGGTAGATATACAACTCTAGTTTTTTCACTTTTCTTGAATAAATATCTAGTTATTTGCTAGGTAGAATTATGGGATTGTAGTATATATACATGTTAAAATTTTATAATAAATTCATGAACAACTCTTCAAAGTTTTGAAAACAATTATTTTGGTGTTTGGGATTAAACCCAGAGCGTTGTACATGTTAGGTAAGTGTTTTTGCTACAGAACCATACTCCCAGCCCTGTTTCAAAATCTTTGTACTATTTTTCACAACTACCAGGGATGTTTCATAGTTTCTGTTGCCTTCATGATGAGTATTTTTTTGTACTGCTGTGTCAATTTGCTATTAATCCCATGGATAAATTCTCCATTGAATACAGAACATATGATTTTTCTGAGTATTTTAAGCCAGGCAACAAATAAAAATTAAGAAATGAGTGATGAGCATTGGAAAAGAAGTTATAATTATCATTATTTTAAGGAATAATCTCATCTACAAAAAAAATAAAAATAAAATAACTAATAGCACTAAAAGTAAATACTGGGAAAATAACATTCAAAGTGACAAGAAAAACATAAAAATAAGCTTTCCTATATATGAGAAATAATCAATTAGACAATAAACACACACACACACACACACACACACACACACACCAAACCATTTAAACTAGCTTGCAATGATAACTATAAAAGTACTTGGAAGCAAATCTAATAAGAAAAAAAAACAACAACAAAAAACTAAGGATTGCTTTGGCTATTCTCGGTCTCATTTTTCCAAATGAATTTCATGATTGCTTCCTGTGTTTCTATGAGGAACATCATTGGGATTTTAATTGGAATTGCATTGAATTTGTATAGCGCTTTTTGGTACTATGGCCATTTTGACTATATTAATTCTGCCTATCCAAGGACATGGGAGATCTTTCCATCTTCTAAGGTTTTCTTTAATTTCTTTCTTTAGTGTTTTGTAGTTCTCATTGTAGAGGCCTTTTACCTCTTTGGTTAGATTGATTCCCAAATATTTTAATTTTTTGATAAACCAATTATGAAATTCATTTGGAAATCTAAGATACCCAGAGTAGACAAAGCAATCTTAAGCAAGAAGAGTGAAGCAGGAGGTATCACAATACCAGACCTTAAACAATACTACAGAGCAATAGTAACAAAAATGGCATGGTTTTGGCACCAGAATGGGCAGGTAGAGCAAAGATATATTTCCATATTAATATCTGAATTCAATATAATCACAGTAAAATCCCAACTTGATAAACTGACTTTGAATATTCTGTAGAAAAATAATTATCAAACAAAAATCAGGTAAATTTGACCCCTTATTAAATAAATAAATAAATTTATATTTGATATTCTGTGGTACTTGAGTAGGTAAATAAATAAAAGGAACAGAACAAATAATCTCATTTATGTGTTATATATCTATGGAATTTATAATGTAATAACAAATCTGCGGGAAAAGAATGGGCTATTTAAAAAATTCTGGAGAATTGCTTATCCATTTGATATTAAACTCCTACAGCATAACATGAAGTTAAGAAATTAAACTGGATAGAAGAGTGATTTGAAATAAAGACAAAAATAGGCATTGGAATAAAATATAGGAGAATATTCCATGACCTTGATGTGGGGAAACAGTTCTTGGAAAAAAAATTGCTACTAGATTTATATACTTGGTATGCTAAAATTCCAGAATTTCTTATGGAAAAACAAACTATAACCTGAACTGAAAGACAAAATGTGTGCACCATATGTAGCCATAGATTAGTATCCAAAATATATAAATAAATAATTACTAAAATTCAATGAAGTAAAAAGGTCTAATAGAAAAATGGCAAAGAATTCACTCCAGAAATTCCAAGAAAAAGTAATACAGACAGGATGTACCTATATGAAAATATATGTATTCTCACTCAGATTCACAATTATCCATATTATGGGCATAAAATAAAGTTTGAAGTTTTGAAATGAACTGTCAATGAGGTGATTATAAATGACTATCCTGATATCCAACATGTTAGAATAAAAACAATATTAGTTTTCCACATTGGAGGATGATATGAGAACATTTATTATAATTTAAATTTTACATAAAGTGTAGCAATTCAACTTCCTTTGTATCAGTATTAGGAAAACCTTCATGCATACATGCAAAGAGGCATGTACAAGAAATACTTGTTGCATTTTTTGTAAAACCTGAAAAACCTATTATTTAAGAAATGGGCGAAGAGATTATATACATTAATTCCATCTATTCATGACATAGAATATTATGCATCAGTTATAGAAGACGTAGGCTTATGTATACCCATATTGTAATGCTTCAAACCATATTATTGAGACAAAAATATTACAGAACAATATGTATTTTCTCTTTTGGTAAAAGCAACTAAGATAATGCTATGTGATGTGTGCCCTACACATACACACATACATGCACACGTGCACACACAATTAGCGTTTTTGTACATATCCCTGGATTCAGAGAACAATGGTTATGTCTGAACATCTGAAAGTGGTGCTGGAAGAGAGATCATGAAAGGGAGGAGAATTTTTAAAAATTATTATCTGAGTTTGGATTTTACATTTAGTAAACATTAGTATGAGAAATACATCATTCTCTCTTCTCTTTTAACTCAGCATATTACTTTAAAATGTATTTTATATTGTTATGTATGCATATCTCATGTTGCTTCCAAGTAGGCATAATATTTCATAACATGTAACACATTTTCCCTAGTGAGGGAATCCCTGTTTGTTTTCAAACTGCCTATACTGGAGGCCCTCACTTTCTTTCTATTCTTTTTTGAAACCACTTTGATGAGGCTTTATCTTTCCCAATCCATTTTTCCTGATCTTTTAAGGGTCATCAATGATCTCTTTGTTGCAAAATCCAGTGGTGCTTTGTCAGTTCAGGTCTTAATAAACCTCTTAGTAGCTTTCTGCAAATTTGACTACTTTTCTTATCTGCACTCCCTCTTCTAATAACTAGGATTATATGTACTCACCCAGACATTTCCCTATGTATTTATATAAATATGTATATAAGTATACATGGTTACACATATTTATATAAATGTATTTATATTACTATTTATATATATAAGTGTATATATGCACTTACAAAGCAAATATACCATTGCTTTCTTCAATTGACTTCAGGTATATCACTCTCGGTTTCTATTCTATTTTACTGGCAGTTACTTCTTTATCCCTCTTGGTGATTTCTGTTCTTCACTTCAACTTCTAAACAGTGAATTGTCCATCATAAATTTTTTTATTTACCAATGAGTTCCAAATTTATATTTCCAGCCCAAGCTTTTCATCCAAACATTAGATTCCAGTGTCCCACTGCCAGCTTGACATTGTTTGCATGTTTAATAATACTATTGAACTTAATGATTCTTCTTTCCAAAACTTGACCCCCCTCAAAAGTCCTTTCCACTTAACAATTTTCAGTCCTATTCTATCAGTGTTTCAGGACAAAATAATTAGAGGCATCTTTGTCTATTCTTTATTTTTTATAAAATGTATCCAATCAGCAAATCCTGTTTTAAAAACATATCCAAAATCCAACTATGTATCAGTGCTTGTAATACTAGTACTCTGGATCGAATCACTGTCATCTCTTGCCTATACTATAAGTATAGATTCCTATGTGATACCTTTCCTTTCCCTTTTGTCCTCTTGTAGCGTGTTCTCAATACAGTAGCCAGAACAATATTTTATAGTAGTGAGATCAGACAATCCTGTGCCAAAACCTCTCTAATATTTTCCCATCACACATAGAATAAATTTCAAAATTTGACCATGGCTACACAAGTCATTATATAACTTGGCCTCTTGCCATCCTTGGAATTCATTGTAACTACTCTTCCAGTTGTTCACAGTACTTTAAGCACTTTGACCTCATTGCTGTTCCTCACCCTACAAACATTCCCATCATGATGTTTCCTCTCCAACATTACAGCAACCATACTTTATGCTTTATGTCTTTATTTCTCATCTATGATACCTTAAAATTCTTTTCACTATTTTCTCTAATTATAATCTTATGCCTGCCAAATATATTATTTATACTGCTACTAGGATAGCATTTTTACAATGCACATTTGACCATATGATTTCCTTATCTGAAATCTTTAAAGGTCTTTAATGGTTTTGGATCAATTTTAAACTCATAGGCAATGGTCTACGAGGCTCTTCATAATCTCATTGTTGCCTACATTTTCAGTCAGCTCTAGAAAGTAAGACCTGTTCATCATTGGACACTTCTATACTTACTGTTCTGTGTTTCTGGAAATCTTCCTCAGTCCATATGATTTCTCCTACTCCTAGTCTATAAAACATTTGTATATTCTCAGATATTGTCTCTTCACAAAAAATATTATCTAACTATCCTACCCACTTGTTTTAGTGAAGTTTTTTGTTGCTGTGACTAAACGACCTGACTAGAACAATTAGAGGATGAAAAATTTATTTTGGGGCTCAGGGTTTCAGAGGTCTTAGTCCATATATGGCTGACTCCATTCCCTTAGGCTCAAGGTGAGGCAGAACATCATGGCAGAAGTGTGTGGTGGAGGAAACCAACCTATATCACATCAGGAAGCAGAGATAGAGCTCTGCTCAACAATGAAAAAATATATACCCCAAAGGCACCCCCGCAAGGACCTATCTCCTCCAGCCCCACCCTCCCTGCCTGAAGGTATCATCCAGTTAACCTATCAGGAGATTAATTCACAGACTGAGTTAGGGCTCCCATAACCCAATTATTTTACCTCTAAACCTTCTTGCATAGTCTTATGCACATGAGCTTTTGGGGGGCACCTACTATCTAAACCATAACAACACTGTTAGAGAAACATTTCTATCTGTACTTGCAAAATTTCTAATACATATGGATAGCAAAATAATATACATTATTATGGTACCTTATATGCATCTGTCTCCAAATAAATTGTGAAATCTTCGCAGACAATGGTAGTCCTATTAATATCTGCATCACAAGTATTTAGCACAAATACTGGCAAAAAAGGTTTGTTAAGTATTGATCAACTGACTGAGTAAAAAATGATGAATTCAGGATCCCAAAGAAGCTTTCTAGATATGTTTATAATAGTACACATAATTCTTTTAAACATTAAAATGACATATGCAATACTCACCACCCAAATAATTTTGTACATATTTAAGCATTTTAATACACAGTGGCTTTGAAATTTTATTAGTTAAAATAATATATGGTCAACCATTAGATTGAGTCAATGTTTCAGAGCAAGATGGAACAAATGAGTAATGTGATCAAGCTTTGTACATTGAGTGACCCGAAGAACTGACACTTCGTTTGGTTGTTTGCTATTTCTTTAATGAACCGGAGCAGTTTTCTTAATTAGCAAGGGCCCATCTGTTTCAAGAACAAATGGCATTTAGTATAACAAGGACTGAAACAGTAAGACAGCTTAATTTTGGAGTGCAAATGGCAATACTAAGTGGCATAATTACTAGTTTGCATTTTCCAGATATGGTTTAGTAGGTTTTTTAGAGTAGAGGTCAATATGGTCACTGTATCCTCTAATAATTCAGTGTAGTGATTGTTGCTATTTCTCTAGAGAGGAAATAATACTATCTGTTGGAGCACACAATGAAATGTTTATGAAACAATAAGCTTGTTCTTTGGGTTTATAATATGACATATACAACAAGGCCATTCTTTTGAGGTAAATATAAATTGAGTTTTCCATATTACAAGTTTTCCTAGGGGAAAGAGCTATTATTTCTAGAAAATTTTCATTAAATTTATTGTGCAATATGTATTTTATAGTCCTTTACAAGTTTATAGCTCTTTTACACACTTGCCATATTCAGGAACAACTCCCTTCCATGGATTAGACCTAATTCTGGTCCTTTCAAAATAAGCAACAAGATAGAAATTTTAGGAGCCAGGAAGTATAAACCTGTTTGCCACTTTATCTTCTAACTCAAGCAACATTAAATAGCAGTCAGATATTATGCACATTAACTTTGGCCTTCCTCTTGTGAAATTTTCATGTTTTTCATTGTTTACACAGGTCTATGCTTCCTCCATGGGGTGGAGGAGAGTAGTAGACATGGAATGTTTTGAACATATTAGAGAAAATGGATCAAATAGGAGAGCAGTCTGACACGTGATATCTGGCAGAAATGATCAGCTATAGACAATCATAATTTTATTGTGTGTTTTGCCTCTTTTTTATTGACACTATTAAAATAACAAACAAATATCAAGCAAAAGATGTTTCTCTTGGAAACTAAAAGAGCATTTAATGAAATATGATTCAGTTATTGGTTTAACTACAATTTGCTCAGGATCTACAATGAGCCAAGCATTGTGGTAGAAAAATGGTGATTTAGTAGTGAAAAACAAATTTGCACAAGGAGCTTACATTCTAGTGAGGGTAAACAATGTAAGAAATAAATAAGTAATCATAGTATGAGATTTCATTTAGTAGTATAACTTTACATAAATTAGGATAAAAGAACAGAGCAACAGGGCTGACTTGAGGATGACACTTGAATATGGCAACTTAAAATTCTTTGGAAACCTTGATAAAAATAATTTAACATAGAGTTGCAGGGCATTATTGAGGAAAAGAGTATGATTATTGAATATTTGAGATACAATGAGAGGTTAAAAGTTGACAGCAACTACAAATTTTTTTAGTAAGTTTTGTTGTAAAGAGTAGAAACAGTGCTAACTATTTTGTAAAAGGAGAAGTAAAATGGGATGGAAGCAATGAGCTAGGCAAGCACACAGGAATATGGATGTATTTTCAAATTGTACAGCTGAGAGAAAGAATTAAAGAGGACAATGGAATCAATACATAATATTCATAATATTTAAAACTCTGACCCAGAAAAGAATACTGCATCTTTGACAAGCATGCATATATGCATTCAAATACCTATACCAAGTATAATATCAAGCTAATTAATGGGAGCTGAAACCTTTGCTGGGTGTTAGAGATCTGTGCTATAGTGGTAGAAACTATAGTAGTAGTAAATTTTAAAAATGCCAAAAAAGCTCTTCAATTTAATGCAGTTCTCAGAGTCTACAAAGATTGAAGTAATTATGTTAAAAAATAACCATAAATAAACAAATGTGAAAAGTCTAGTTGATCAGTGCCAGATCAGCAATGGAAGAGAGAGGAGGAAAAGAAATATGACATTAATGCAAAAATTGTGGAAGTAAACAGGATAAAAGGATATTAAGTTTGGGGAAATGTCCTACACTGAATGTTTATGTCCCCCAGCAAAAAATTTGTATAATGAACCTAATCCTCAATGTGGATTTTGGAGGTGATTGTGTCATGAAAGCAAGACCCACATGAATAGAATTAGTGTCCCTTATAAAATTCTGCAGAGCTCTGTCACTTCATTTGCCATGTGAGAACACAGGGAGAAGATGACTGTCTATGAACCAGAAAAGAGGACCTCAACATATACCAAATATGCTAGGGCCTAATCTTGTACTTTTCAACCTCCAACACTGTGAGAAATAAAAGTCAGTTGTTTATAAACCATGCAATTGATCATATTTTGTTATAGCAGCCTGAACAGACTGAGACAGAATAGATTTACAAAGACTTAATGAGTATATTCCAAAGACTCCAATTCTGGTTGCCTTTGTCTCCACTGGACACAATACAGTTTTTGAAATTGAAAGGCTCAAAAATCAGCAAGTTAGCCAGCCAGAATTCAGTAGCAGACAAAAGAAGTGTATTGGTTTGAGACTTTTATTCCAGTTTGGCAACTATCGGATTACGTTGTTGGAACATAGGTGTAAGGGATTCAATGTGGAATTATTCTTACTTTTGAGAATAAAACATTCCAATTTGGTCAAAATGGTCAAAAGAGAACAACATTAGTTATATTAGCAATGACATTGTACTATGAAGGAAGGGGACACTGGAGGATATCAGTATTACGAAGTGAAAATTGTAGGAATCTTAAAGTAGAAGCTAGTGAAAATAGCAGAGGCGGTGATACATACTTTGAATTCTTAAGAGTCAGGAAAGAGCCAACTGCTAATTTTGAGAGAAATAGCCTTACAAAATAAAGAAGGGACGTAAGAAAGCTATTTGAAAATATCAGTTTTGATCAGATTCACTGTATCTTACCCTTGGAATTTAGATTGTAGTAAACTAGTCTCCCTCTTGCAGGTCCTTTTCAATACCAAATTGTATTAGACCAGACTTCCCTCATCCTTTTGCTATGTACAAAAGACTTTTTGAATGGAAACATAAATCTTTGTGTCAGTCAGTCCCTGTTATAATTCCTCTATTTTCTTAGGCCTAGTTATTTGGACTCCTAGAAATATTTGAAATATCTAAGTATAGGATCACTGCTGGCTAGCCCTTACAGTTATGTATCTGTCTCAATATGCTTTGTAGGGTCTGCATCTTCTATGTGTCTTGTAAATATTTGTGACCCACAGTTTTCCCCTCCATTTTTATAATATCATACATGATTCTTGGATGACCTTATTAGTACCCATGTCTAAAACCACTATGTATACTTTACAAATTGAAAATTGGGCTGAAATAACCTACAGAGTACAAATTGAAGCAGAGGACAACAATGATTTCTCAGCACAGGCTAGGGTACCTGGGGCAAGGGGAGTGGTTGACAGAAGCCCTGGCATGGTACAGAGTTGTAGAGCAACAATAACTGAGCGCAGTGCTTAGGCCAACATACTTGAGCTTGCCTTGTAGATTTAAGTAAAATCATTCAAGTTCCCAGGACTACGAAGGAAAGGTGACTGGATATCATGGCAGGACCACAGCCATCAGAAATAGAGAGCAAAAACAAGAAATAGGGAGCAAAATCCTATGGAATTAACAAAGGCACATCTCAGAGGAAGTCAGTGTAGACTATAGATTTTCGTGAACCAGGTGCTCTAAATGCCTCTGATTTCAAGACAAACATAAACACCTCCATCCTCTTAGAGAAAAGGGAAAGAAAAGAGGGTGGGTAAAACTAAATTCCTAGATTCCTCTATTCCTCGCTCCCAACCATAGCCATGAAATTTGTTATCATTTGCCTTGAATCTGCCTTTTCCTCTCCATTCACACAGTCATTGCCTCACTTCAGGCCCTTGCCACTTTCATCTTGAATAAATACAAGAGTCACATAACTAGTCTCTTGAAGATATTTTTATAGTCTATATTTCCTTTTGGAAGATCGGGTAAAAGACCCTTTTCTATAAATGTTTAAATATCCTGCTTCTAATACTCAGACTATATGTCTCAACTTTAACTATGTGTCCTTATTTCAATTTTATTGATGATAAAAGAGGTTCACAAGTGATTAAATAATTTATCCCAGGTCATTCAATTATTAAATGGCAGTATAAATATAAACTAGGACACTGTATAAAATAAGAAAATTAAAGTAAATTGGAGGTATTACTTAGGGTGAATGTAGTTTTAGAAAACAAATCACTAAAGAGAAGTTAAAAATGGCAGCATGCATTTGTTTAAATAAGTTATAGGGCTTCTACACGAAAATATCACTCATATTCCAATAATCATACTCTACATTATACAGAAAAACTAACACATAGAAATTAACACGCAGAGATACAGAAAACAAATTCCAAGTCACAACATAATAACTGATGTGAGATTGCTTCAAAGAGAGGGATACACAATTGCATTTTCACAATTGGAAATGCAGATTCTCTGGTTCTATACAGGATTAGGATTACATAAAGTCTTTCAAAAAGATGAATCTGACTTTCCCTCTCTTTGTTTTCCAGTAGGGGAGAGGGCTCATTTTTTCTGCAGCAACATCTAACTGTTCTGAGAAGCATGAAGAAATTCTGACTCCATGCCAGCTTGCTAGCTTAATGCAGCCATGTATAAATCAATTGCATTAGGGAATTAATGCATCTTGCCCTTGAACATTCATATCCATTCACTCACTTTATAAGTAAGGGGGCTGGTATGAGATCTGCTGCCTACATTAAATCAGAGGCCAGTTCTAAGTATCCACCCCATGAGGAGTAAGCTTCACATCTGAAAAAGTTTCAGCCACATATTGGTAAAGTAAAAAAGAATAGAAAGGATAAGAATATGAAATATAAAACTTGAGTTAATTAGATTTCTGTGGAACAAATGTAAGGCGATTTTACTCTTTATGAGACAAAGTGATGTTCAAAGTAGAATTTTAAGTACTTTTAATTCAATTCAACATTTATTGAACACTTACTATTTTCAAAAAAGTTTTGACACTATGGAAGATTAAAAATGAGAAGGACAGATTCCCTCTATCAAAAGCTGACAGGCTGATGTAGGGATAAAGGATAACTATTTTTGTAAGTAGTGATAGAAATCCATAGGCCTGTTTGACTATATAATGAGCAATGTATTGGTGGGAAATTCAGCTAAAGAATGCTTTTTAAGGAAAGAATGCTTTTAAGGGAAACTTCAGTAAAATTAAATTGAGTTTTTGCACTGCCCATAAATATAAAGACTAAATGATTTATATGTGACAATTATTTTCATTTTAAAATTCAATAAATTGTAAATAATGGCTATTTCTATGATGACTTATTAGAAGTCAGCATTGTAAAGAGCATATTTTGTAAAGATAAACTCAATATACACATATGAAGTCCCTAATCAACATTACATATGCGTGTGTAAAAGCTACAGAATTGTTCTATTTTGCTGAAGTTTAAAAATCATTCCTGATTTTCTTAATATCAATCTATACAATATTCTGATAGGTCAAAAAGGAGAGGCAATTTCTTGTTTTGTCCTCATAAACAACAGCTCAGCCAGCTGTCATTCTATCAAGATGCTGTTGTGAGAAGAGACATTGGGAAGACAGCTGTAAAGATACAGAACCCAAACAAGACACCATAGCCTACCAGTATAAGACAGAAAAATATGGTAAGAAATGACTGAATTGCAATGGCTTTAGGGATGGTTCATCCATCTAGGCAACTTACATTCAAATAATGAAAGAAAAAAAGAATGAGTAAAGCATTAGTTTCAGATCATGTTGGGCTCTTATGAGTACTGGCAAATCCTCTTTGTTTTAGGAACTCTGAGAAGAGATTCTTGAAATAAAAAAGATAATGTCACATCAAAAACATCAGAAAACTGTCCTTAACAGCTATTCTATTGTTAGATTCAAGGTCAAGTATGTGTTTACTTTCCACATCCTGGGCAGTAAGTTTTGACATTTAAGACCTCTGACATATACTGCTGCAACCTCCATGTGCTGAGGGAGAGGGCGGGTTGTGGTTATCTGTCAAGTCTTTGGTTTTCTTAACTGTCACAGAGTTTATTGTTCACTTTCTGGTTCAGATGACAAAGTAATTTGATTCACAGTCATAGCATTGAAAATCCCAATTGGCTTATGTTTCTAGCTGTGCCACAGGCAGGAGCAGCAATAATGCATGACAGAATATAGAAGGTATCAAGAAGGCAAAAAATAGATCACACATGAATTATAATACATCATATGGTTGTGGATAAAGATTCTGGTATTTTAAATTGATTTTAGCATCTATCTTTAACTTTCATTTTTAGAATATTTATGATACACATTTTAGAGTATTAGATGCTTTTATAATTACATAGATTGTATCTGGTAAGTAATCTTAAGCAGAAGAATTATATCTTCCAGTTTATGTTCAGAGATAAAAAGATAGATGGATTTTGTAAATGAATAAAAAGAGTGCAGGTTTCTATTTCTAGCAATATGGCAGACATGATAGCCTGAAATTCCTCCAGCTAAACAGAAATCCAAAATTAAAGTCAACAAGAGTTGCTGAATAAAAAACATCATTTCAAATGGATATGTGTAATCATAAAAATAGGGAAATCACTAGGGAACAAAATGAAGAGAGTGAACAAAAATGTTCAGCAATAAATTGGGGAATTTGTCACAAGGAAGGGGTTTATATTTGAAAGGTCATTATTGCAAGAGACATTGTGCTCACAAAAATTGGGGATTTAGAAATGAAACACATAAGTAAGGCTGAGTTCCTAAAAGAATTATGCCCTTAGTAAAAGGTAGAAAAAAATTTGTCCATCAACAGAGTAAAAGGAAAAAGAAGTCTGATTAAGTCAGATTACTGATAATTGAAGAATTAATAAATATGGGCCTCCTTGCTAATTAGTTTAATGTTCAAATGTGTCCCACTTGCATGTTCCAAGAATTCTTATGCTGAGCAATTAATATGAAATATATCTATCACATGGCAATATTACTAGGAAGGTGGTAGAAGAAAAATAAAGGTAAAAGTTCTCAATGAACTCCATTAATGACACCCACAGAAAGCTCTGTTCAGACTGTTTTTATATATATGTGCAAATAGGCCATCATGAAGTCCACTTTGTGTATAACTGAGATAGACCAACAAAAAAAAGAGAAAAACCACTTTGAATAAAAAGAAGAGATATTGTAAATAACTGAACTTCACATCTAAACAAAGGATAAGAAGAAAAATAAGTTATGTCCAAAGTTAACACATGAAGAAAATAACAGATTACACAGGAAATAAACAGTGTAGAGACCAGGGAAATAATAGAAATATTAATGAAATCAAGATTTATGTTTTTGAAATTATAAAAAAAGTTTTAAAACTTTAGCTAGACTAAAAGAGGCAATATTCAAGTAAACAAATCTGAAATTAAAGAAAAGACATTACAGTTGATGCCACAGAAATGTTTCCCATGAAAATTATGTCAACAAAGTGTACAAACAAAAAGTTCATATACGTATATACACATACACACAACTATCAAAATTTAATCAAGAAAAAATAGAAAAATATGATCAGGTCAAAAATGACTAATGCTATTGAATGCTTAATCAAAAACTTCTCAAGCAAGAGAATCTCAGGATCTAATGCCGTTACTAGTGAATTCTATCAAACATTTTGGAAGTATTAAAGTCAGTTCTCCAAAAGGATTGAAGGGGAGAGAACACTTTCACTGACATTTTATGAGGCCAAGCATTAACCTGATACCAAAGTCTGATGAAGACACTACAAGAAAAGAAAATTGCATGCCAATATCCTTTCTGAACATACATGCAATAATATGTAACAAAATACCATTCTTTTGATTTCAGTGACGCACAAAAGGGTCATATGATGTCATCAGGTGGGATTTATTCCTGGGATGCAAGAATGGTTCAACATATGCAAATCAACACATTATATGTCAATATGATGCATCATATAAACAAAATGAAGGGTAAAACATCACTCAATCATCCCAATTGATACAGAAAAATCAGTTGACAAAATTGAATGAACTTTTGTGATAAAAATGCTCAATAAACTAAGTATAATTGGAAATGAGCTCAGTGTAACAAAGACCATATGTGAGAAACCCATAGATAATATCATCTCAACATTGAAAAAGTGGAAATTTTCTTCTAAGATCAGGAATAAGAAAAGGTATCCACACTCATTACTTCTATTCAATGTAGTACCAGAAATCTTACAGCAATTAGGCATGAAAAAGAAATGCCATCTCATGTTCAACCATAGAAACTTAAAGATGTACCCCATTTGTGTACATTGAATCAAAACACAGTCTGTAAAAATAAATATAATAAAAATTTAAACAATAATAACAACCACAAAAAAGAAATGTCATCCAAAGAAGAAAAAATTTAGATTATCTCTATGTGAAGATGAATGACGATTATAAAGAAGGACAAGTGTTGATGAGAATGTGGAGCAACTGGAATCTTTGTATAATTTTAGAAATATAAAGTGGTGTAGCTGCTATGAAAAACAGTATGAAGTTTTTTCCAAAAATTAATAATGGAACTACATAATGATCCAGCATTCTCATTTCTTTGTACACAGACAAAAGAATTGAAATCAGTATGTTAATGAGATATCTCTAATTCCTTATTCACTGAAACACTATTCAGAATAGCCAAGATAAGAAAGCAATCCAAGTGTTCACTAAAGGACTGATGGATCAAGAAAATGTGGCATGTATATACAAGGGGACACCCTATCACTTTCAAAAACATGGATGGACCTGGAGGATATTATGCTAAGTAGAAAAAGCCAACAACAAAAGGAAAATTACTACATGTTTCCACTTATATGAGATATATATAATAGTCAAATTCATAGAAGTAGAAAATACAATAGTAGTTGCTAAGGGCTGGGGAGTGGAAAATTTGAGAAGTTGTTCAATGGGTATAGAGTTTGAATTATTTATGATGAATTGGTTCTAAAAATCTGATGTACAACTACATATCTGTAGTTAACAATGCTGTATTGTACACTTTGAGAATTTTAAGGAGGATAGTTGTCATGTTATGTGTTATTTCTGCCCATACACATTTAAAAGCTTAAAAGATAAGGAAGGGAACAAAAAGAAACTTAGTGACTTTGTGAGGTGTTGAGTATGCCCATTATCCTAATTATGATGATGGTATCATGAATGTTTGTATATGTTGAAACTCATAAGATTTTAAATAGTAAATATAAGCAATTCATAGTATATCATTTGTATCTCAAAAAATCTGTGAAAAAAATAAATTATAAAACACATAAGGAATGTATACACCATGAGTTAGAGCCAGTGGACATAGCAAATAGCATGATTAGAACCCTGAGGTCATTGGATAATAGGACTAGACAGAAAGTTCAAACTAGGTATGATTAAAATTAATGAATACAAAATAGAAATAATTGAAAACAAGAGAAAAGAAATTGGCATTAGAAAGAAAGATTCTTTTTAGCAATATAAAACTCAGTGGTTTTATGATATCATTCTCCTAGTCAGGTTAGCCAAAAGAAATTAGTTAACTAAATAATCTGTCCAAAATCAAATAAAATAATATGGTGACCCTACATTTAATGCCCATAGTAGTTCCAATTAAATAATGATTTCATAATTCATTCAATAAATATTTATTGAAAATCTACTAGGAATTAAATACATGGTGGGAAATAGGATGGCATTATGGAATTTACTGGTAAATGGATGGATCTAGAGACTATCATGCTAAGTGAAAAAAGCGAGCCCCAAAAGTCAAAGTTTGAATGTTTTCTGTGATATGCAGATACTAATTCAAAATAAAGGGGATGATGATAAAAAATAGAAGAAAGATCAGTGGAGTAGACAAAGGGGAATGAAGGGAAGGGAGAAGGGAGGGGATAGTGAATGACAGTGGAATGAATCTGACCTAACTTAACTACCTACGTAAATGAATATACTACAGTGAATCTCACCATTGTGTACATCCACAAGACACTAATTAAAAAAATAACAAAAAATAAATAGATCCATAGAGTAGAGTGAATGGAAAAGAAGGAGGGAGGAGGAGATGGAAAGGAGAAGTCCTAGGAACTGACTTAGAACAAATTATATTCCATCTTTTATAATTTTGTCAAAATTAATCCTAATGTTATGTATAACAAAAAAGAACCAATAAAAAATCTAGGAAAAAAGGTGAATGAATTATTCTGTTTCTAAAAAGAGGAGGACATTAGTTGCATTTATAACATATTTTTGGAAAGATTTAAAATCAGGACTTCAACTTCTTCAATAGTTATGGGATCTGTGCCCCAAAACAATCAGAACTAATAAAATGAATTCAGTAATGTTGCAGGACATAGAATCTGCATGTGAACTGGGCACAGTGGTGCATGTCTGTAATCCCAGTGACTCTGGAGGTTGAGGCAGGAGAATTGCAAGTTCAAGGTCAGCCTCAGTAACTTATTGAGGCTCTAAGAAACTTAGTAAGAACTTGCCTCAAAATAAAACATAACAAACAAAAAGGGTTGGGGACGTGGCTTAATGGTTAAGCATCTGTAGGTTCAATCCCTGGTACAAAATCAATCAATCAATCAAGCAATCAATTGATCAACATACAAAAATCAGTGGTGTTGCTATATGCCAATAGAGAATTATCTGAAATAGAAATCACTAAAGCAATACCATTTACAATAGGTATTGTACAATAGGTACAAAAATAAAAGTACCTAGTAATGAATTTACCTAAAGATGTGAAAGGTCTTTATAATAAAAATTATAAAACACCAATGAAAGAAGTTTAAGAGAACATAAAAAGTGGAAAAACATCTTGTTTTTATGAAGGAAGAATCAATACTATTGAAATGTCCAGACACCCAAAGCATTAACAGTGTCAACACAATACCTGTCAAAATATCAATGACATTTTCCTCAGAACTATAAAAAACAACTCTAAAATTCACATGGAACCACAAAAAAAAACCCCAGTAGCCAAAGTCATTTGGAGCCAACAGAACAAAGCAGGAAGCATTACCCTACCCGACTTCAACATGAACTATAATGCAGAAGTAATAAATACAGCATGGTATTGGCATAAAAACAGACATATAGACCAGTGAAACACAATAGAGTGCCTAGAAGTAAATTCACATGTTTATAGCCAACTGATTATGATAAAAGTGCTATGAACTTGCATGGGAAAAAGTGCAGACTTTTCAATAAATGGAGCTCAGAAAGTTGATTGTTCACATGCAGAAGAATGAAACAAGACCCCTACCTTCCTCCAGTTATAAAACATCAGCTAGGTGTAATTATAATGCATTGTTAAAATTAATTAAGAAAAAAGACAAATTTAAGACCTAAAGCTATGAGCTCCTGGAAGAAAACAAATAAAATTACATCAACAGGTATATGAAAAATGCTCAACATCTCTAATCATCAGGGAAGTGCAAATCAAAACCACAATGAGGTAACACCCCTCTCCAGTTAGAATAGCTATTATCAAAAAGACCAAAGATACCAAGTGCAAGTGAGGATGTGGAGAAAACAGAACCTGTGCACCCTGTTGGTGGGAATGCAAATGAGAACAGCCATTATGGAAAACGGTGTGGAAGTTCCTCAAATAATTAACTACCATGTGATCCAGCAATCCCACTGCTGGGTATATAATCAGAGGAAATGAAATCGGGATGTCAGAGACATCTGCACTCCTATGTTCAGTGAAGCACTGTTCACAACAGCCAAGACATGGAAAAAACCTCAGTGCCTTCAACTGAGGAATGGATAAAGCAAATGTTGTACATACACACAGTAAAAATGTATGCATCCCTAAATAAGAATGAAATCCTGTCATGGGCAACAGTATGGATGAAAGTAGAGGTATTTGGTTAAATGAAATAATCCAGGTAGAGAAAGACAATTACTGAATGATCTCGCTCATATGTGGAATATAAAAAAGTTGATCTCCCAGAAGTTGAGATTACAGTGGTGATTATCAGGGACTGGGGAGGCCAAGGGAGAGGGATGCAGTAGTGTTCATCAGTGGATACTAATTTTCTGATAGGAGCAAAACATTCTAAAAATTAGGTATTGTACATTTCCAAAAGCTAGAAAAGAAGATTTTAAAACTTTTTACTATAAAGAAATGAAAAATTAGAAGATAATGTGTTTAACCTGATCTGATCATTACACAATGTGTACATGTATTGAAACACACAGTATCCCATAAATATGTATATATGTTTTCATGCATCAATCAATAGTAAATTCAAAAGAGTCATAAAATCATTCAAACATTTAAAAATATTATTGATTCAGTTCTGGAAAGCTGAAAGTTTCTGAAAACTTGTCCATTTGTTTTAAGTGTTCAAAAAATTTTGTGTATAGTTATGAGTATCCACATTTCCTGTAAAACCTCTGTATCTGTAATTACATTCCATTTTCATTTGTAATATGCTTCAGTTTATTTGAATTTTTTATCATTTATATATTTCATGAAATTCTTTGATTTTTATCACATTTTTTCTTCCACTATCTTTTGGTTTATACTGTTCGCCTTTTCATAACTCATAAAATGAACACCTAACAAATAAATAAAAAGTTAAACAAAAAATTAGATACCCAATGAATTAATGTTAGAGTATTTTTCAATTATAAATATATTTTAAATTTCCATTTTAATTTTTTTGTTCACTCATGAGTAGGTTCGTATGTTTTTAATGTATGAATCTGGGTGGGTGCATTTTTCTTATTAATCTTGAATGTAATTGAAATGAGATCTGAAATTGTGGTTTGGATGATATGGTTAATCTTTGAAATTGTTGAGTATTTCTTTATGCTATAGCCTACTATATGGTCAGCATTTTATATTCCGCGTGAACTTGAGAAATGTGAATTTTGTTATTGGTGGAAGAGTATCATTTATATAACCTAACATCAATTACACAGTATTTTAATATCCATTAGGTGACCCTTATTGATTGCATCATTTGTATCTTTTATGTCCTCTCACATATTTTGATTCATCTATCATTGGAGAGTGTTGAAATCTGCAAACTGAAGATAGTTTCACCAATTTTTGTTCTTTTGTTGTTGGGGAAAGATCCCAAGGGAATTTGCATGCTAGGCAAGTGCTCTAACACTGAGTCACAGTCCACAGGCCCAGTTTCATCTATTCATCTTTTCATGTCTAGCAAACTGTTCTTTATGAATATGCAGGTGATTTTAGTAGGTTTATATATGTTTAACATTGTTAGAGATTATGCTTGAATGACCTATTATCATTTATTTCTATACATGGTGAACTTTACCATCCCTAATAATGATTTGATGAGTATGTGTATATGTGTGTGTATTAATGTCTATAATATCTGATGTGATCTGCCTACAATAGCTTTCTACGGGTGTATAGTTGCCTTGCATGTCTTTTTATCTTATTTTCCTTTCAACTTGTGCATGGTAAACTGCATATACTTGCATTTTCCCCAATTAGTCATTTTGTCTTTAGTTCATTTGCATTTATTATAATTATTGATATATTTAGACCTATTTCTATCATACTTATAATTTTCAATTGTTTCATAAAATTTCTATTTCTTCTTAATCTTTCTTATTTTTTGTGCTATCTTGCCACTCCAGTAAGACAAGAATTTTAGTAAAACTTCACATTAATTGTTTACCTTACTCCCCAACGATCATGTAAATATAAACTAAAATTCTGAGCTACTATGAATGCATTTACTCTCCTTTTTCCTTGCTCTTAGAATTTTAAATGATAACAATGATTTCACCAAAATATTTGACTACTTTAATTTCATTTAAATCTTGTAATATTCCCTTTATTGTCACTTTTACTTAAGTATGTCACACAAAGCCAGGCATAGGGACCTTGCCTGTAATCCCTTCTGCTGGGGAAGCTAAGGAGTTCAAAGTTCGAGGACAGCCTCAGAAATTTATTGAGGCTGTCAGCAACTTAGTGAGACCCTTTCTCTAAATAAAATATTAAAAAATGGCTGGAGATATGACTCAGTGGTTAAGTGCCCCTGGGTTCAACTCCCAGTAAAAGAACTACAAAAGAATGCCACACAAAAATGTTTGCAGTGTGAGACTTTGGAAAAATTCTGCTGGCCCTATAAACATAAGGATATATGAGTCAGGGCACTACCATGAGCCACACACATCTCCAAGACTTTTATTTTTTATTTTGAGACAGGATCTCACTAGGTTGCTTAGAGACTTGTGAAGTTGCTGAGGCTGACTTTGATCTTGTGAACCTCCTGTCTCAGCCCCTGAAGTCTCTGGGATTACAGGAATACTCCACTGTGCTTGGCAAGGATATTTTTATAATGACTTTATATTTAAAAGACAATTTGGCAGCATATAAATTGCACATTCTAAAGTTATTTTTCTTCTATACTTAGAAAAATTGGCTCTACCGTTCATGTAAGTCCAGGTTTACTCCTGAAAAATCTAATGTCAACTTGAGTTTCATTCCGGTGTATAGGATCTTCTCTTTCTTAAAGATTTTGTTTATTCTATTTCCTATTAATATTCTGTCCTCTAAATTTATATAGAGGTGGCTTTTTAAAATCTTTCTGCTTTAGCTCTCTATAAGGTCATTCACACTTAGGCCTTTCATTTCTTCTAATTTGAGAAAATTTATCTTTGTTATTTTTTTCGTATCTTTGTACTTTTTTCACTTTTTCTGATACTATGCCATTTTCTATCATCTGTATTTTATAGCTATTCTTTTATACCTCCTGTTTGTTTTGCTTTCTATAATATTTCAATGTTGCCTAAAAATTTGATGACTCCTTCCTGGCCTATAGCGATTCTGTTTTTTTTTTTTTTCTTCTATTGCATAGTTTATTTCCATGGTTATATTTTTTGCCACCTAAAATGATTTCCTTCTTTATCTTCTTGTGGTCTTGTTTAATATTTTTATAACTTATCTTTTTATTTTGCTTATTAGGCTAGTAAGATATTTTCAGCCTTCCTGTTCTAATACTTTTGCTTTTGTGGAATCCATATCCAGAATGTTAGATTTTAAAAATGTTTATGTTTCTTAAATGTATAATTATCTTTGTCTCTGACAAACTTTTCCCCTGGGAATATTTCGCTCTGGGTTTAAGTAATACTATCTTTTTGAAACACTCCTTTTTGGAGAGTCTCAAGCAACCATTTAGGAATGGCCCCATGGAAAAGAAAAAAGTCTCTAGCCATATTCCCAGACGTCTGCCAGCGTCTACTGAATCCATGTGAATGAAGCCACTTTGTACTTTCCAGCTGCCCAAGTGCTCCAGCTTGTATCACCACATTTAGCAGAAGAAACACCTAGTCAACTCATAACAAAATGAGAAATAGCAAATTGTTATTCTGAGCTATTAAATTCCAGGGTCCTTTGCTACATAGCAGTAGATAACAGAAACATGTGTCCTTTCCTGCCTTTTGGAGAATGGTGGCTGAATTCTCAGAGGGAGTGTTTGAAGAGGACAAGACCCAATTGCTAATGCTACCAAGTGTTATCTTATTTCATCATTGCTACTGTTCCTTTTTCCACAACTTATTTCATGGTGAAGTCCAGAGTTGACATGCTACAGACATTATAGAAAAGAATGTATAAAGAGAAGTTATGGCTCACTGAAGGTCACCAACCCAACAATGTGCCATGATACATTTAAAAAAATATAGACTTCATTGTCTAGCAACAATGAAGCTGAGTTTGAAAAATATTAAAATTAGAATTTAAAAAAATCCATATATTTGGATGTTCTAGACCACATTTAAAAAGCTCATGGAACAAGACTACATAATAATGGAAATTAGGAAATATAATGAAAATAACATATAACAAAACTCATTGGATTTATTTTTCATATTTAAAGTGAAGTGGATAACATTTCATTATATATTCAAAAGTAGGAAAGACTGAAAATGAATGATCTATGCATTAAACTTGGAAAGTTGGAAAAAGAACAACAGAATAAATTGCTATGAGATTGAGTAATGAAATCAACTTAAAATTTCTGAAGAAACTTTCATATACATTATCTCATGTATTCATTTATAATGATAAATATAAAGGGTATTCATAGTAATTTGGTTATAAAACCCAACAAGTAGATGAAACAGGTATTATTAAGACCAATTTTAAAGATGTTAGTGTTGAGGTTCAAAGAGATTTGTGAATTATTGAAGAACACATGACTTTTAAGTCATAGAGTACTAATCCAAAACAAATTTTATGAACCTGAGTTTAGAGATCATTTCACTCTATGAAAAAGACAACTTAGGTTAGGAAGGCCATCACCAGATGTGGAACTCAACTATGGACAAGAATTGTGATCCAAAATAAGCCTATTATTTTTATAAAGTTATCCAGCTTCAAATATGTTGTCATAGTACTGAAAAATAGACTAATATAGGTTGTGACATTACATTCCACAGAAGATTATAGATGTTTTCCAACCCATTCCCCCTAGTCTCTGTGTGCATTTTTTTTTCAAATCCAAGTGGTGAGGTCTACCATTGAACAGAGAACAAGAGGAAAATGCATTGCATCCATGAGACAAAGAAAGAATCACAGGCTGTCTTCGGTTGCTGCATTTGTTCACTCAGGAATTCAAATAGCATGATCCAATGGTGTTTGGGGGCATTGTCAGACAGTCAGCTAAGGCTTAATTTGACATGTAATTTAAAAAAGAAATGTGGTAATATGACTTTTGATTGTTTAACCTCTCAGTAAATCCTAAATCCCCTAGAGTAGCACCAGGAAGCAATGACCATCTAAGTTAGTAGAAACTCCTACCCTGCTTCAATCATAGGAAAATCCTTACTAATTCCTTGTTGCTGTTGAGGGACATTTTAAAAGGGAAATCATCTGCTTCAGAGAAATCAGGGATGTCCAGACTGTCTGTATAAGTAATTCATCTCATGGACAGATGATGCTCATAAGAGTCTAAGCATTGAACTTTGCATCCCTATCTAGCATAATAAAACCAATTTTTGTACTAGTGAATAATGCTTGTTGTAGTTCTTTCCCATGCCCTTTAAAAAAACTTTCCATACATATTTACTGATGATGATAATAGAAGGACTTGTATAGGGATTTATTGCTGGATACTTGCATAGGGTTATGATTTTATTTTTTAAGTACATTCAGAATTTTCTTCTCAATATGAATATTTCTGATATAAGACACAAAAGTATACCCTAATGAGAACCCATGTTCCCATGACCTAAGTAAATAATAAAGCATTACAAATTAAATTAAAACTACCTGAAATTCCTTTAAATGAGACACCCTTCCATTTTTCAAACTTTCACCTTTCTAGTGTTAAAAATTATCCTGAATTTGGTATTTATCATTCACATTCATGTCTTAATTTGCTAATATATAACATTCTTAAATAATACCTATATTTATGTTTATCATGCAAAACATAATCTAATACAACTTGTTCCTCATGAAATATGCATGATGAATACTGCTATAATTCATTTATTTTCACTGATGAAAGAATTTTATTATATGACTAAATCACAGTTCATATATTAACATAATTATTTGCTTTCTTGTTGGGCTCTAAGATTCATGAGAGTATGTTGCATTTCATTCGTATGTATCACTGCATTCCAAGTTCCTAGCAGAGAGCCCAGGAAGCACTAGGCTCTCAATAAACACATGTTGACTGAATGACTGCTTTCATGAAAGTTGATTCTGCTCTTTCAGCTCACTTTCACTAGACATGCAGTTATCTGTAGCTTGACTGATTTCTAGCCAGTGGAATGTAAGTTCAAATGTCTTATACCACTTTCAATTCTGAACCAATATCCAGCCCCTTACCCCCAGAAACCATTCCCTTCTGCTCTTTTCCCCTGATAGGTAGATGGAGTGGAGGTGACACATAGGGAAATTTGAAAGCCAGAAATTATATCTGGCATAGTCTCCATTAGTCAGAGACTCTAAATGAATATGTGAAGGAGGTCAGCTCTACAAGCTCTTCATCTATTATGTACTTTTACTTGAGTGAAAGAAATACTTCTATTGTATTTGAACATTTATAAACATGGATCATCTTTATAGTCATTAGTCTGCTGTGACTAATAAATATGTACACATGCATTTAATTCTAAACTTTGGGATGCATTGTAAAATTTCTCATATATAAAATATTTTCATTGCTGTTATTCTCCAAGATTTCAACATGTTACTTTTGATTTGGTCTGTGAATCAAGTTGCTCAGTAGATGGCTTAAAAATTTTATTGCATTTAAAATTTTATAATGGGAATAAATATTTCCATTTTATTTTTGTAATCAATGTGTATTATTGTTCAGGTGTATTGATTAGAAAATGTTATCTACCCTCCTTCTAGCCATTTGAAATGCATTAATTTATATTTATTGTCAGTGCAATGAATTATTGTGTGTGTATATTTGATCAGACTGTAGAGTTCTAGTTTTCAGGTTATGGGTTGCAATATGTATCAGTTGGCTGTAGTTTACATTATGTCATTCAGCCCTCTAACTTTATTGTGCCAGATAGTACAATATTTTGCAGAAATAGTCACAACAGTAACTTCCATCCATAGTGCTCTTGTGGAATGATACTCTCTTCCATCCAAAAGAGGAGCCTGCTTCTTCATCCCCTTGAACATGGACAAAGTCTGTGATTGCTCTGCCTAATAAAATAAGGCAGAAATGGCATTGTGCCAGTTCTAGCCATAGTACTTAATGAACCTGACAGCTTCTACCTTCTGCCTCTTGGATATTGGATTCCAGTAAGAAGTGTGACTGCTCTGACAATGACATGCTATGAGGAAGCCCTAAACTATGTGGAGACACTGACAGCTCCCACTTTTCCACTCACTCCAATCCCTGGACAAGACATGTGAATGAAGAAACTTTCATTTGACTCCATTCATGGCATCTTGCACAACCTAGTGAGAGTCAACCAGCTGAGTTTACTTAACACTAGGAATTGTGACAAATAGTATTATTTTTATACCTTTAAGTTATAGGATTTTCCTTATGCAGCAATAGATAAAATAAATGCTTTTTCTGTTGTGTATCTAACATTTCATGTTTGAAAGAGCTCAGTCATAGCATATCCCTATTACCTCTTTTCCTATTGTAAATGGTCATTCCAAAGAGGTAGGATGTAGCCCTTGCCCAAGAGTGGGTTCAAATGTTGGCACTGGTATTGGAATACATACAGCAAAATGTTTGGGAATGATTTATCACTCATACCATGAGGGTTTCCAGAGTGAGAGATGGACAGTTTCTGAGCAGGAACAAAAATGAATTAATAGGGCAGGAAAAGGAGACTATTTTGAGGTTTTCCTTATTGGCTTGAGGATGAGGTTATAGAGTGGGCCAGTTACTTATATGCTTTGATCTTCCTACCAGAACCAAAGGAGACAGCACACAGACTTTATAATCATCTTGTCTGGATGTCTGGAAGAAAGGAAAAGGGCATAGTGGGACAAGAAAATGGTCAGCAGTTAAACACAGCAATAGAGTTAGACTTTATAACATATGAGGCATTGCACTATAAGTTTCAATGCTATTTTACTGGGTACATTAATTAATATCATAACTTATGATACAATTTGTGACTTTCATTTTCTCATTATGAGGTACCCTTCATTGGGTGCTTCAACTTTTTGTTTTTGAATTCAACATGTCTGATATTAAGATGTTGCCCTATATTTTTAAATCTGTTTTTTTCATATAAGATTTATGTAAAACAAAAAGCACAGGTCTTAACTATAAATTGATGAATTTTTATAAATATACTCACCCATGTAACCACCCCCATATGGAGCAAAAATTTCCCTTTTATCCTTTCCAGTCAATCCCTGTTCCTACTGTCAATCATTATTCTAATTTTCCTCCACATAAATTATTTTAAACCAGTCTTGAATATCAGATAAAGGGAATCATAGAATATGTACTTGTTTATGTCTGTCTTTTATTACACAGATTGATTTTTTAAACATTTTATTAAGATTCACTTCAAATATAAAAACTGTGTTATCTTAGTTGGTTTGGATTGCTATAAAAATTACCATGGATTGGCGGCTAAAACAATGAAAATTTACTTTTCACAGTTCTGGAGGCAAGAAAAACTGAGATGGGGGTGCTGGCCAGCATGGTCAGGGTCAGATTTGCATGAGATTTATCTTTGTCTTGTCCTCTCACCTGGGAGAGAGAGAAGGGAAGGTGAAGGGAAGGGAAAGGAAGGCAAAAGAAAAGAAGGAAAGAGGAGAGAGGAGAGAACAGAGGGGAGAAGGGAGAGAAAAGAAGAAGGAGGTAGTGTGACTTCTTATCAAGGTACAAATAATCCTTTTCATGAGGGCTCTATCATCATGACCTAATAACTTTTCAAAGGCCTCACCTGCTCATATCGTCGCATTAGTGATTAGGATTTCAATGCATATATTTTGGAGGGACATATTCAGTCCAAACTACTTTTGAATGTGAAAATTCACATACCCTTCAACCACAGTCTACCATTAACCTTTTATTATACATTCTTTTTCACATATCGTTTCATCAATTCAGCTTATATTTCGATGCATATAAAAGTAAGTTGCATATATCTATATACTATTTCCTAAATACTTTAGCATATCTTTAAGTATAGCTTAAAATATCCTTATAGTGCCTTTCTCTCCTTTTGTGGTAAATTTTTCATATAGTGAAATGTAGAAATATTAGATGAGCTATGCTATATTTGGACAAGTGCAAGTGCTTATGTAGCCTTAATGTCAAGGTTTATATTATTAACATCACCCAAGAAAGTTTTCTCATTACTTTGTAGTTAGTCCTCTACCTTATTGTCCACAAGAAATGAGTGTTTTCACTTTTTTCACCGCAGTTTAGTTTTGCCTAATAAAATTTCATATAAATGAAATCATCATGTACTTTTTTTTTATTTAATTTTTTTTATTTACTTATTGATTCATTGAACACAAATGGAGTCCAGCTATTGTTTCACTGTTTGTACACAAGGTAGAGTCACACCATCTGTGCATTCATCCATGTACACAGGGCAATGGTATCTGTCACACATTCTGTTATTAATTTTATCCCCCACCCACCCCCACCCCTCCCTTCCCTCCATGCTAGCTACCTTTCCTCCATTCTTGCCATCTTTCCCCCCCACATTATGCATCATCATTCATATATCAGAGAGACCATTCGGCTTTTGGATTTTTGGGATTGGCTGATCTCACTTAGCATAACAGTTTCCAACATCATCCATTTACCTACAAATACCATAATTTTATTCTTCTTTATGGCTGAGTAATATTCCATTGTGTATATATACCACAGTTTCTTTATCCATTCATCTACTGAAGGGCATCTAGGTTGATTCCATAATCTAGCTATTGTGAATTGAGCAGCTATGAACATTGATGTGGCTGCATCACTGAGGCAATCTGATTTTAAGTCCTTTGGGTATAAGCCAAGGAGTGGGATAGCAGGGTCAAATGGTGGATCCATTCCAAGTTTTCTAAGGAATCTCCACACTGCTTTCCAGAGTGGCTGCACCAACTTGCACTCCCACCAGCAATGTAAGAGTGTACCCTTTCCCCCACATCCTCGCCAACACCTGTTGTTGCCTGTGTTCTTGATAAAAGACATTCTAATTGGGGTAAGATAAAATCTTAAGGTGGTTTTGATTTGCATTTCTCTTATAACGAGTGATGTTGAACATTTTTTCATAAATCTGTTGATTGCTTGTAGATCTTCATGTACTTTCATTTTATGAAAATTTTCTTTCATTTAGCATAATTGTTCAGATTCATATACATTGTTGGATCCAAGTTCTCCTTTATTGTGGTGTAGTATTTCATTGTATGAATATTCCAAAATTTGTTTATCCATTCTCCTATTAATGTAAACCATGGATGTTTCCAGTTTGGGTGATTATTATTTAAGTTTCCAAGAACATTTTTAAAAATATGTTTTTTGTTGTAGATGGATATAATAACTTTATTTTAGTTATTTTCATGTGGTGCTGAGAATCAAAACCAGTGCCTCAGAGATGCTAAGTAAGTGCTCTACCACTGAACCACAACCAC
This sequence comes from Glaucomys volans, assembly GCA_020662805.1. NCBI lineage: Eukaryota > Metazoa > Chordata > Mammalia > Rodentia > Sciuridae > Glaucomys > Glaucomys volans. The sequence goes on from JAJEJO010004117.1 coordinate 77,341, forward strand.
AGACCCCATGAACATTTTTGTGTAGGAATTTTTTTGTGAAATACCCAGGATTTTTATTTCTGAGACACAGGGTAGATATTTCTCTAGTCTAAAAGAAAATCTGCTAGATTATTTTTCAAAGTGACCTTACTACTACTCCCACAATTGTTCAGGAGAAATAGTTGTTCCACATGCTTGCCAATATTTGCATTGTCAATCACTTTAAAACATAGACCTTCTGGCTAATTTGTAGTGTAACCATATTGTGGTTTTACATTGTATTTCCCTTATGACTAATGATGTTGGCCAACATTTCATGAGCTTACTGTTCATTTATATATCTTGCTTTCTGATACATCTTTTCAAATATTTATCTATATCTCTTAGGTTGCTTTTCTGTGGAATATTGAATTTTTGTAGAACTTATATATACTAGCTGACATTCTTTGCCAGATACATACTTACAATTATTTTCTCCTAGTGTGGAACTTGTCTATTAAGTTTCTCAGTGTATTAATTTGATTAAATTTTAGTACTTTCATTTAATGTATTTTATCAACATTTATGATTATTGCTTTCTGTTACTAGTCCTTGTCATGAAAATATTCTAGATATTCTTTGAAAAGTATGTTTTTAGCTTTTACATTTAAGGCCATAATCTAACTCCATTTCCTCTTATATATTCTGGGAGAAGCAAATGAGTTTAATTATTTTTCCGTATAGTTGTTCAATTATTCCAATCCCATTCATTGAAAATACTGCCCCCATTGGACTCCATCTGTGTCATTGAGGGTTCAAGCTTACATGACTGTTTGCATGCATTGAATCTTGATAAACAGTATCTCTTTTCATAGGCTTCAGTGAAAAAAAACCTGAAACACTGTTGTAGAAAATTAGATTTCGTGTAGGAAAATAATATGATTATATTTGCATTTTTAAATACTTCTTAGGCAGACATTTGTTGGACTGAGTATAAATGGGAAAAAAAACTACATGTGAGTTAGAAACTTATTATAATATACAGACACCAGATTGTTAGAACTCAAATAAAACATTAGCTTAAGGTTTAGAAAGAAAAGATGAAATGCAGCAGACAAAGGGTCTTCATAATTGATTGAAATTGGGGTTGAGTGAGAAGGTTAGGATGACTCATATTCTAGATGGTTGCAAATGCTATTAATGCAAAGAAGGAGCATATTTGTAAGGTAGGACATACTTGGTTTGGGCTACAATAAGTGCAAAGTTATTAGCATATATTCATTTATGGTTATCTACACATTTGCATATATAATTCTCAGGGAGTTATGTAGGACAGAGGTACAGATTTGGGAGTTATCAAGCCCCAAACTGTTGTTAAAGCCTTGTATCTGACATTGTCCTAAGAATGAATATTGTGCCAACAGACGCCTAATTATAAAACTCCTTGGAATATAGTATTTAGATGCAGAAAATAGAAGAAAGACCAAAATAAAGGACTTGGATTAAACTGATTCAGCAAAGAAGGAGTAGGTCCTGGAAGCTAAGAATAATTCACTCAGAAAAAAGCAGTTGTTGAAGTGCCAAATGCTACAAAGAAATCAAATAAAAAGGAATCAAATTTAACAAGTAGGAAGCTTATCAGTTACTTTGGCAAAAGCAGTTTCATTGAATTTTGAAAGTATTATACTGTTGAAGCTGTGATGTTCTGGCAAATGTTTAAGTGGCATTCAAAAGTGTTTGTATGTATAAATAGATAAATTTTGATAAAAATTATAATGCTTAGAATTTATAACATATATATATATATATATATATATATACACATAACTTACAAATCATAATAAAATATATAACATTCTTTTTGGGGGGGATACTAAGGATTGAACCCAGGGCTGCTTAACCACTAAACCACATCCCCAGCCATTTTCTTATATTTTATTTAAAGAAAGGGTCTGTCTAATTTGCTTAGGACCTCACTAAGTTGCTCAGGCTGACTTTGAACTTATGATCCTCCTGCCTTAGTCTCCCTAGCCACTGAGATTACAGACACACCACCACACCTGGCTATAGTACTCTTTATTGTTAATAACAGAGTTATTATTCTTAGAGAATCCTTTTGTTGGTTTTGATCACACTCTTATATTCTCATCACAGATTATGAATTATTATGATTGTAACATAAATGTTGGCTGATATTTTTATCTATGTTAAGAATGAGAAGAAAGTGAAGCATTGAAACTGAATATTAAAACTGTACTCATTTTCTCAAGGAAATAAGTACTTTTGCTAAAATGGATGAGCATTTTCAAATATTAGACTACTTCCTCAATTATTTATGATATTCATAAAATAATGGCTATAGGTATAGTACACTGGGGTGTAATAACCTCAAGAACATATAATCAATCATACAATGTAGTAAAATTAGATAATTATTAATATTTAATATTTATTACTTATTTTGACATAAAATTAACTTTTATTTTATGTAGGTTTATATAATTTAATTTTAATCATGGGTTACATTTAATAATTGCCCAGCAAAATTCCTGTAATTTGAACAGTTGATTCTTGCACACCAATACAATTCAGCTTCAATGAACTACAGGATAGAAGGAAAGAATGATTGTCCTTATTTTAGTCACCTTTTTTTTTGTCACTGTAACCTAAAGACCTGACAAGAACAATGTTAAAGGGGGAAACATTTATTTGGTGTCCACAGTTTCAGAAGTCTCAGTCCATAGATGGCTGACTCTATTGCTCTGGGCACAAGGTGAGGCAGAACACCAGGTGGAAGAATGTGGTGGAGGGAAGCAGCTCAGGACATGGAACCAGGGCATAGATAGACAGAGATTCTCCTCACCATGGACAAAATATATAGCCCACGGCACACTCCCAATGACCCTCCTCCTCCAGCCACATTCCACCTGTGTATAGTGACCATCCAGTTAATCCCTAAACAGGGGATAATTCATGAATTGGGTTAAGGCTCTCATAACTCAGTACTTTCACCTGTGAACCCTCTTGCACTGTCTGAAAATGAGCTTTGGGGGAACACTTCATATCTAAACAATAACAGTCTTAGATGTGAATCTGGTGAATATGGTCTGCTGCTGAATCCATCAAGTACAATTTTGATCAAATGATTAATTATTCAGAGCCTCCATTTCCTCATCAGAAAATTAAGGATCTTGACATTTATTTCAAATGTTATTAGAATGCATAGAGTATATATATATATATATATATATATATATATATATATGTATATATGTGTATATATATATATTTATATATATAATTCACACATATTGCACCCCTGTTATATAGAAATCATTAACCTCTATTTGTTCTTATCTAAGATCAAGTGGGAAGAGTCCCATTGGAATTTTTGTTGTTACCATTACATTATTTAAAAAAAATTCTCAGGATGTCTCTTCACTTGGGCTAATCCAGCTGCCTTTAAGAATATATTCTTTCTTTTCAACTGAATTTCTCAGCAAAGTTTTTAATACTGTAAGAGCTTTTTTCAAAATTAACTGTAAATTCCCATGCTGTCTGACTAATTAGTCATTTCCTTCCTGACTTCCTAGCAGAAGAGTGGATGGGGGGAAGTATGATGCAATTTCAGGAAAATCCTAAAAGTGCCATCTTATTAGGTAATGATTGATGTGAAGTAATATACTCACCAATTAGTCACATACGCCTGGGGCCTGGGGAAAGGGAGGAGGTTCAACTATTCTAAGTCTCTAAACAAAAGGGTGTCTGTTCTCTAAGATGACCATCTTTTCCCTTCTCAATTCTTTTCATTCTTCCCACAGATGTGACATCCTTGACATCATCCAGAAATGGTTATGTATATTGAACGCTGAATGTCAGATGAATGGCCTTGAATACTGCTTTTGAGTTTCCTAATTCATTTAATCTATTTATAAGTTCTATTTTTCAAAAGAGAAAATCTATTACCTTCTGAAGTCATATTAATAACTACTTATCTCTGTGTTAGCATGACATTATGAATAATAATTCAAGACTGCTTCATTCCCTTAGTATTTGTGATAGCAAAATAAAGCTAGATAGTATTCTAGATTACTTAACAAATAAAAGAGAAATATTTGTTTCTCAAGCCTGAGTTTTTAATTTAATGTAACAGAGTGGTTATATTTTAGCCTTTGAAATCATTTTTGTTGAAAGAGCTTCACACAGAAGCAAACAAAAATATTTAAATGAAAAATTCTCTGCTCCATATCATTTCTATTCTCAACATACAATTTAAATTTAACATGGTTAATGGAAGTAAAGATGTACACAAATGTTATATATGGAATCCATTTCACATCATTAAAACACCTTTAAGCCTATGAAACTAATCACAAGTTTCCAAATAAGATCATTTATTATAATGATATTTTAGTTGGGTTTAAATATATTCATGGAAGAAAATTATTTTTTGAATAAAATCATTGTTAAAACATGACTATGTTAAGAAAATGAATGTGCAATTAAAGGACTTACATACCAAATTAGGACTAGTTGTAAAATGTTTTTATTCTTCCCTTCCTGTATCATGGGAGCATTATATTTTTGGCAACCCCTTTTGGTTTGGTAGAGTCATGTGGCTAGTTTGGACTACTTAGGAATAACATGCCCCTTCTGTGCCAGGACATGTAATTATCAGTGTGAGACCATACAAACCTCTCTCATTTCAACAAGCAATCTTCAAGATAGTGGTGGCTTTATCATTCCGGATTTCCTGACTTACATAATAAATATGTTGGTTGGCATTTGTTTTTCATTCCTGAAAGCTTTTTAAACCTTGGAATTTCTTGAATGACAAGTGTGTGTTTGCTACTCATGGTAAGTACTTCAGACAACACTTAACAGTTTATGTTCATTAAGTGACTCATGGTGGGATCCTAGGTAGTTTGTATTAAGGAGTGACTCCAGACAGGGGCTGACCACAAGAAAGACCAATCCTATGATATTATAGGGTTAGAGCACTGAGTTATGTGACAAGGCCCAACCTTCGGGGGCGGGGATTGAATTCAATTTGTGAATTGAAGTGCCATCTTATTAGGTAATGATTGTGGCCAGTGATTTAATCAATCATGACTCTATAATAAAATCCCAGTAGAATTCTTAACACCAAAGCTCAGGTAAGCTGCCCTGTTTAACAATACTCTGCTGGAAGAGTGAAGGACTCCTTTGTGTTTGGGGTATTCCCATACCTCAAATTATACATGTCTTCTTTTGGCTCATTCTAATTTATATTAATTTTGCTGTAAAAAAACTGTAATTGTAGATATATTGCTTTCCTAAGTTCTGTGAGATGTTCTAGAGAATTAATAAACTTCAAATATAATGGGAATCCCATAACTTTATAGCTAGTAGATCATAAGTGTGAGTGGCCCTGATAACCCCCAAGTTTGTGTCTGATGTCTGGAGTAAGGAAAGTCTTATAGAAGATTGTGTCTTTAAACTATCAAGTTTGGCTTAACTTATAGGTAGTTAACATCAGATGTCATTGCACTGAGTTATTAGGCTGAGCAGAGCTTTCTTGTCTATTTATAACAGAGCTCTAGTATGAGGAAGAAATAAAGGATTTTTTTTATAATTTAAGCAATGAAGATATGTGAATTCTGTAATATTTTTCCTGTCCCGATGTACTTAAACATTTGACAGAGAATATATAGAAAGCATAATATAATCATCTTCATTTCATACCATCACAAACTCATGGTTAATGTGGCTTTAGACTGCCTGTTTAATTCCATATTTACTACCTGAAATCTCTGTGTAATATTCCTGTCAAGTGGCTGTCCAACCTCCTCCTTAAAACCTCAAGTGTTCCAAAGTTCAGTATCGCTCAAGGCCCCTCATTCTGTTAGCAAAAAGCCTTTAATACTAGAAAACTCCATCTTTATTTCAAGTCAAATCTTCGGCACTGTTACTTCTGCCACAGATCTCAGTCCTGTCTCTGTGTACCATACAAAGAAAGTCGAGAATCTCAAAATTTGCAAATAGAAAAATAATAGAAATACCTACACCATGTATTTTCTTCATGCAGCGTTCTCAAGTGACATGACATGCTTTAAGGTTCATCACTATAAGGTCAGCCTCTTTTGGACACAGTCTGTCTTGAGTATTCCTCTCCTGAAATGGAAAGCCTAGAACTAAATGTAGTCAGACCATAAAGAAGGAGGTGAGTCTCATTTGCCAACTATTTTGGCAATCATATCACAGAGTTCATATATTTTATATGTTCTGCCACTTAAAATTCCAGCAGTTTTTCAAAAGCACAGTTTTTTTAATCTTGTCAGTTTCTTCTTATATTATTCCTTTACCCATTCTTGTAACTCATAACAAACATAGGAGAAACAGCAAAGTTTTGGGATCTGAGAGATCCCAGTTTCAAATATCTACTCTTACACTTATTAACTATTTGACTTTGGAAGTAAATTCACCTCCCTGAACTTTGGCTTACTCATGTGTAAAATAGGCCTGATAATTCTTACCTTGTAAGGGCGTTTTGAGGTTATGAGTCTAGTAATTATTACTGCACCAGGTCAAAATCAGTACATAATAAATGACCATTAAAAACCATAGTTAAAGTACACAACCAAAAACATGGAATTAAAGAAGGAAAAAGAAATATGAAAAACATAAGGGTGAGTTTATTTGTTGATTTTAGTTTCAAAATTAATCCTAATATTCCAGGAAACCAAAGCAAAGGAAGGCAGACCTGTGAACAAAAAGCATAATTTGCATAGCACTTATTATTCAAAACAGGAAGCTTATTAATTTCTAAGGAAAGCCAACATTATTTTTCCTGAGACTATCTTCTAAGATAATCTTGCATTTGATATTTTATTCACATGCTATAGAGAGACAGAGGGACCATTTCTTTTGTACCACATGTCATAATGAATATTACCTGGTAAGCACTTAATAAATATTATTTGTGCTAAGTACTGCATTACTTTATCTATGTATTATCACAAATAGTAGTCACTAAACCCCTTGAGGTATGTATTATTAGTACCTATGTATTACTTTAAGAGAAAGATGGCATTTATAGAGGAATGTCAGTAGTGTCAGGTCACATAACAGTCCTTTTGACACAATTCTTACTCCATCTGTTAATGTCTTTGCTTTACTTACCTTCCCATGTGTATTAGTCAGTTTTTTGTTGCTGTAATCAAAATACATGACACAAACAACTTGGAAGAGAAAGGGTTTATTTTTGGCTCACAGCTTTAGAGGTTTCAGTCCATGGTTGGTTTCTCAGCTCATGGCAGCCAGGAAGCACACACAAAAAAAGATATATATAGATAGAGAGGGAGGAAAGGAGAGAAGACAGACAGAGAGAGAGAGAGAGAGAGAGAGAGAGAGAGAAACACCATGGGCAAGGTAGATCTTTCCAAGGTGCCCTCAGTAACTTATTTCCTCCAACTAAGTCCCACTTACCAATAATCCATACAATTTATGAATCCATCAAATGGATAATCTACCTACAAAATCAGAGCCCTCATGATCCAATAATTTCCCCAAATCCTCACCTTTGGATAATACTGCACTGGGGACCAAGAATTTGAGTACACAAACCTTTGGGGGACATTCCAGATACAAACTATAACACCATGGTTACCACACCTACTTAACTAAACTTTTTATCTCTCAGAACCATAGGAGCCAAGCTTCCTTTTCATTGATTTTTATTCTTTGTTGTCAGTTTCTAGCTCTAGCAAAGTACATGGAAATTGCTTTTGCCAGCTTGTTTTCACATTGATTGTTTTCAGCAGAATCAGAACCACTCTGGCCACTTTGTTTTCCTGTCTCCTCTACTGTTTCATCAACATCCTGTATCCAAATTTTAACAATTCTCTTAATGCCCAGCCTACATTCTCTGCTCTTATTCAGTGCTGTCCTGGCACATTATCTATTGCCTCAGCTTATTTTCCTTGATTTTTTGGGTAGCCCTCAGTTTCTATTAGGCTCCAATTTTTCATTTCCAACTACCTATTGTATGTTTCCTCTGGATGACTCATGGACTCATTAAACAAATATGTCCAGAGCATGCACAAACTTCAACTCAGCTTTCTCCCAGTCCTGTTCTTTAGACTATTACTGGTGATTATTTCCTTATGTCTTTCTGGGATATTTGAAAGCTTCTTTAACACTGCTTCCTCTGTTCATATAATCTCCAGAATCTACAAAGTACTGAAAAATCTTTACACCAAGAACACTAATAACCCAGTCAATAAATGGGCCAAGGAAATGAACAGACACTTTACAGAGGAAGATCTACAAGCAATCAACAGATTTATGAAAAAATGTTCAACATCCCTAGTTATAAGAGAAATGCAAATCAAAACCACCTTAAGATTTTATCTTACCCCAATTAGAATGTCTTTTATTAAGAACACAGGCAACAACAGGTGTTGGCGAGGATGTGGGGAAAAGGGTACACTCATACATTGCTGGTGGGAGTGCAAGATGGTGCAGCCACTCTAGAAAGCAGTGTGGAGATTCCTTAGAAAACTTGGAATGGATCGACCATTTGACCCAGCTATCCCACTCTTGGCCTATACCCAAAGGACTTAAAATCAGATTACTACAGTGATGCAGCCACATCAATGTTTATAGCTGCTCAATTTACAATAGCTAGATTGTGGAACCAACCTAGATGCCCTTCAATAGATGAATGGATAAAAAACTGTGGTATATATACACAATGGAATATTACTCAGCCATAAAGAAGAATAAAATTATGGCATTTTCAGGTAAATGGATGATGTTGGAGACTGTTATGCTAAGTGAGATTAGCCAATCCCAAAAATCCAAAGGCCGAATGGTCTCTCTGATAAATGAATGATGATGAATAATGTGGGAGGGAAGGGTGGCAAGAATGGAGGAAGGATAGATAGCATAGAGGGAAGGGAGGGGAGGGGTCGGGGGGGGGGGGTAAAAATAATAACAGAAATTGTGACAGATACCATTGCCCTGTGTACATGTATGAATGCACAGATGGTGTGACTCTACTTTGTGTACAACCAGAGAAACAATAGCTGTAGTCCATTTGTGTACAATAAGTCAAAATAAATAAATTTTTAAAAAATAAAATAAAAGGTCAAAAAACCTCGACTGTTAATGGGACAATATTCAAACTCTTTACTGTGGTAGTTAAAGCCAAAAAATTCACCCTGAAACATGCTTCCAATCTTCTGTCCTACATATACCATTCACATACTTAATGTGCTAGCCCAGCTGATTTATAGTCTCCGTTAATTTCCTACATGTCATCTCTTATTTTGCTGACTGGAATATCTGAGGTTCTTCTCATATCCAATGTGCATACCCTGAATCTTAGCACTCTTCTAACCGCAACTCAAATCCTAAACACTATTTTGAATTCACACTGATTGTACAGCCAAAGATGTAGGTGAGAGGTGCTTTTGCAGCTACTTTGGCTCAAGGCGACCCCTAGTGGTTATGTCTCTTCAGTTTACACCCTGGCAAAATTAATGTCTGCAACCCAATGAATTGCAAACTGAAATTGGAGATAATTTTCCATTTGTGTACCAAGAAAATATGCAATGAAAATAGAAAGTCAAGGTATGAAATATATTGATTGAGATCTTGTGTTCATATCATGGTTTTTTAAAGATGTGAATAAACTGCGAATTGCATTGTTATGTAAAGACTCCTACAGTCTTGAGAAATATTCTCTTGGATAGAGCAACCTTTAAAAGAATTTGAAAACATTTTGAACTTTTGCAATTTCTATTGACTTCCTTCAGCATATTAGTTGATCCTTATCTAATCTATCCAAGCCTTGTACCTCTCCTGCATCACAGTTACAGAATTATTTTTAAATTAAAAGAATCTGTGCTCCATGGGGGATGGAGGTTTGTCTGACTTGTTCATTCAGTAGAGTGCCTTCTACATCACAGGTTCTTACATATTTGTTGAATGAATAAGTTCTGTCCCCCACCAAGATTTCATTCACATTTCTCAGTATTAGAAAGAAAATTCAGGCTCCATGTTCGTGTTCTACTTCCTAGCCTCATTATATCTTGCTATGTCATTGAGGACAATTCTTCCTTAACTCGGCCTCAGTTTACTTAAAATGTTCCCAGTAAGTAAATGTGTTATGGTAAAAATAAATATGTCTTGTATCAAGCCTATGTAATTTAGTCCCTCAATTTTTTTTGATGTAATGCAGTTTAAAATTTCATGATTGATCCTGGCAACTTTTAGAACATTAGGTGCAAGATAATTGCCCACAACATGCCCTCTAATACTGAAAACACTAGCTGCAACAGAAGGAAATATCATTGAAATGTATCATTTCCTTGAAAAATGACTAAGTTTTGAGACTTACAGAAGGTATGAAATCAATCTATACCTGTAGTATTGAAGAATTAATGTCTCATTATTTTCTATTTGCTTATTTTGCTTTGTTTTCATTCATGTAAGTATTAGGAGAGAAAAATCTTCAATGACTTCCCACTGTGTGTGAAATAAAATATAGGCTTCTTATCCTGCTATCTAGAAATACTACAATTTGTGCAACGGTTTGAATAATTGCCTTGAATGTATCACACTGGCACACACAAACATGGACCCCAGGGTGATAATCAGATATAGCTACTATTTACTGAGAGCTAAGATTAGGGATTTTAAACTCTTTCAAATACTCAATGTGAGCCTCTACCCTTTTTTCAGATTAGAAAATAAGCTCATAGATGAAGAGTAATATGAACAATGTCACAGGAAATGTCTGAGCTAGAATTCAGACCCAGATGTGCCTGACTCCAAGCCTATCTTTCTTTCATTCGAAATGTTTCTCCAAAATTACATCATTTAATGAAAACTCAGAATCCATACTTCATTAGTCCTGGGACATATTTCAGTCTATTTTAGCCAACATGTATTGGCAGAGACCCATGTCTTCGTTCATAAATTGGCTCTGAAACAACCATATCTCCAGCTGTTATACAAGAAAAAATCTTCTGGTAGATTTCAAGGTTCAGTTTCCTGCAATTGTACTTTCTTCTTCCTAGTTGACAGTGTTGATTTTGACTAGAATGAAAAAAAAAAGAGTTAGTGACTGAAAATTTGCTAACCCTTAGTATTTCTCTAATCATTTACTGCCATTCCATAGGTATGGGCATATCAACAAAGGTTTCCCTAGGTTAATGGGCAATATTTAGGGATTTAGCTACACAACCATAGGTCCAGGGGAGCTAGGACAAACCCATTAAAAAAAAGATAATTTTACTAACATGGAGGATGCATCCAATGGTGTTATAGACAGATAGTGATCCTATCCTATAGGCACCTTTGTAGTCTTTATGTCAGAATAATGCTATTCTAAGATCATTTATGTTCCACAGCCTATTTTATAATACTATATTCAATAATAGCAAAGCTTATTCCTCTATGATCTTGAATTGCTCTTAAGCAGAAATTTTAGACACCAAATCTATATACATCTAAGGAGTTAATGTACGGGTTTCATGAAATTTAGAACACAATTCATGGTGAATCATGGCATAAATGTATTAAAAACCATTTGAAGAAAAGGATCCATTGCTTTTATTAGATGTTCAATGAGATATTTTGATCCACAATCCCCCCAAATGAGAATCACTGCCCAAAAATTAATGTAGTGTTAACACATACTTGAATTTGATTCTTCTCTTATCAACTCTAATAAGTGACAAGCATGGAGGTCAGACAAACATATGGATATCAATCTGGATGGAGGGAAGTATTACTGGAGTCTTCATAGGAAGTGTGTGATTTAGAATAACTCATCTGGTTGATAAATCTCATATAAATATTAAACAAATCATATAAGATATGATTTGTAATAAAACATTTGAAATATATACCCTGGTACCAAGCAGATAAGTTGGACACCAGATGAAGAAAAGAAATCATCAGTTTGTCAGGACAATCTCATAAACTGAACATTATCAACAAAGAATTATCCCCTAAAGAAATGCAGAATTCTGAAGATGTAACTTTCTTCCCTCCAAAACTGTAATTTCATCTAAAGATTTGAAGACCCATTCCTCTATAGTGTGCTAGAAATTTTTCTAACATAGCAAAACAGACTTTAGTATTTGCAGAATGTTACACATTAAAGAGAAGAGAAAAAACAGACTTTTTCATCCTTCAATTTTCTTTTGTCATGGCAGTGATACTCATAAAGCATATTCACATGATAAATGGGATATGATAGGTGAGTGAGGATCCATGATTCTTATAATTGTATGAATGTATCAGGAGCATACAGTTAATTCCAGTCTACTCCCTAAAAATACTGTGTATACTCAACTCCACTCAGAAAACTTTTAGTACTCTTATGCCTTATTGTGCTGCTGTTACTAGCTTCCACATCACTTCATGCCATAATTTGTATCATTCAAATTCTTTTTATTTATACTGACTTTATTTTTATTTATTTTGCATGCAATTTTGAAAAAGAATATGAGAAAGAAAGAAGAAATTGTCCCTAATATTGGTGTCCAAATGTAACTTCTGTGTCACTTTTAATTCATAGTCTTCTGATACTTCTAAATATTCAGATTATTTAAATATTCACAGAAAGTAATAAAATATGGAATTAACCCCAACATACAACTTTTGAGTCTGTTTTTCTCATTAGATTATATTTTGAGCACTTTTTCATGCCAATAAATTTTGCTCATAATCTACTTAATTTTTTAAAATTTGTTCTAATTAGTTGTACGTGACGGTAGAATACATTTATACATTTTGATAGATCACACATAAATGGAGTGTAATTTCTCATTTTTCTGATTGTACATATTGTAGGATCACATTGGTCATGCAGTAATTAATGTACCAGAGGTAATAAAGTCTGTTTCACTGTACTATTCTTCCTACCCCAATACCCCTTCCCCTCCCTTCACTCACTGCTACCCAATATAAAGTAACTCTATTCTTTCCTATCCCCCTTATTGTTAATAAGCATCCACATATCAGAGAAAACATTTGGCTTTTGGTTTCTTTTGGGTTTGGTTTATTTAACTTAGCATGATATTCTCCAACTCTGTCCATTTACCAGCAAATAAATACCATAATTTCATTCTTCTTTAAAGATGAGTAATATTCCATCATATATATATATATATATATATATATATATATATATATATCACTATTTCTTTGGCTCGAAGACTTAGGCACTAGAATAGAGACCCTGAAACTACTAGAAGAAAAAGTAGGCCCAAATTTTCACCATGTCAGCTTAGATCTTACTTCCTTAATAAGACCCCTAAATCACAAGAAGCTAAATCAAAAGTCAATAAATGGGATGGACTCAAACTAAAAACTTTCTTTTTAGCAAAAGAAATAATCAATAAAGTGAAGAGAAAGCCTACAGATTGGGAGAAAATCTTTACCACATGAATCTCAGATAAAATATTAATCTCTAGGATATATAGGATATATGAAGAACTATAAAACTTAACACCAATAAAACAAATAACCCAATCAATAAATGGGTTAAGGAACTGAACAGACACTTCACAGAAGATATACAATTAATGAACAAATATATGAAAAAAATGTTCAACATCTCTAGGAATTAGAGAAATGCAAATCAAAACTACTCTAAGATTTCATTTCACTCCAATCAGAATGGCAATTATCAAGAATACAAGCAACAATAAATGTTATGGGAGGATGTGGGGGAAAAGGCACACTCATACATTGCTGGTGGAGTTGCGAATTGGTGCAGCCACTCTGTAAAGCAGTATGGGATTCCTCAACAAAACTTGGAATGGACCCACCATTTGATCCAGTTATCCCACCCTTGGGTTTATACCCAAAGGACTTAAAATCAGATTACTACAGTGATGCAGCCACATCAATGTTCATAGCTGCTCAATTCACAACAGCTAAACTGTGGAACCAACCTAGATGCTCTTCAACAGATGAATGGATAAAGTCAAATTCTAATCTATCAAATGCATCTTTGCATTTATAGTGTCACTTACTATCTTATCTCTTTAACACAGAAATTTTGTGTAGCATACACTTATGCTGTATTCCCAGAGATGGCATCTAGAATGTGGAATGTTCAATTCAAATTCACACAAACACAATTTTAAAAATATACTTGACTTATTAATATCTGTAACAAATTCACTCCTGATTGTTTTACAGATCTCCCTCTCACTGAAAAAATAGATTTCTTTTCACCAAAAAGTCATTTCTGTAATTGGAACCACACTAGCAATTTGAAAGCAAAGATACAGATGGGTGACAGTTTCAAAAAATTTGCAATACTTTTTTTTTCTCGTTATAAAATACTTCCATGATTACCACAGGTAATGTGAAAGATATACAATAGATATTTAGACACAATCATGCACACATATATATGTATGTATTTGTATCTACAAGAATAAGACAATCAATTTAACTGTAATGCTATAATGGTCTATTTTGTTTTGTTACCAGGGATTGAACCCAGGAGTGCTTCACCCCTCAGCCACATCCCCAGGCCTTTTGTATATTTTATTTAGAGATAAGGTCGTACTGAGTTGCTACATGCCTTGTTAATCTGCTGAGGTATACTGGCCTTTAGATTTTTTGGTGCCTTTGATTTGTTATGTCTCCCATGTATCACTCTCTCTCACTCACACACATGCACACACATATACACATAATTTACACAGAAATGTAGGTATGAACTATGGTCCTACTAATTTTTGGTTATGTGAACCCAATAAAACTATGTAACTTTCACAAACCTCAAAATCCTAATTTCTAAAATGGGTGAAATAAGTTTCCCTCCCTCAAAAAGCTGTTATGAGATTTAAATGAGTAAATGTAAAGTACTTGGCACAGTTGTTATTATTCAAGAAATGTTAGTTATGGTTATTATTATCATCATTGCTATCATTATCATTATAATTGTCCATAATATACAATACCCTAAAAGACTTCCTTAATATAAAAACTATTCATAGTACTAAAAATGTATGATACTGATGGATTCATAATGATTTCTTTTACCTCCTCTCTTTTGGGTCATTTTTTATGGTTTGTAACATTTTATGCCCGATACTGTGATTGAATGTACTTCTGCACACTTTATTTTTGCATCATATCTATTTACATAGAATAGTTTCTTGGAGGTGAGATTCTCATCTCTGTGTTAGTTATGAATCTTGGCTATTGTATTGGGATGACTTCTATTTTATTCTTATTGGACCTGTTGCTAGTTATCATTTTGGAATGTTTTTTCTCGTGAAGTAACCCTTCTTGGGAGTGAAGCGTTTTCTCTCTTACCATGTAACTTAAGAGACATGGAGAAATCATACCAAAATTGCAAATATTTAATTCTTCCTCATCTAATTAATAGGGTCATATAAGACTGCATATCATATCCTTTCTTTACTTAAGTATATGATTCTTCATATGTGCCAAAAGTATTATCAACATAGTAAATGTATTTGTACCTTTGACCCAGTCCAAAAAGGTACCTACATCTGAAATAAATAATATTATAACAGAAGAGAACCCTAATGGTTCCTTATGGTTTCTTGATTTTTAACAAATTATTGTAGAAGGATGGCATTAAATAAAAATAAAATAAAAGAGGTATATCAAACTTCTGGTCAGTATGATATTGTGAATTTATACACTCACACATATGTTCCCATTACATAAGGATGACAGATAAAAACATTAAGAAATAAGATGGGCTTACTTAGTTTCAAAAGTATGACAAATACTTAAAATGGGCAGAAATAGAACAGAATCACAAAGCATTGAGTTGGTTGGAGACAGCTTTGGCATTCTAAGTGCAAAAGTAGGCAGTGGAAGGTAGTTGGAAATTTGGAAGGATAAGAGGAAATAAAAGTATTCCATATCAACAAAAGTGGTACCAACTGAACAAAATTAATAAACAAATAACACCATAATATGTCTATACAGTTTTGGTAATGAAATCTGTTGAAAAGGCAAAGGTGATAGAATTTCAAATTCACATCAACTGCCAGGGTCCAGCCCTAGCACAAGGGTCGTGGTGCTCTCTGGTGATTGGGATGGCGTCAGCGAGGTGGAGAACAAAGCAACGCAGACTCAATGATCTGAGGCTAAGTTCTGTTCTAACTTTATTTTTTCCACACACCATTTTTATGTGTTAGCTTCTAGCTTGAGTGCAATATCTTGAGGCCACACAAAAGGAAACTAACGCAAACTACAATAGGCAAAACGTATTAGCAGATTAAATACTATCAACTCTTCATAATGTTTTTAAATATTCTTCTATATAATCTTTAACTAGTTCTACTTTCTATATTACTGGTAACATTGTGCACAGAAGTCGTTTCTATGAACAACATATAAGCTTACACTATGTGGTTAATAACTAGTTTAACAGGAACAATAGCTCTTGCTAGATTACACCTCCTGCTTTTGCCCAGTAAGCATTAGCCTGTTTTGCCCAAGAAAGCTGTTCAGAGCAACTAAGCAAACACCAGGGTGTCACATATTTTAAATATTCTAAAAAGGGAAGATGAGCTTTCCATGTACATTTTTCATTATAATATACTTGATGCCAACCAAGGTGTATTCTGCCAGTGGGAGATAAAGGGGGGTCTAAATCTAAGGGACCAGAAGCTGGTTTCCTAGGAGGATACCACAGTTTTCCATTAACCAATTAAGCATTACAAAATGATGTCTGAATTGTTGGGACTATTTTTCTAGCCTTAATAACTTTGTTTGTGACTTATTTGTCTGGAGTTAAGGTGGGAACAATGTGTTTTTCTGCCCTAGGTCATCTAGAAGTAGTCACCATCTGCAGTGACATTTAGCATAAGTTGCTGGAAATGAGCATAGCATTCTTTCCAAGTTATGCTTTTATCACCCCAGAACAAGGGCCTTTCTTGGTAATATCCAGTATGATTAGCTGTTGATTCTTGTGTTCTAAATCCCCTAAGACCCTAGAATTCCCAAAAATCCCATATAATATTATTTCCAAGCATAGGCAAATTAAACAAGACAACAGGAAACAGCAGCCCCAATTCCCAGGAAGATGAGACCTTGCAAACATCTTTATAACTCAGTGGAATCCTTGTCAAGCACTGAGGGGAATCGAAGAGGGCGCAGCAATCAACTTTTTTCAGAGAATAGAAAAAGATGAAGAGAAGAGAGAGCAGGAAAATACAACCATGATGGCAATGACGATCAGAAAACATCAAAAAAGGGGACACATTCTATCAGACTTTTAAATATATAATTAAAAGTTGTTATTTTCATATATAAATAGTCAATTGAAATAGAATTGGTAACCCAGAAAAATACATCAATCTTGATATATAAAAATGACATCATTAGAAATTAGTAGAGAAAATATAGGCTACTCAATGCAATGTGTTGAATATCTATGTAAAATTTAGATTTTTCTAAGTAGTATACAAAAACTAATTAGAGATGATTCATGATTTATGTAATAAAAATAAGGATTTAAAATCATGAGACAATAATATAAAAAAACTATTAAATAACTATTAAATAACTTTCAGGTATATAGTGAGTTCTTAGAGAAGATTTAAGAAAACCTGAATAGATGATAATACTGATAAATTCTATATTAATTTAAAAATTTATATGATAAAAAATCATAAGGTGGGGATGTAGCTCAGTGGAAGAGCCTATGTTTAGCATGTGCAAGGTCCTGGGTGCCATCTCCACCACAAATAAATAAATAAATAAATAACACCCCTCCAACACCAAAACAAAACAAAACACCCTAAAAGGCATGCAAGGGACTGAGAGAAAAAAAGATATATTTTTTGCATTATCCAGGTAAATACCTAAGGTATATGAGCAGCTCTTTCTAACTAAATTATTAAAAAGAAAAATGAGCAAAGTCTGTGAACAGGCAATTAAAAAATGGGAAAAGTTAATTCTTCTTATTTGAGGTAGTTATTTTCTATACAATCACTACACACTAAATGAACAAATACCAAACCATTGCTCCTAAGGGAATTGCAGAGTTAATTTCCAACAAGCCTCCCATCAACATTTTCAGCAACCAATCCATACCTCTCCTTGTTTCTCATATATATATATATATATATTTTTTTTTTTGGAACAGGGGATTGAACTCAGGGCACTCAGCCACTGAGCCACATCCCCAGCCCTATTCTGTATTTTATTTAGAGACAGGGTCTCACTGAGTTGCTTAGGGCTTCCCTAAATTGCTGAGGCTGGCTTTGAACTTGGGATCCTCCTGCCTCAGCCTCCCGAGCCGCTGGGATTGCAGGCCTGCACCACCACGCCTGGCTGTTTCATATATTTAAAGAAACTTTGGTAATATCCATTTCTTCCTGACAATTATATACAGTATTTTTTGATAATAAAACACTAGCCAGAAAGGTCATAACGTTTTCTTGACCCAGAAAATGTGACCATGAATTAGTGTGTCCTATACTTTCTTTTTCAGACATCATCTCATGAACCCACAAATTTAGTCACTTTTCAAGCTACATCACACATGAAATATGTTACTCTGTTTCTGGGGTGGCCTCACATGCAAAGCAAATTAGTGAATTTCCTCTTCCTTTTTCTAGATGTACTACAACTGATTTATTAACTTTGAACTCATGGTCAACAGCACTATAAATCATGCATCAACAAAACTCATCTAACACACATATTTTCACTATAAAATGCAGCATAGTTTTCTTGTACTTAGAAACATTAGGCAGTACTTTATCGTTGTGCTTGTAGGCTATTTTCAACAGGGAAATCACGAACAAAAACCGTAAAATGCAAAAGACCTAAAAGAAGAGGGTAGGTTTGTTGTTTCATTGGATCACAGCTGGAAATGTATATTAAATAAATAAAAATTTTCATAACTCTGAATTTATCTGTGAATGGCTATCATGGTACAATGGTCATTACAAATTAATTTCTGATAGCAAGCCAATTTGAAAAAATATATAAAATCTGCAAGTAATAACAAAGATATGTTTATCTTTTAAAAAGTACATGAATGGTAAGAAAAAAATGGAAGATAATATAGTCCAGATGTGGAAGAATTTGGATAACTCAGGGATGGAATACACAGATAGTTGCAAGACCTTTGCTAAGATTCTAGTTTTCAAGTTGAGGGAAATATTCACAAGTGTTCATTTTATTATCATGCTACATACTCTATCATATGTAACATTTGTGCCAATTCATTATATTATGATACAATATGCTGTTATTTAAGTTAGATGCCTATATAAATTATGACAAAGTTGAACATAAATGCCTACCTATAATTTAAAACTACTATATATCAAAAGTTAGAAGAAAATATTAACACTATGAAAAGAGAAAAAGAAGGCTGGGTGTGGTGGTGCTCACCTGTAATCCCAGCACTTGGGAGGCTAAGGCAGGAGGATCACGAGTTCAAAAACAGCCTCAGCAACTTATTGAGGCCCTGAGTAACTCAGTGAGACCGTGTTTCTAAATAATATATAAAAAAGGGCTGTGGATGTGGCTCAGTGGTTGAGTGGTTGTGTCAGTGGGTTCAATCCCAGGTACCAAAGAGAGAGAGAGAGAGAGAGAGAGAAAATAAGGGAAATGTTTCTGGAATACAAAGTAGACTCAACACACATTAAGAAAAGATTTTGCAAAAATTAAAATACTATATATATTAATATGTGTGAATGGTTAATTCACAAAATGAGACAAAACTGGTTAATATAAGTATTCCCCACAAGGGCAAGGGATTTTTGTCAGTTTTGTTTTTGCTGGGTTAATTAATAAATATTTCCAACATGAACAAATGAATGAAAATATGCTAACAATCAGTACTATGCAAGTTAAATAACAATGAAATATAATTATCCTGAATCATACTACATAGGTGTAAAGATGAATGAAACCCATTGTATTTTGTGGATGTAGGCAATGGGTGCTCTGATACACTTCTCATGGGAATCTAAATTTACTGATACTAGCATAAAAAAGCTGGGTTGCAACTCAGTGAGGACATGTGTGGCACTGGGTTCAATACTCAGCATCACATAAAAATAAATGAAATAAAGGTATTATGTTCATGTACAAACACAAATATTTTTTAAAAAAATCTGTGGAGGAAGCAAAGTGTATTCAATAAGTGACACTGGGAATATTAATTGTCAATTTAGGATATATTAAACTGAAATTGTCATATCATATCAGTGTAATTTCTTAGATTATGTCCTCATATGAAATGGTAATTTAAAAAATATTCTTCATGTCCATGGAGTAAATACTCAACCAAATCTTAAAGCAAGAGACAAAACTCACTAAAATATATAATATATGGGTCTAACGAATTAAAAGTTAAAAAGTAAAGAAAATAATAAACAAAAACCTATTGATATCATATTTATTAAATATGAAAATAATTAAAACAAATGAAAAGTAATTAAAATTGATTTATAATAACATTTAGTATCCATTAGGATATGAATCATAAGAAAATAACTATAACTGGTTAACTAACCAATGGGAAAAATCACATCACTGGTAGTCAAAATTACAAACAAAAGCAAGAATTGGATATCCATTTTATCTTTTAAAACACTAATGATTACTCAATATGGGGGTCAAAGCTGGTCGTAGAACATGGGTACTACAGTGTGAATTTTTACAACACAGTTAGAAATAATTTAATAATGCATTGTTGTTTAAAATGCCCTTATCTACCAGACATTTGTGGAAAGTTGAGAAAGAACTTGTAGTTCAGCTGAAGGAAGATAGTTAGTGGGCAAGCTCTGGGTGCAGCATCTTCATGGTTTGCTTTAACATTTGATGCAAGGCCATGCTTTTCTGTGGTAGCAGACCGAACATGGTAGAACATCAGGGACTATCTATTTTTGCTCAATGTAAGAAACTTGTATGGAAATCCCAAAGTTCTTTTTTTTCTTAATCTTTTATTTGTTTTAACTAGTTATACATGACAGTAGAATGCACTTATTGGGAAAAGGGTCCACCTGAAGTCCTTTTATTTTGACTGGTAAAGACTTTCTCTGAACTGCAGGCAAGTCTGAGAATCTCTCGTAATAATTCTCCTTCTCTCCCTCTCTCCTTTCACATGAGTCTGACTTACGTTGTGATCTGAATGTTTCCTGCTCATCGTGTGCCTTCTACCATGTATTCTTGACAAGTATTTCCCCCCCAAAATCTCTTCATTTCTAACTCCTTGGCATATACTTCACACAAGATCTTAATTGACAAAACTATCAATTTTACTTCTGTGAATTTATACTAAGGAAACATATAGAAAAAGGGTCTCTCTATTTAAATATTCTCATTATAGCATTGTAATGATAAAAATATGAGAGAATCCCACCAAGTTTTCAATGACTGAAAAATGGTTAAAAAAATATTCAGAATATTTTAGCCATAAATTAATAGTTATGGACCATTTGTGACAATATGGATATTATCTGTTATATGAAAAAGACAGTAGATAACAATACACATGCAATATGAGCTCAAATCATATGAGAAATTATACAAAGAGAGAATTAAAACAAACTGACATTGACAAAACTTAAATACAACATAATTTTTGACATCCTGGGAGCCCTTAATGACAATTAATAAGATATTAATACATATTGTATATTTATTGATAAATTTTATGTTAAATAAAGTCAATAACATTTTCTTTCTAAGACTACCATTATCTGTTGTTGGGATTATCTTAATCTCCTAACAAGTACTTGCATTAACTACCACAACACATCTCCATTGCTATAATCATATCATATCAGTTCCCTGATTAAAGTTCACAACCACTTCCAATTACATTTAAAGTAAATGCTATGTTCTTGTAATACTGCATGGGTCTCCAGTATGCTATTGTTAGCTTACTTTTCTAGTATTATTTTATACCACTCTCCCCCATATTTACTAATCTCCAGCTGTGCTGGTGTTCTTTCAGTTTCTTTAACATACCTTAGTGTGGTTTTACACATTTCTGGATCTCACATTCAAATAATTGAATTTCTTTCACAGATTAAATGTTTGGTATTCTAGAAGTAATGTAGAAAATACTATATATGGACATCCTATGACACAGGGGAGTAATCTCCAACACCAACTGCTTCTGGGAGGAATGGTCTAGAGTAAGAGCTTTCACATATTCTATTTCATCTGTATTCATTAATGTGCATTTTTATTCCTTGAAAAACTCAACCTTAAAAATGATCAATATTATTTGAATCACCTGTGAACTTTCTTTTTAAAAAATCCCCTTTTGAAATATTTGAATAAAATGATTCAAAGGAGTAACATTTTTATCTGATGACTTTATAATCTACATGCAACATGGCACAAATCTGAGAAAAAATGAGTGATTGAAAGGATTCCTAAACTTTCCATTTCTTTGTGCCAAGTATAATCATTATCTCCTCTTGGAATAATCTTCTAAGAGAAGGGGCAGAGGTGGTAACAATAAATCCTTGAACTCAACAGAAGGGCAGTATCAGCCTTAATAGAGGAGGATGATCCATTGCCCAGGCCAGGCTGAGTGGGGAGTTCTTGCAGTATCTGGAGGATACCTCTCTGCTCTTCAGGATGTGCTTTTATTAATGATAAATAAAAGTAAAATGAATGACTTTTCAAATATTGCATCTGCATATTTCACAGTAAGAATTATCCATAACCCTACACATTGTATACTTGTAAAAAATAAAAGGCCACCCATTAAAAATGCTTGCTTGACTGGGAGAATATACACACATTGACAATACGAATAGTACATATTATAATAAATATGAGATGTATGTATATTTAGATAATGGGAACTCTATAGTAAACTATGAAGTGGTCTTTTTTGTCTCTTCCCTTTGATGTTGAAGTTGTTGAGGTTGCTGCTTTTCCTATCAGGAAGTAAGATTAAGTTTTCAACTGTGGTAATAATTATATCCCCAGATCATTTATCTCATTTTTCCCAGGCAATTATCTCTTTCCCTTCTCTCTGTAATCTCTAAACTTTCATCTGATGTTTATCCTGAGTAATTTGTTCTCCCTGTGTATTTTTTAAATTGAATATTTCCTCTCTGATCCTCTTTGGAAAGAGGTAGATGAAAATAATGAGACAAAGCAAACACTCTGGAGCTATTTTAAAAATATGAATGAATACCTCATAGATCTACAAATTGCTGGTGAACTCTGGAACCAGAGAAAGATTAAACTCACCCAGTGTCTGATAATTTTCCTTTGGGAAATTCTGACTTCAATTTCAAGTTAATTTTGTCTCTGATGTTTCTGCTATGTGAATTAAAAGGAAGTGTTTCCACTCTAAAAAGTTCACTGCATTTTGAATCATTGCATAGTCAAGCTCCAGAGTCAAGTGGGATTTTTAGTTTTTACCTTTGTGGGCATGTATATAAATTGGCTTTATAAGTTGTTCTTGAATAGCTCACAATCTTGAACCTCTTTATCCGAGTGCCTAAATTTGGACAAGACTCACCATAGAAACAAAGAAAATTTCCTTTTATTTAGAAGACATTCAAGACATTCAAGTTATATTAAATTTTTTCTAGGTTCCTTGTTCCTGAAAGGGTAGACATTAAGAGACTAGTTGAGTGGTGAGTTGTGGTCACTTGGGGTGTGCCCTGGAAGGGTATTTCTTATCACTAGTCCTTTCCTCTTTTTCTGCTTCATAGCTGCTATAAAGGAAACAGATTTTTCTCTGCCAAGCCCTTCCACCATGACATTATTGCCTTGGAGCAAACCAACCATGAACTGAAACCTCTGAGACCATGGGCCAAAATTAATCCTTCCTCCTTTAAGTTAATTTTGTCAGGCATTTGTCACAGCAACAAAAAATTAACACAGGTGGTATTGTTTCAGTATAGAAAACATATAAAGAAAGGTATGGACAAGTACACAAATCTACACATAATTAGTAGCTCTCACAAGTTTGCTTTGGGGAACCTAAGAATCAAATTTCTTGTTTTAGGACATTCTGACATCATTGGAAAAGATAAGATTGGGAGATAATAAGTTACCCCACCTGCCACAAATCCACACTGTAGGCATTCAGTGAACACACCATGCAATGTCATGTCTTGTGGTTTCTGCTCATGCTATTTATTTCTTTAAATAAATTTAAAGAACTTTAAATTTAAAATGTACTTTAAAATGTACCTGGACTTTGTTTTGATTGCATATGGTGAGACATACAAACATGAAAATGACTCATGAAGGGAGAAGCTCTTCCTCATGGTTTCCTAGAAATAGGGGACATAATACACAAGGGTACATGGCAAAACAGCAGGGTCAGTCAAAAGTAGAGGGAGCAGGGAAAATGTCATAAAGAGTCTTTATTAGGGGACCTGGCTCTGCAGTGATTAAGGGAGATGGAGAGTAGACCAGAGTGTAAGAGATGAGAAAAGGGGGTAGTTGGTAAGTATGGACTTGGAATTGTTTGGTACGTATATGAAAGTCATGTTCACAGGCAAGGTGTTTAGCAGAGTCCCAGATACCAGAGTGTCAAGAAGACACAAATAAGATATAGCTAATTTGATTTCCTCAGATATTCTTTATTACGAATGAATTGACTCATGGTTCATGGCTTAATTCAAATATGTCTTCTGTTTAGTGCTTCCCAGTAACTGCATCACAATTAATAATGTTCCCCTTTGCACTGCCAGAGTCTTTTGTTTAGTGTCCTCCTTGATTATGTATCATAATCCTGACCTAGTAATTAAGGTCTCTGTGGGTTACTATCCCATGTATTTTTTTTATAAGTAGAAAAACTATCTTTGGTAAAAAGTATTTCTATTAAGAATCTAAATGATACAATGTGACATCATTAAGACCATGAAAAAATATTAACAAAGCAACCTCAGAATAAGGAATAATAATTTGCAGTATCTTATTAATGAAACAGCAATAATATCTGTGTAAATGGAAAATCTAAGCAAATGATGACATAGTTAAGGAAATGTCTAGTTAAAAATACAATTCCTTCTTAAAAGAAGGTAAAAGACTGAGCTAAATAATTTTCTCAGGAACTATGACATCACAGTAGGTTATTTGTTTGGTGTGGTTTTTGTTTGCTAATTACTGAACTGAGAGATTTTGGCATTATTTAGACACAGTCTTATCTGGTGGCCACACTATACTTGAAATGTGATTAATACTTGACATCCAACCAACTTTTAAACAACGAAATAACCTAACGATTTCAATTTGAAGAACCCTAACAATATTTATTAGCTGTGATTCTAGTTAGAGAGCACAGCTATTTGCAATGTACCAATTAATAATATTCTTTATGTGGGAAAGTTGTCCTTTTTGATAACATGCCTTCATAAGCAATGTACATCATATAATGCTCACTAGGGTGACACATGGGCAAGCCAACTTCCTGCCTAAGATTTGAGAGTGCTTTCTGATGAACCTGTATATAGCACAACAACAACAATAATAATGACATCTCATATACAGCCATCTGGTTATTTGTAGAGATGCTTTCTATAAATATTGAAGATTTACTGGATGTTAGGTACCCTATAGCTTATACATACTTAAATTTCATCACTAAATTACTACTAGTATTTTCCATTTATAATGAAGTCTGTCAATTTCACAACAATTTTCACCATCTATTATTTTCATTTTCAGTTGGCTGAACACAACAGTTTAGAATTTATGCCAATTAGCCATGGTCCATATGGATGCCTTTATGTGCCATGTTTGTGAGCAAGTAGAGATCATGTGTGACATATCTCCTGGGTCACTGCAAGACATTTAATTCTAAACATCATCTGTCATCATGACAATGGTTTATTCCAGCTGGATTCTTTATTCTTTTCTAACCCAAGGTGGTACAGAGGAGTCTTTTGCCAAGGGACAGACTTAGTGTAAAATCATGTCTTAAAGGAAGCAAGAATCTATATGTTCTGAGTTATTTTTTTTTATTAAGACAGAAAACACAAGTGATTCTTGGCCTGAAGGTGAGTCACAGATGGACAAGGCTCAGATGGCACATGAGGATACAAAAGTGAATATGATTTCCTAGTGAGAATTCAAAGTGCATCTTGGCAAAAAATGAAATTATCCCCTATATAGTGGGGTCATTACACACAACCTTTGCCCATTCCTCCATCTGGTTTCTATGTCAAATAGCATTAATTCATCTTTAAGTGGTCTAATTCTTGACCAGTTCAAACTCAGAAAATATCTCAGACATATACTGAAATACAGGGTTCCTTGTGTATATAGCTGTTTGGGAGTGGATGGGGGTGATATTCACATTGATGAAAAGAATAAATATGTTATAACAAAAGTCAAATCACTATGTAGCAATTTTCAAAGTAAAAAAGGTGAAAAGAACTATCATTTTAGAAGCCTTTTCCAATATCCTTGTTATTTTATTGTGAACATAGAGCTCTTGTCATTTAAAGAATCACCGGGCTTAGTGAAAAATGCCTGGATAGAAAAGCAAAATTAAGAAGTGATTTAGTGTTAACAAAAATACTGGCTGATGAATCACTTCTTAAGGCAATAACAGTTTACTTTCCTCAAAAATCACCCAGAACTTAAAGTGGTCACACTTTCTGCTCTCTGGATTGTCTGACAGCTGATATATAATCATTCTAAACAAGTAATATGAAGGTCATGTTATTGCTATGACTCCAGATCATTATAAAATAGAAGATAATCAACACAAAATAATATATTTGGTTGCATTGTTTCCAGATTCTGCTTATCTTTATACTTCATAGTTGGATCCATTTTAAATGAGGCAGAAATTCACTGACAGTCTCCTTGGATATAGGTTTCTTTCAAAAACCTTCATATTTTCATCAACCTGAATGGGAATATCAGCCCAGAAATACTACATATATTCTAATAAGTAATTTTGAAATTCTGGAGACAATGTAATAATTACAAACTGTGATGAAAGTGTCAATTGACTATAGAAGGTAGTTTGTTGATGGTAACTCAAGCAAGCTAAGTGAAGTATCTCCCTCATAAAACTATGGCAGTCATACTCAGTGACTGTATATGCTGTGAAAATTTGGTCAGAAAGGCATTATTTCACCACATATTGTGATTATACATGGGCTGATGTTTATGAACATTTTTTGAATTCCATTGTATGGATAGCTTTGTTCTACATATGATGGGGAGACACATGAATCAGGAAATGTACTTCCTTTTCAAACTTCCAGTTCTGTTGAATCCCATAAAAACCTATATTTGTATAGAAACTAGACTATGAGATTAGTATCAAAAATATTAATAAGTATGATATGTGTGGTTCACAGTGAGAAGAGAAATGCTGAGACATAAGGGTAAGAAATGATCCGGGGTGACTCATCTTTCATGAATATCTTTGTTGATTGTATAGAAACAAAATGCTGAAATGGAGGATACTATAGTCCCATCGATATTTTTGAGCTAATGGAAAGGAGCAGCAGAAAGCTATCCTGGCAGTCCTTCAAATGAAAATATGCTCACTGATGACATGGTCCACCTCATATTTAATGTGAACAGATTGTGGAAGGTCAGAAGGAAAAAACGGATGATGGCAAGTAACACAGGGATGAAACCAGCTAGAGATCTTAATTAAAGCAACTCCACTTGGTTTTCTGTTAAAATCAAATGGTAAGAAGTGGCATAAAAGGAAAGAAAGATTGTTTCTATAATAACGGCTCCTTTAAAAAAATAACGTTACCAAGAATGTAAGCTAACATCAGCCTAATAGCACAGAATTTTGTCATACAACAGTATATTCCTTAATAGCAGTTTTATTGAGAAACATGCTGATTTTGTGCTAACCAAATACAAATAATGACAAGCTTAATGTTCTTCTAGATTTGGTTCTGTATTAAATAAATGCACTTGGTCAGTCATTTTTCCTTGTTAGCGTCATACTCCTGAATGTAGACAATTGAGAATGGATGTAATTACAAACTATTCAAATAGACTAGCTCTACAGAACTATTTTAAGCATTCATATTTCAATCAATAGTGCAGAAGGGAACTATGGTGGAGATATTTTGTATTCTGACTATATTTGCATATTTGTGTCAGTTGCCTGATTCAAACCAATTAGACTACAGTTATCTATGAAAACCATATGGTGCGCAAATAAAGCATACAACACCAGTTAAACATCAAAAGTATATCATTTGCATAGTTAGAACGGAACACTGACAGGGAAAAATGTTTATTATTCAAAGAATATACTACCTAATAAAAGGCACTATCTTTATATTTTAAATCTATATGTACTGGAGCAAATGATTACTCTTCAAATATTTGTCAATGTTGTACTAACTTGGGGGCAAAGAGCATAGAAAATGAGTGATGTGTGGAGTAGAATTCAGACAACTGTTTAAATAAACTTGTGAAAATTGTATTTTTCATAGGCAAATCAATGACAGAATGACCTTCTAACATGTTATTGGAATTTCTAATTTAAGCTTTTCTAGCAGAACTGTTATTATCAAGACTTAAGAACACAATCATAACTAACAATTATTATCATAACATTTTACGTAAAATTTTTGACCTAAATTAAGTATATAAAACATTTTATAACTTCTGTATTTTGGGGAAATGGGTATTTTTAAAACAATCAACTTAAACATTTAGGTCATCTAGGTCACTCAGGCACATGGAAACAGTAGCAGACAGAATAATGTCCTCCCAAAGATGTTCCCATCTTTATCTTGAGAATTTGTGAATATGTTTACTTCTATGGTAAACGGGACTTTGAAGATGTAGCAAGGGTCCTTGAGGTGGAGACTATCCTGGATTATCTGGCTGGGCCCCCTGTAGTCACAAGGAATCTTATAACATAAAAGTAGGAGGCTCAGAGTCAGAGTAGAAGATGGGATGATGGAAGCAGGGGTGCATGCATAGGAGTATGTGTGTGAGAGAGAGAGAGAGATAAAAAGATGACAAAGGAAGAAGTAGAATGAGAGGAAAAGAAACAGCAATTTGAAGATGCTCTGTTACTGGTTTTGATGAAGAATGGGAAGGCTCCTACAGAGGAAGAAACCATGAGCCAAGGAATGTGGGCTCCCCATAACAGCTGGAAAAGGCAGGAAAATGGATTCTATCCTAAACCCTCCAGATTTCTTACCTCCTTAACTCTAATATATTTGTTATTTTAAGCCACTAAATTGACATCAGTTCAAACTAATACCAAGACCCCTAGCATGCAAGTGCCAAATTACCACTTAAAATGCTGGTTGTCTCTTTAAATTGTGCCCTTTTAATAGACATATTAGCAGGAAAAAAACTTAATTAGTTGTAAGCAACACTTTTACCTTGGGGCATTGAAGACATCTATATGTCCTCTGGTCTTACTTAGATAGTCATTCATGTTTCAAATGATTTATCTTAGTTTGTAATTGGCACAAAATACTAGACACAAAAGTGTCACACATGCCATTTCAAATATTTAAGAATACTTTTGCTTATGGTATATTATATGACAGGTCATATCACATGTACCTGATTTAAGTTATATTTGTCAGACTGTCTGATTATGATTAGATCTGTAAAACTGAATGTAGAGCCTCTTCAGAATAATCTTGATATCAGAATGTGGGCAAAATGTAAATAATACATGAAAAATCCAACACAAGTCATTTCATCATTAATTATGACCTTATATTAATTTAAAACAATTGCTTCCTTTTTTCCCAAATCCACATGAACTTTATTAATTTACTGTATTAGTATAAATGATGTAAACTGCATTTTTGATGGATTTGGGTTTGGGGATTAAGTTCTGTTCTTGTAACAATGATTACAGTGCAATTTATTCCAATATTATTATTAGAAGCCTGATGTCACCCAGAAAAATTCAATCAGTGAATTCCTTTATCACCAAGAGGATTGAAGCAAAATCTAGATATCAATGTACTTCGAAAAATTACTTTGAAAAAGAGATTTCTGAATTAGAGGGGCGTCTGAATTAGGGATGGCCTCTAAGTTTCCATCAATCTTGGAAAATCTGTGATTCCATTATATAACTAAAGGCTGGACATCATGTGGGCCATGCCATAGTCAGCTGAGAGGGTTAGCTCTTTTGATTTATCACTGTGGCTGAAGAATTTCTGCAATATCTAATCAGTATGTTTGGGTAGATGGCTGTGCATGAAAAATATTCTTATCATTCACATATGCAACTCAGAAGAGATTCCTTTCAGTTTGTTCTTTAATTTCTGTAAGATAATTTCAGAATTATGAAATTATATCAAGTGCCAACAACAGAATATTTCCCCAAGTGGAGTGAGGAAAAAGTGAGATCATTGTTTTACAGTGGGAACTCAAATTCAGCATTACAAAAAGCTACGGAGTATGTAAATTGGGCTGTCATTCTCCTCTGGCCTCTCTTCTTACAAGTACATTCCTCAGAGAATGCATCATTTCATAGAAAATATATGATTCTGTAATCACAGGATCTGAAAAAGCTAATGGACTTTATCTTGGGTCAAAACAGCACAGTATCTCTCTTTCTCCTTTGTGATGGTAATTCTCAATATAAAGATGAGTTCACACATATTTGTATTCAGGCCTAGGGAGCAGTTTTGGAAGAGACTATGACTAATGTTGCTTATATCTTAATGTAAAACAGTTTCTATATATCTTGAAGCATCTATAATCTTTATATAATTTATTTTTATCTTTCTTCAGCATAGAGCTTTCAAATATATTGAAATAAATGAGTATACCAGTATTCTTAAGTGGTTTTCAATTAATTACATTGATATAGCAACAACCTGGCTGTTAAAACCCTACCATTCCCCACACCAAAAGTTTTCCACACTACTATTCACGAAAGGTTAAATTTCTCCATTGTCAGCAAATCACATTAAATAGGAAAAAGTGAATATAAATAAAAACTTTGGCGGATTTTTTGAACACTGACACAGTAGCAACTAAACTGACTCCGACTGCCCATGTGTGTGGGGAAGTTGCCATATAAGTGTTTTGTTTATTCTAATATGCTTTATTTGTATTAGATCATATCATATCAATCATCATTGTAATTATTAGGAGGCCCAACAACTCTCTGGTTTTATATTAGTGAAGCATCATTTAGCCGTTCACTACTGACAGAAGTCTACATATGCAAGCTACATATTAACATTAAATTTAAATATTCAAATAAGTATTTAAATATTGAATTTTAACGAGGGCTTTTTGTTTTTTTTTTGCAAATTCAGCTTAAAATGTCACTCTGAAATATAACTGGAAGGAGTGATCTATTGGGTTTTTTTTTATTAATTAGCCATATCTGTAGCAGATTAAGGGAAGGGTTTGAGGATGCACATTCTTACTGTCAGTACTGAGTAATAGGCATAGATGGAAGCTAGCAGGGTAGGCCAAGTCTGAGCAGAAGAAGCCATGTTAGCAGAAAATACTGACTTTCCAAACTTCTATACATAAAGAAGTCTCTCTCTCTTCCCCATTCCTTCTCTTCCTCCATTCCTTTCTCAAATACATAAACAGAGGTGGGGGGGAATGATAGTTTGAGCATATATACTATTATGTATCGGATTACAGAATTTGAAACTGAGGCTCAGGTTTAGGTATTTTATGCAAGATCAAACAGCTGGTGATCTGGGTATGGTGGCACATACCTGTAGTCCCAGAGACATGGAAATCTGAGGAAGGAGGACCTCAAGTTTAAGGCCAGTCTCAGCATCTGAGCATGAGGCCCTCAGCAACTTAGTTGCTGTCTCAAAATAAAAACTATAAAGGGCTGGGGATGTAGCTCAGTGGTAGAGCACCCATGGGTTCAATCCCAAGTACTAAAAAAAAAAAAAAAAAACCATGGTGGTGAATAGCAGAGCTAAATTTGAACATGACTTCCTAATTCATATTCTGTTCATAAAACATCATACCATCTAGGGCTTGTTTGAGATTTTAGTAATTTATTTTCTAAATTATATACAGCAAAATTGACCATTTTGTTTCTTTATTTTGACAAATGTATGGAGACATTTAACTACAACTACAACCAACATGACGTATAGTTCCATCTTTCCCCAAAATTTCCTTACAATTACCCTTTGGGGATAAACCTTTATAAAAATTTATTTTACATCTTAATTTTGGCAACAAAAAGGGAAGGAAGGAGGGGTGATTCTTCCCTATTCCTCAAATCTCAGACGAACTTTTTCTTGATACTCAGGCCATAAAGAACACACGTTCTTATAGAAGTCCCCCTCACTGTGGATTTTGGGGACTTGGGTAAAAACTGGAAATAAAGAAGGGAAATAACAAACTGAAAAGACATCATAGTACTTGTCCTTTACATTTTGACTTTCCTCTCCTGACAACCTGTAATTCCTTAGTTTTCAAAGTTCCCCACTGCTTTTTTTTTTTTCTACCATGGATTGAACCCAGAGGTACTTAACCACTGAGCCCCATTTCCAGCCTTTTTTAATTTTTATTTAGAGACAGGGTCTCACTGAGTTGCTTAGGACATTGCTAAATTGCTGAGGCTGGCTTTGAACTTGCGATCCTCCTGCCTCTGCCTCCCAAGCTGATGGGATAACAGGTGTGGGTCACAGAGCCTGGTTCCAGTAGTTTTATTTGCTATATTCAGTCCATTTATCTTAGTAGTAATCAGTAGGAGAAAGAGGCTATAGTGGACTTACTCCAACTTGTCTGGCATGAGAAGCCCACTTTCATTTTAAGAAGGGAACATCAATTCTTTTGTGAAATATTTCAACTCCATAAGGACAAAATAGGTGTTACTATCGTTTAGCCTAGTGTAGCACAGATGTTCTGTCAGTGATATTTAAGAATCCAAACACTAATTAAGCACACAGGAAAAATAGGGATAAAAGGCTGAGCAGATTAGCCCTATCCTGCAGCTGTATTATAATATTAGATGAATTTTGAGATCTCTGGCGAGTCCTGAAAAATATTTTAAATTTATCATTTGTTTGTTTGTTTGTTTGTTTGTTTTGTTTTTTGTGGTAGTTTAATTCAACAAAATAAAGACCAGGTCTCTAGCATGTGCATGGGACATGGGATGCGCATAGGATGCCTAAGAACCCTGTTGTTTTATATTTAACTCCAAAGTTTTGGTCTGCTCAGCTATTTCCACAGATTAATTCGATATCTGTATATGATTACAAAGAATTTTGTATTAGAAAGAAAACTATGCTTCAGAGGATATGAGTGCCCTCTAGTGGGGGCCACCCATACTGGAGACCAAAACAATCAAAGTCTCCAGGACATGTTCAGAAAGAATCTGGCAAAATCTGACAACATCAAGAGGTAAAGGACACATTGTTTATTCTAAGGACACAGATTCATGCTAGACGTTGGATCTTATTTTTCCTGATTTTTACAACACATTTCATTGAACATATCAAAATACTGTCATTTCAATATTTAACTTTGAATATTTTTGATATTTTAGAGTATTCTATTTTAAAGTATGTTACATCTTTAAAAAGTCAGTATTATGTCTTAACACATTTTAATTCTGACTAGCCACATCTCAAGTATTTAATAGTCACATGTGACTTGTTCCTACCATATTGGAAAGCATGGTTTTATCAGTTATAGCTGTTAATTTTTTAAAAGATTTTATTGCATATAGATATTACCCTGAAATCTCTTATTAGATTGTTATATTTCAGTTAGTTACATGGTTTTTAGATATTGACAATATGTGATGTATATGTTAAAATGGTTTTTGCTTCCATTTATATATCTAAAATTTTATTATTTTTTCTAATTTGTTGCATCAGAAAGGATGAAACAAAAGCATCTTTACATCTCTCTCTCTCTCTTTCTCATTTTTTATTTTACTGTGGTAGGAAAACTTTTTCTGTGATCTATCCTCTTAACAAAATTTTAAGTGTATGATACAGTTTTGTTAACTATAGACACCGTGCTCTACAGCAGATATCTAGAAATTGTTTATCTTGAGTAATTGAAACTTTAAACCCATTGCACACCAAATACCAAACTTCCCCTCCCTTCAGTCCCTGACAACAATTATTTTACTTTCTGTTTCTATAAGGATAGTTTAGATAGCTGATTTAATCATAATTCTGCAGTATTTATCCTTCAAAGGCTGGTTAATTTCACAACATAATATCCTCAAGGTTCACCCATGTTGCATACGTAGGAGAATTTCTTTCTCTTTTGAGGCTAATATTTAATAGTACATAGCTTATTTTTCTTATACATTCATGAATGGATGTTTAGGTTATTTTTACATCTCAGCTATTTTGAATAATGCTGCAATGAATATGGGGTACAAATAACTTATCCCAATTTCAATTCTTTTGCATAAATATCCAGAAGTAGGGTGGCTGGATTTTATGGTAGTGATATTTTAAATTTTGTGTGAACTTCATAGTGTCTTTCCATAGTGTCTGCACCATTTTACCTTCCCACTAACAGTGTACAAATATTTCAAATGTTTCACATCTTCACTAAACTTGCCTTTTGCTTTTTGAACTTATATTGTGAATTCAACAATAATATTGTATCTCTGTTATGGTGGTCATATAAAAGGTAACTTAGAGAAAAGGAAATTAAATATTTGGAGGTAAATGAGCATTGTGTGTGTATGCCACTTATTTTCACAAGATGAGGGAAAGAGATGAAGGGTGAGAGAGAGAAAAAGAGAACTGTGCATAAATCATGGGATAGAAGGTAAATAATTGGAGAATATTCAGGATTTTCTTGTATTACTCTTGCAACTTTTCTGGAAATTTGAAATTAGATCAAACTAAAATGATACCCCAAAATGCATATTGTGCTATGAGAGCATGTAATAGAGAGGCCTAAAATAATTTGGGGGTTAAGAACACTTCCTGAAGAATTATTCATGGTCTTGTTCCTTTGGGCCAGTCACAAATCCTGGATGCTCATAACCCTCATTTTGTGTTTCTAAAATATTCCTGAAGTATTTTCACTTTTGGACTGTTGCCAACTCTTGAGGTGTTGATGCAGAATGAATATTTATAGCTGCAAAAGTGAAAGTGGTTTAAAGTAGAATGATATTATTTCTATGGAAGTATACTTTTATTCAGAAGACTTCTACTTGGCCACATCATACTCAAAACTGAAAAAGAACATGATAGATTTGAGATTTTACATCTTCCTTGTTTTCTAGCTTACTCTCTGTATCTGAGAAGGTTTTTTTTTTTTTTTCATTACAGCATGACTAGTGACTCAACCTCACCCATAAATGTAGAGAAGAGCAGACTCAACTTTGCCTAAGTGGCAGAACCTCAAGAGTTGTCCTGACTAATGAGTAGGTTGTTCATGCCACCATTCACTAACCCTCCCAGGATCTTTATTACTATGGTTCAAACTGTTCCAGAAGATGTGGGGGATAAAAGAAAATCTGAAAGGATTGTCGATTAACAAAAATGACAGTCTAATCAGAGCAGTGTGTGTGTGTGTGTGTGTGTGTGTGTGTGTGTGTGTGTGTGTGTAATACAGAGAAACTCCAGTTAAGGCAAATTGGGATCCCTATTATGAGTTCAAGTTGGCATGGAAATCTGCTTTGTCCATTTATTTCTTAGAAGGCAGTGTTAACCTGGCTGTGACCCTGAGAGCAGACAGCAGACACTCTTATAAAAGAATGTAAGAACTGCTCAGAGCGTAGCATTGAAGCAGTTCTATTCTGCTAGTCTAAAATATTTACCATTCTAAAGTGTAACACATCTTCAGTCTGAGATAATCCAGGAAAGAAAGCAGCTTTGAGTAGTGGGAGGAATATTGTCAGCATTTGACAGGAAACCAAAGCCTACTTCCAGGATTGCTCAAGCAATATTTTAATATTGTAATAGTTTTAATAATTTATATTGTTTTTCAAATTCTTATTACAAATGCCAGCAAGAGTTACAAGAAATATTTCAGAAAATGATTCTTATGCTATATTATAAACAAAACCAGAGGTAATCCTTCAAAATTATTATGAGTCAGAAATATGATATGCTCCAAGAAAAATTCTTATAAAATATGTTAGATATTGAGGAGCTAAAATACTTGATTATATTTAAAAATCAGAAAATGTAAATCAAGAAATAACCCATTTTTTTGAATTTGGGTTTAAACTAAATCTAAATAATTGGGTC
Organism: Glaucomys volans; assembly: GCA_020662805.1. NCBI lineage: Eukaryota > Metazoa > Chordata > Mammalia > Rodentia > Sciuridae > Glaucomys > Glaucomys volans. Next base: position 113,445 of record JAJEJO010004117.1, read on the forward strand.
AGAGAATTTAATAAATAATCATATTTATTCATCAGAGAAAATCTGTGAGAATATTTATTAACTCTGTTACATGGATAGATAATCTGGCATACAAAGCAGATAACTTCCCAACATCCAAAAGTATGTTAAATATATACACAAGTAGCTATAGCTTCTTTCTCTTATGAAAATATTCTTTAATTTAATGAAATACATGTTTCTTTCTGATTCCTCAGCAGGAAAAATTTGCTTCATTTTCACCTTAATTTTTCCCAAATAGAATAAAACAGACAATAGCAAATGCCTAATTGATTTATTTTATAATTATGCTATTTTGTTTACTTTACAAATAACCTTTGACTTCCATTTCATCTCTTTACATATTGTCTTCCCAGAACTTCACTACTTTGGAAAAATTACTTTTTAAATTTTTTTTAAATTTTCTTTTTGTATTATTATTTTTTATTTTTACAGACTGCATTTTGATTCATTGCACACAAATTGGGTACATCGTTTCATTTCTAATGTTATGCGTGAGATAGATTCATACCATTCAGGTAATCATATATGTACATAGGGTAATGATGTCTGTCTCATTCCACCATCTTTCATATCCCCCCTCATTTCCTTCTACATAATCTAAAGTTTCTCAATTCTTCTCTCACACCCCAGTCCCTACCCCCATTATATACCATCATCCACTTATCAGGGAAAAATTATTTTAATTTTAGCTTCTAAAATAATAAATTTTATTCTGGCTTATTGAAAAATATTGTAGCTATGGATTTCAGAGTTCTCACATAAATCATTGAGAAATCATATGGAATGAGAAAAATGATTGAAAAATTGTGATAATTTTCATAAAGAATTCAAAATACCATATTCTGCAGACTCTAGTCCAATGTGTTTGACAATAACACTATATACATATTTGATGAATTGAATTGTTACTGACTTATCTTGAAAGTATTTGGAAAGACGTGTAGTGAGCATTAGTGGACACTTATAACAAACTATGGCAGAAAATCCCATTTCCTTTGTTAGGAAGATGACTGTGTTGGTTGGCTAGTGAGTAGGTGCAGACTACTAATGCAGGGTGGAGTCTAACTCTTGTCATCAATACCCCTAACTTTGTACTCTATCCATTCCATGGACTCTTGCCAAGTTTAATGCCTTGCTTTCAATGACATGATTTTCATAATTTCAGTATCAATAACAAATCAGGAAAGAAACATAATATTAAAATTATACCCAAATTAGGACTGTATATAACACAATTGGTCAAAACCAATCTCAAAGGAGTTCATTTGGCACAGAAAATTGCTTTCTGTTCCTTTGTTCTGGTGGGGTAGTTCTGGTCAGCCTTAATTTTATGAGTTATGTTTTTAAAAAATTGAAGATAATTTAGAGATTTATTGACTCCAGAAGCTTTGATAGTTTTCATGAGGAAAACTCTGCATCCATATGATCTGTAATCGCTTTTCAGAGTGCTGTAACATTTCGAAATGAAGGCTTGGTTGTTAATTAACATGTGGAAATAGGAACAATTTTATTTTCTGAATATCCAAGTTATTTCCATTGTAGTCTGTGCTGCAATTCTACTTGAGAAAGGAATTGAAACATTTATGAATGTCTTTAAGGCTTGTAAGCAACTCATTATTCTCATACTGTGGAGAATGGAAATGTAACATTCCTAAATGTGTAACGTCATTTTAGAACCTTGTCAACTTTCCCACAAGACGTTATAGAATAACTGACAATTCCTATGGAAACAACTTCTATTATTGTAGCATTAAAGTATTCTACTGACAGAGAAACCCATTATAAAGCCAAAAATTAATGTTGGAGGACAGGATCACTGCATTCTTAGACTCTAAAAACCAGGATTTCTAACTATATTTGCTACTTTAAAAACCTTTTAAAATGTTACTTTAACTTCCAGCTATAAAAATGAGGAAAAATACAATATTGAGAAAAAATAAAACAAAGTAAATGCCTATGGTTCAATGACCCAAAGATGAAACTGACAAAATTTTATGATTTTCTACAGTTGTGTTTACTTGAATGTATTACATGCCTACTTTGTAGCAAAAAAAAAGGAATTCTACTCTGTAAGTTTTCCATTCACAATTTACCATCATCTTTTTCTCATGGCATTTGATGTTCTTCTAAAATATTTTTATAGCTACCTACTTGGTATATGTTCAAGGACAAATCTTAAGATTTATGGTCTAGCTGGAACTGTAAAATGCTTTATTTTGATTGTCTAAGTAACACACTATGATTTAATTCTTTGGAAAAGATTTATTCTTTTTTTGGTGTTTGAACCTAAAATCCTTCCCCCAAATATACTTTTTAGTTAGTCCATAAGTCACACATAATTTTTTGCCTGTTATGAATTTTAGCACTAAAGCACAAAAGACCATGAAGTAGATAAATTATCTGTGATGATTTAAAAAAAATACGCATTTTTTTGTATATGTAATTTTTCTACTCAGATAATCTGACAGAAAACATATCCAATCCAAGTGTTCCTGACTGCTCTGAAACTTTCTCTTTAGAAATAGCATAATTCAGGTGTATAAGCTTTATTTTGGTGTAATCACTGCCATTTCATGAGTAGCAAGGAAATAGTTTCTCCGTCATTATTATCCATGCCATTTACATTATAGTCTTAAATATATTTGACCTGATTAGAAAAATCACATATTTATGAATAAGTGATAAGAATAGACTTGTTTCTAAAATATTCAGCATAATTTGAAATATGTTCATTTTGTCCCCTGCTACACAATTTGTTCAATAGCATGGAATATTTTGAGCATCAAAATGTAAACATACCCTTTGACCTGTCAAAAACCAAAATTGAATAAATGTATGAAAGTAATTTATTTGAATTTAAAAAATATGACATACATGTATTTATAATGAAATGAAAATTTAGTTAGTAATTAGTAAAATATTTATTTCACTTTATACCCATGATTATTATAAACACTAATTACTAAGTTTAACAAACAAAAATAAACATTTGTTAAATATATATTGCCCAACATTTATCTGAATGTGTATGTGTATATATGAACAATGCATGGAAATATGTTTTTATATCCTTCATCTGGACAAGAGGATGTGTTGAATATATTTCAGATCCCCCAACAACCTCTGCAGTCAAGAACAACTCTATAGTATATAGCTTTCCTCAGAACATTTCTAGTATTAATAGTAATTGGAAGTAACATTTAATAAATGTCAATGATATAATGATTACAACGTGCAGCATTTCAGATTTAACATCACAATTCCTCTATAGAGTAGCATCTAAGATAATCACACACACAAAAGCACAAAAAGAGTGGAGCATGATGGCAGCAAAATTCGATAGCAATTGTCTTGCCTCAGATATGCCAATCAGAACGGCTATTTAGTAACAAGTTACCTTCACAAAAGCTAAGGAAGGCAGATGAGAGACCATAGTGCCTGTGTCTTAGAATAATGAAAAGGTAAGGTGTATTGAAGAAGGCAAGAACAGAGTTGCCCATATCATTCCTCTGTCAATCCCAAGCTGCTCAGCATGGAAATTCCTCCCACTTGCAAGAAAGAGAGGGAATTAACTTTAGGCCTCAGACATGAACCGCAGGACCAGGCTGCACACGGTGAAACTCAGTGCTTGGCACAGACGCATAACCACTGCCTTCAGGCCAGTATCTCCAGACTGCGCCACTATAATTTCATTAGGCAGGTGACCAAGAGACTTTCTCTACCACCCTCCATAAACTCTAGGAGGTGGAGCAGGACACCACTTGCTGAGTTTCAGATCTCAAAACTAGCATAGAATTTTGTCTTGGAGCTCACTATACTGCTGATCCCACTATAGTGAAAGCACTAAAATAAGACTTGACACTAAACCAAATAAAGGTCCCTATATCCAGATATTCTCTGTTGGAAAAATTGAATAAAGAGGTAAAAGAAATTAAACAAAGATTTTTAAGCTGAAAAATACACTAAGAAAATTTAAAATGTGAAAGAAGTTATCAATAGTTGAACTTGCCAAACTGAACAGAATTAGTGAATGTGAATGCTGGGGTCCAGCCCTAGCACAAAGGGTCGTGGTGCTCTCTGGTGATTGGGATGGCGTCGGCGAGGTGGAGAACAAGGCAACACAGACTCAGTGATCTGAGGCTAAGTTGTGTTCTGACTTTATTTTTTCCACACACCATTTTTATATGTTAGCTTCTGGCATGAGTACAATATCTTGAGGCCACACAAAAGGAAACTGACACAAATTACAAGACAACAGGCAAAACATGTTAGCAGATTAAATATTATCAACTCTTCATAATATTTTTAAGTATTCTTCTATATAATCTTTAACTAGTTCTACTTTCTATATTACTGGTAACATCGTGCACTGAAGTCATTTCTATGAACAACATATAAGCTTACACTATGTGGTTAATAATTAGTTTAATAGGAACAATAGCTCTTGCTAGGTTACACCTCCTGCTTTTGCCCAGTAAGCATTAGCCTGTCCTGCCCAAGAAAGCTGTTCAGAGCAACTAAGCAAACACCAGCGTTTTACATATTTTAAATATTCTAAAAAGGGGAGATGAGCCTTCCGTGTACATTTTTCATTATAATATACTTGATGCCAATCAAGGTATATACTGCCAGTGGGAGGTAAAGGGGGTCTAAATCTAAGGGACCAGAAGCTGGTTCCCTAGGAGGATACCATAGTTTTCCATTAACCAAGTAAGCATTACCAAATGATGTCTGAATTGTTGGGACTATTTTTCTAGCCTTAACAACTTTGTTTGTGACTTGTTTGTCTGGAGCTAAGGTGGGAACAATGTGTCTTTCTGCCCTAGGTCATCTGGGAGTAGTCACCATCCGCAGTGACATTTAGCATAAATTGCTGGAAATGAGCATAGCATTCTTTCCAAGTTATGCTTTTATCACCCCAGAACAAGGGCCTTTCTTGGTTATATCCAGTATGATTAGCTGTTGATTCTTGTGTTCTAAATCCCCTAAGACCCTAAAATTCCCCCAAAATCCAATATAATATTATTCCCAAGCATAGGCAAATTAAACAAGACAACAGGAAACAGCAGCCCCAATTCCCAGGAAGATGAGACCTTGCAAACATCTTTATAACTCAGTGGAATCCTTGTCAAGCACTGAGGGGAATTGAAGAGGGCACAGCATGTGAAGACAAGAAAATTTTTAAAAAATACATAGTAATAATATCATTCTTTTTATGACTTTTGTGTATCTACACATTTTCTTTATTCGTGTATTCACCTAGGTTGACTCCATAACTTCATGTAAAGTGAAGTAAGTCAGATTTAGAAAATCAAGGGTTGCATGTTTTCTCTCATATGTGGAGGATAAAGGAAAAAAAGGGCATAAAAAAGGATATCTCATGAAAACAGAAGGAAGATCAGTAGATAAATGGGGGGCCATGTTGGGAGGACAGGCAGGAAAGGGGAAGAATTGGGGAATGAATTTGGCCAAATTATACCAGGTGCAGAGATCCAAGATGGTGGACTAGTGGGAGGCTGCGTCCCTTGTTGCTCTGTAACCCAGGATTCGAAAAGAGGAGAATCTGATTCTCTGTTAAGCAGTCTCTACTCCTCATTGATCCCCTGCTGTTTTCCACATCTGTCTACCTCGATCACCCGCAGTCCACCAGCCTAGCGACTACATTTGAGTGCAGATTGCTCACTGACCGCCACCTATCATCCATCACTTGCCTGTCTGCCTGCCTCTGGCCTGCCCATTGCCTGCCTCTCACCTACTCATCGCCCACCAACCGAGGTTCACCTGCCGATCCTCCACCAGTAGCCTGCAGAGCCTGCAGCCCATCAGTGGATCACCAGTTGCCTGCTGTTGCCTGGAAGACCACCCTCACAGTACCCACAGGTTTGGTTACACGTGGCTGCCACCATTTTGGGGAAAAAAAAAGCCAGGAGCTGCAGGACCAACAGCCCGACTGACAGCACCCTGCCTCTAGGACCCCTGGCTTGACTGACAGCACACCACCTCCAGGGGCCCAGCCTGACCAATTGCACCCCACGCCCTGCACTGCAGCTCACCATTTACCAGGTGCATACGTGAACATACCATGGTGAATTCCAATTTTATACATAACTCTAAAGCTTTACTTAAAAAAAAATAGAAGGAAAATAGGAAGGGGATTGGAGAATATAGGAAGAATATAGGAAGAATATAGGAAGGGGATTGGAGGAGGGAGGATGAGAGGCAAGGGGGCAGTACTTGGGATTGAAATGGAGAAAACTATATTATATGCATTTATGATGTGTCAAAATGAACCCCACAATTACATATAACTATGATTTACTAATTTTTTTTAAATAAAAAAGAAAATACATGATCAGCAGAGAGAAAGTAAAATAAAGAAAAGAGCTTATGGAAAATTTATGAAAGAATTAAAACAGCATATAATCAGTATAATGGGGTCAAGAGAAATGAGATAGTCAAAAGGGTACAAAAATTATTCAAAGAAATAATAACAGAAAACTTCGGAAACCTAAAGAATACTTATATCCAGGTACAAGAAGTTCATAAGTCACCATTCAAATTTAGATTAACCAATATACTACAAGACATCTTATAATCAAGGACACAAAGGTGGAATATGGAAGATTCTCAAGGCAGAAAGAAAAAAAAACATATAAGGATATTACAATTCACCTGACAGCAGATGTCTCAGCAGAAAAAGTATAGGCCAAGAAAGTGGCATGAAATTTTCCACAGTACTGAAAGAAAAAACCTTCCAACCAAGAATCCTTCATTCAGCAAACATATCCTTTATAAATAAAGGATCAATAAAGATATTCATAAATAAAGTCAGGGGACTACATCTCTACCAGATCTGTCCCACAATAAATGCTAAAGGGATAACCTCAAACTGAAAGAATAGACATTAATGAGTAAGAAACAAACATAGGAAGGTATGAACTCACAAGTAAGAGTAACTATACAGACAAATTCAGAATTCTTTAATTTTACAAACATAGTATGTAACTCATGGATTACTATGAAGGATAAAAAAATGTAAACAATAATAATTATATTAACATGATAGGAGACTGACCTTGTAGAAAGATATAAAATGGCGCATCAAAAACTGAATGTATGAGGTAAATGGAGGAAAATTTTTCTTAGTATAATTTCTCTATTTTTGTTTCTTTTCTTATCTTTATGATCATGTTACATGCCATCATTTTAAAATTGGCTGGTATAATCATAACATGTTTTTAGTAAGCCTCATAGTAACCATAAAGAAAAATCTATAATAGACAAAGCAAAAGTAATAAGCAAGGAATGAAAACATAATACTAGAGTAAATAACTTAGCAACACTATGCAAAAGAAAGAAGGACAGAAAAAGAAGGAAGAAAGGAAAGAAAGACATGAATGAAGAAATGGAGGAAGGAAGACAGAAAGGAACTATAATAAATCTAGAAATCAAGTTACACATTGGCTATAGTTAGATCTTTTCTAATGATAATTACTTTGAAATTAAAGGAAATAAATTCTGCAATTTAAACAACACGAGTCACTGAGTGGATTTAAAAAAAAAATAAGACCCAGCTCTATGCTGTGTACAAGAAAACACTTCATTTCTAGGAACACACATTGCTCTGGTTTTAATATGAGGTGTCCCCAAAACTTCTGTCAATGCAGAGGTAGTCAGAGGTAAAATTTTGGGACTGTGAGAGCGGTAGCCTATTAAGTCCACCCTAGTTTGAATGGACTAACTGGATGCTAACTGTAGGCAACTAGGGATGTGGCAGGAGTAGGTGGGTCACTGGCAGCATGCTCTGGAATGGTTCTTCCTGCAGCCACTTCCTCTCTCTGTTTCCTGAAACCTCCATGAACTGAGAGGCTTTCCTCCTTTATACCCTTCTCCCAAGATATGATGTTTTCCCTTGGGTCCAGAGCAATGGAATCAGCCCTGTATAGACTGAGACATCTGAAATGGTGAGCACCAAATAAAGTTTTCTTCTAAGTTGTGCTTGTCACTATATTTTGAAAACACAGTGATGAAAAAAGTAACTGAAACACACATAGATTAAAAGTGAAGGGATGGAATAAGATATTTCATGCAAATGGGAACCAAAAGAAAAGGAGTAGCCATACTTATATCAGGTAAGATAGACTTCAAAAGAAGTAAAAGGCGTCAAATAAAGGCATTATATAATGACAAAAGTGTCAGTTCAGCAAGAGGAAATAACAATTCTAAGTATACCTGAATCCAATATCATAGTAGTCAAATATATAAACCAAACATTAATAGACCTATAGGGAGATACAGATTCCAACACAATATTAGTAGGGGGATTTAACACTCCACTTTCAGCAATGGATAGAACATCCAGAGAAGAAGCCAAAAAGACAGAATTAAACTCTACCCTAGACCAAACAGACCTAAGAGACACGTACCAAGTGTTCAATTCAACAACTGCAAAACAGATATTATTCTCAATAGCACATATAACACTATACAGTATATATTATATAATAGGTCACAAAACAAGTCTCAACAAAATTTTAAGAATGGAAATTCTATTGAGTATTTTTTCTGACCACAATGCTATAAAACTAGAAATTATAATAATGGATAATTTGGAAATAAATTTTGGAAATAACAACATGGAAATTAAATCATTTGCACTTGAATAACCAAGAGATTGAGGAAGAAATCAAGAAGGAAATTAAAAGATTTCTTGAAAATTAAAGAAAATGAAAACACAGCATACCAATACCCATGGAATATAGCAAAAGCAGTACCAAGAGGGATGCTCATGTGAATCAATGTCTACAACAAAAAGGCAGAAAGATCTCAAATAAACAACATGTGGCTATATCCCAAGGAACTAGAGAAACAAATCAAACCCATGATAAGAGAAGGAAAGAAATTATGAAGATCAGAAGAGAAATAAAAAAAAGTGACTAAAAATCCACAAAATAAAGATGCAGTTCTTCAAACTGGTAAATAAAATGGACAAACTCTTAGCAAGAGTAATCAAGAAAAGGAGAGATAAGACTCAATGAGTAATGCGATTTAATCAGTAAATAACATCTCTTATCATAGATGAGGCCATGATCTGATGATTGCACTTCTGAGCTGTATCACAATCTTAAAAAAGAACTCATATCAATTTTTCTCAAATTTGTCCCAAAGTTTGAAGAGGAAAAATATCTTATAGTTCATTTGATGATGGCAGCATTACTCTGATACCAAAACCAGAAAAGGACACAACAAAAAGAAAGACACAGGCTAATATCTCTGATGAATACAGATGCAATAGTCTTCAATGAAAATATTAAACTAAAATTTAAAAAATATTCAAATTAAATAATATTCAACTTAGCTGTATTGAATTGTGCTGCTCTAATCCTTGATGTGGCTGTGTCACTGTAGTATACTGATTTTAAACCCTTTGGGTATAAGCTGAGGAGTGGGATAACTGGGTCAAATGGTAGGCCCATTCCAAGTTTTCTAGGAGTCTCCACACTGCCTTCTAGAGTGGTTGTACCAATTTTCAGTCCCACCAGAAATGTGTGAGCATACTCTTTCCCCACATCCTCACCAACATTTATTGTTACTTGTATCATTGATTGCTGTCATTTTGACTAGAGTGAGATGGAATGTCAGTGTAATTTTCATTTTCATTGCTCTAATTGCTACAGATGGTGGATATCACAATAGCTAAGTTACAGAACCAACCTAGATGCCCATCAACAGAAGAATGGATAAAGAAATTGTGGTATATATGCACAATGGAATATTACTCAGCTATAAAGAAGAATGACTTTCTGACATTTTCAGGTAAATGGATGGAGTTGGAGACTATCGTGGCAAGTGATAGAAGCCAATCCCCAAAAGCCAAAGTTTGAATGTTTTCCACTGATACATGTAAAGAGGAAGAAGAGAAGTTCAGTGGATTAGACAAAGGGTAACAAAAGGAAAGGGGGCAATAGGAATAGGAAGACAGGAGAATAAATCTAACATAATTTTCCTATGTATACAGATGAAAATACCTAAGTGAACCCCATCATTGTGACCACCCACAAGAATGGGACCCTAATTAGAATAAGATATATCCTGTACTTGTATAATTTTTATCAAAATGGATTCTACTGGCATGTGTAACTAAGAAGAACTAATAAAATGACATTAAAAAGAAAAAAATATTGAACTTGATCAAATACAAATCATACCAGGAATGGAGGGCTCAATATATGCACATCAATAACTGTGATTCACCATACCAACAGAATGAAAAATAAAAACTGCATGATCATCTCAATTGGTGTAGAAAAGGCAATTGATAAACTTTAACATCCCTTAGTGATAAAATTTATCATCAAATTAAGTATAGAAGGGATGTCCATCAACATAATAAATACCATATATCTTTGCCCACAGCCCAGTTGTGCAAGGAGTGTGTGGTAGGTGGAAGACAGGATAAAGAAAGTATCCAGAGACAGTATGGGAGACATATGGTTTATTTGGGGAAAGTTTACGAGGGATCAGAGATTGTTCCAAGTAGTAAGTAGCAACAGGCTCATAGATAGCCCCTCTGTCCCTCATGGTGCTTTTCCAACAGTGCAAGAAGGAGGAGTGATACACACACTTTCCACAGTGCCCTCAGTTCTGCACCACTCAGAGAGGGTTTTTATATGTTAGGCTATGGAAACAGAGACATCACTGGCATTAGCTTGCTTTGTTTGCTTATGTGACCAGTGTCCTAAGGAGTAGCATGATGCTGTCCTGGTGTGCATGCAATAAAGCAGCTTTGTATAGATCACACTAACTTGCCATAGTTCCCAGTGTGCACAAAAGAAAACTGTTGTCCTTTAAGATAATACATATCTGGGCTTTCCAGCCCAGGCTTGCTCTCATTGCTCCCTTAAATTGACTAGGGTTTTGTCAATAGAAAGGAGTCATTCAGGGATATTGTGTTTACTGTCCCCCTTTTCTTGAAGGATGATACACTCTACCCTCATATGCCTGAATGCCCTTACAATCTTGTCATGGCGATCTTCTTCAATGTACTCTGGGTGGCACATCAGGATGTAGGTTGTATGCAAATCTCACAGCAGCAATGTAAAGAAAAACTGGATGTAACAAGGTCTGCTGCAAAAGCACACGGATTGAATTCAACTTATCTCCAACTAGTATGAAGGCATTGTAACCAAGTAGGAACAGGATCGATACTGTTTATCTAGAGAAGTAATTTGGGTTTGTAATTTATGTAGAGCCAAAGATATATTATGATAATTCTCAGGAATGCATTTGGAACACTCAGCCTTAATGAGGGCACTGATACCTCCCTGTGCTACAGTTAGTATATCTAGCACTGTTCTACTCTAAAGTACCACCTTTCACATTTGGGTAGTTTTGTCACTAGCAGAGTTTTGGCTCTGTATTATTTAAGGCAGCAGCAGTGTGTTTAGCTAAAGCCTCATCCTGGAACTCAATGGCAATATTTGTTGCTTGAGGACGAAGCATAGCAAGTGGATAAAATCACCAGGCTGTTCACATCACTATATATTTAGCTTTTATCAGGTCCCATTTAGGACTCACAGATAAAGTGGGGAGTATGCAGGGTGATATATAAGATCATTTCCAAGTGCAATGGCCACCCACGAGTGCCACATGTCCATAACCACTCTCAAGGGGAGAGATATGCCCACATATGCATTGTTTAACTTTGCCATCCTAAGTAGTCAATGTACTCAAGTACATTGATTAAACTACATTGATTAACAGGGGACCAACCTGTCTTTACAGAGGGTCAAAAGGTGTTGCTGCTTTTATTTTTTCCATACAGACAGCAAATTTCCTTTTCATTTCTACCCATGTTGCACTTAGTCACCCCAAACTGCCAAACACAGTGTACCCCAGCAAAGGCTTAGCCATAGTCATTTGTCCCCATGCCAACTGGAAGACACAGTATTTCTTGTCTTTAAAAGAAGGAAAATTTATATTCATGTCCACAGGGCAGATGTTCATGAGCAGTGAGTATTGTTCCAGTTTAACATTTGCTTCCATTGCACCAAACTGGCTGGATGAAGATGCCACAGGAATCCAGGGGAGGAGAGAGGCAGCTCACTGCATACCCACTGCTTGGTTCTATACATTTGCAGTGGTACCTGTCTATTCTGAAAAATAGATTAGCCCTAAGAATGAAATGTAATGGGTGTTCATATATGAAAATTTTGATTATTCAACAATAAATACATAACCTGATCAATTTGAGACACAACAGTACCAGGGTGTGGGCCATCCTAGGTTCTCAATACCACATTTCTTGTCCCAGTGGTCCCTGTGGTTTTGGCACAAAAGAGTGTGAAGTTGGTAAAGTTGTTACAGACCTTAATAAAATGACACAATATTCCTTAAGAAATTAAAAATTCTAAAATTTTTTCTATGTCTTAATTTCAGTGTCTTTGCCTATAGACTTAGGAACAAATACATTCAAGGCCCTATTTGCCATTCCCAAAGCCAATAGAATATATGTGTCCCTTTTGGCAGGTCCTATGTCAGCAGCAACAGTAAATTATCCTGTGTCCCATTCATGGAGTGCTGGTGTCCCTATCAAGCATTGTCACTTGAACCCAGGGAGTGTCATCAGGTTCTTGTGTTGACATCAGGCACGTGCTGAGGTGTGAGCATCAATCATATTAATTGATAATCCTGATGGACAACCATAGTCACTTGGTTTACACTGCCAAGAACCCAGCTTCCATGTTTAGTTCTTTCTTTATTTTTTTTTTACGGACTTCATTTTGATTCATTGTACACATATGGGGTACAAATTTACATTTTTATGGTTGTGCATGATGTGCCATTTATTCATGCAATTAATTCTACCATATCTGGGTTGTAAGGTAAGTTGAAATTCCAATATTTATCCAGATTCTTATTACATTATTAAACCTTGTATCCAGTAGGGTTCCCTTGTCATTACCTATGTCCATAGGGTGCCACACATACTGCCAATCAATTGAAGTTTATGTATGATTGCCTTTTTTGAGGCCCTTCTGCAAACATGCGCCTCCAGCAGTGCAGCATGTGTGTTGGCACACACAAGGGCAACCTTGCAGCCTTCTGTTAGGGGAAAGGGTCTGATAAAGTAAACCTGCTCCTTTTGTGCAGGTTGCCTCCCTCAACCTATCCACTCCATCACATGAGGCACTGGCTACACATTCTTCATGGAACATGCAGAGTAAGAGGCACACACATACAATGTCTACCTGGGTTGGAGTCTTCACTTCTTTACTATATGCCAGAAGGAGTTCTTTCTGTTGTGGCATGTCTTCCTAAGTAGCCAAGCAGCCATATCATTAACTGGCACATCTTCCAGTCATCTAACTTTAGATAGGCTGTCTTCTTCCTGATTGCCTGGTTGGAGAGCATGGCTATGTACTGCCACATGATACACAGTCAGTTCCCAGTGTGGCAGTTGTTTCCAAATATCTTTCTTCATCTTTTTCCCCTTACTTTGCCCTGACCAAGTTTCTTCGGAAATTCATTCGTTGCCCTGATGTTTTCACAGGACACACTCAAAGCCACCATCCTTATTCATCGTAAATATTTACCTTTTTGTTTAGCGAAGCAGCAGACTGTACTATCCAAATTTTTATCAGCACCCCTCACATGAGCAAGTAAATGCTTAGTAGTCCTTGCTTCAGTAAACATGCTTCCTGCTCTACTTTTGACTCATCATATAATTGCTTACCATAGGTTTGGGCCTGCAGGACTGTCTTTCTTGCTGCCCACACTGCCATGAGGAGGGACCATCCCAGAGTTATTGCTTTCTTAGATAGTTCTTTTTTTTTCTTTAGTTCAACACCCCTATTCCTCGGCTGGCATCACCATACTCAAGTTGTGACTTTCCAGCATTCCTAACAGCTGCCAGCGCTCCACATATAGAAGTGGAATGCCACCCCAAGTGTTCTCTCGTTAAATATTTCCCCTTCTGAACTGCTACAGTCACCACTTATACAGTTTCTTTGACTTTATGCTTAGCTCACCAATTGTCTCATCCATAGCTCAGTTGTGTCAGGATAGTGGGGTAGGTTGCAGGAAGACCAAAGAAAGTGCCCAAAGACACTATAGGAGACTTATGGGTAAATTTAGAGAATGGGTAAATGAGACTTATGGGTAAACTTTATGGGTAAATTCTATAAGAATTCTCCAAGAAAAGATTTACAAGACTTCTCCAAGAAGAGTTCAGTGGTGACGGGCTGACAGATAGCACCTTGGTACTTCATGGTGCTTTGTCAATCAGTGCCTTCTGTCCCTTACAGTGTTTTGCACAGGGACAGCCTGTTGGAAGAGTGACACACACCCATTCCACTGTACCCTCAGTTCTGCAACAGTCCCTCTTCAGAGAGAAATTTTATATATCAGGCTATAGAAGCAGTGACATCTCAGCATTTGCTTTCTTGGTTTGGTCTATGACTAACCTCCCAAGGAGAAACAGTCCTGGTGTACATACAAGAAAGTAGCTTTTGACAGAGAACAGTAACTTACCCTAGTTCCCAGTGTGCATAAAGAAAGCTATTGCCCTTTAAGATAATATGTATCTGAACTTTCCATTCCAGATTTACCCTCATTATTCCCTTTATTTAGCTAGGTTTTTGGGGATAGATAGGTGGCATTCAGAGACATGGTGTTTTATTGTCCCTCTTTCCTTTAAGAATGATACACCATATGCCAACAGCTAACATCATTGTGAATGGGAAAAAAACTGAAAGATTTCTAAGATCTTGAACAAAACAAGGATGTCCACTGTCACTAATTTCATTCAATACTATATTAAAAAACGTAGTCATAGCAATTGGGCAATAGAGAGTAAAAAGGGCAATCAAATTGGAAAAAAAGAAAATCAAATCATCTCAGTTTGATGACATGATATTATATATAGAAAACACTCAAAGAGTCCTACAATCTGACTTAGAATTAAATCCACACAACTGCAGACAATGGATTTTCTTCAAATGTGTTAAAAACATGTGCTGCAGAAAGGGTAATACTTATAATAAATCATGCTGGGAAAATTTGGCATTCACATGCAGAATAAAGAGATTAGACCTGCATCTCTCACCAGTTACAATTAACCCAAAATGGATTAAAGAACCAATTAAAAATGGTAAGAGATTGAAATAAACGTTTCTCAAAAGAGGACATGTAAATGGTCCAGAGGTACATGAAAAAAATACTCAACATCACTAATTCTCAGGGAAGTGCAAATCAAAATCACCTCCCCCCACTAAGAAGAGATATAACCAAAATAGTGTGAAAACACTAATTCTGAAGAGGTTGTGGAGGAAAACGAACCCTTGCACACTGTTGGTGGGAATGTAAATTATTATAGCCTTGGGGAAACAGTATGGAGTTTCCTCAAAAAATTAAAACTACAGTTATCATATGATATTCCTAGGAATCTCACTCCTATGTATAGATCCCCAAAAACTAGATCAGTATATTTAAGAAACATCTGCTGTTCCATGTTCATTGCATGACTCACAATAGTCAAGATATGGAAATAATTACATTAAGTATCCATCAACTGATAAATATGTGAAGAAAATATCAATTGCGTTTTCACATGGTGGAAGTAGGCAAGGAGCTTGCTGGTCTTCTTTTATAAGGACACTAATCTCTCATGAACTAATGAATTCCCAAAGGCCTTATCTGCAAATACCATCACATTAGGTGTTAGGATTTCAACATATGCATTGGGAGTGGCACAAACACTCAAACCGTATCAAATCCCTTGCATTTATATACTTTTACATCATATAACCAGCAAAATGTCAAACCTCATTAATGTTACCCAACATATTCTTTGCCATTAGAACTGGGAATTATAACAGTGCTAAAGAAAACCAAACAACTCAGCAGGCCCGGTACCATTTTGAAAACATCTTTTCTTATATTATCTGGGTGCTGAGGATTGACAGTTAATTATTTTGTTTTTATTCCTCATGTTTTACTTTCTCTCTCACTTTTCTAATCACTTCTAGCCTGTGACTCTTATCTGATGGACAGAGCTGAATACCTTCACCTGTACCCTTGACTCTCTTTTCCATTTCATTTCATTCCATTTCTCTGGCCCTCAAATAATTTCCCCTTCTTTTTTATACTTTTGATACTTTTCTCTCCTTATTCCAATCCAAAGACATTTTCATGCCTTTTTTTAATTCAATTTTTCTACTGCACTTGACACTGATGATCCTCCCCTCCATGGAGAAATGTTTTACTATCATGTCACATATCCACATCATACCACCCAATTATGCCTTCTAGTTCCCCTGCCTCTTAAATATAGGTGCTTAGCAGGGTTTTAATCTTGGCCCAATGCTCATTTTATTCTTCTTTCTGTAGGAAATTCTATCATCACTTTTGCTTTCACTCCAACTATAATTTTCACTCCTTCCACATCTATATTTCCTGTGAAGGCTCTCTTCCAGGCTTCAGTTTGGTGGATACTTTTTTTACTATATAAAGTTTTCTTTGTCAGTAATTTTCTTTCCTTTTCCATTGGTGCATATTAATTATACAAACTAGTGACTTTGAATATGCTATATTTGTCCATGCATATAACATAATTTGATCAGTTTCACTCCCCATTATCTCCCCTCTTCCTTCTCATGTATCCATTTTCTCTACTCTGGTGATGTCCCTTCTATTTTCATATCCTTTTTTCTTTGTATCTTTCCCCTCTAGCTTCCACTTATGAGAGAAAATGTATGAAACTTGTCTCAGTCTATCTTATTTTCCTTAATGTGATGCTCTCCAGATCCATCCATTTTCCTGCAAATGACATAATTTCATCCTCGTTTATGGCTGAGTGAAACTCCATTGTGTTTTACTCATGCCACATTTTCTTCATTCATTCAACTGCTGACACACATCTAGGCTGAGTCCATAACTTGGCTGTCAAGCTTTCATTAATATTCTAATTTCTGGATCCACTGATGAGAAACAAATTTCCAAAGTTTTATGCTTCCTTCACATTTACTCTTGGTTTAGTCATCAATTTCTGAACATTCCATCTTTGAAATATTTCTCAAATCTACCTCATCATCTCCATCCCTGCTAAAGTCATCCTACATCATTATCTCATTGTCTCTTTTCTAGACATGAACAAAACAACATAATCTGATACTGCTGTTAGTTTAGCTTAATTACACACTTCATATCATGCAAATAAAAAGTTTTCAAAATGTAAGTGACATGGCAAAGTTGCATCATAGGAATAAAACTAATAACCCTTTATGTTTTTAATGTGAAAAATGAAAAGTTAATGATAGGAGGAATAGCTAAGAGGTGCAGAAACCTAGGTGAGAGATGAGAGCCTAAAATAAAACATAGAGAATAGGACTAGTAAATAAAGGCAAATAAAAATCTAGTTTTTGAGATTAGAAAGTGGTGATTGATAGAAGACATGAAGTAAAGTTACTTGCATACTGCCAGTCATTCAGGAAATTAAAGTTTATGCTGTCTTCCTTTTCTCCATTTCCATTCAATATCATTTACTCACCAATAAGGCCCCACTCTACTTGGTATACTTACAAATGATGCATCCAATTTAGATATGGTAACTCAACAACTCCCTCTCAAAATGTAATCTCACTTCCCCTCAATATGTTCATATATATCGTATCTGCTATTTAATTCACCCTTTCAAGTATTTAATATTCAGCCTGAATTAGGTATTGTGGAAGATCAAAGAAGCATTAAGTATTGTCTCTCAAATACTGTCTCTTAGAAGTTGTTACAAAGCAGGTCATCAACCATTCCAAATATTCTCCACACCTTGGTTTGTTAGTTATGTAATCTTCCCATGAATAAACCATGAATGTGAATGCTATCAAATGCCTTTTGTGCTCTTGCACCAAAGCAATATCTTCTGTTGAATATTGACATTGTGCCTGGCCAAGGTTTTATATATGTAATCTTAATTAATACATACAAAAACCTAAAAAAATAGATATTAACCTTACTTGAAAAGTGTTTTAAGCAAATCACAGAGAGACTAAGTGAATTGCCAATGTCATATTAGCTACTAAGAACTATTGTGACTTGGAATCCAAATGATAATTCTGTCTACTCATTCTAAAAGGATAAATGATCCTTTTATTTGTAGTTTGGGAAGAGGATAAAGGTGAAGGAACAGAATTAAGAAATAGAACTGTAGAATTATGTTTGATCATTTTCAAGTCTACATCAGACTGCTTTTCAATATAAAGTGCTTCTAATACATTATATTTCAGATAAAAATGGTTTTTTGTTTTGCTTTTATATTGTCCCTTTTTTCTTTTAGTTATGGGATTTAAGATTCTTTGCAGGTGACCTAAGTATTTATAAGTTTTTGATTGTTCTAATTCTTTAATAGTTTTCTTTTCATGCTCAATGAACATGTCTGTCTGTTCATGATTTATTAATTTGCATTAAACAAGTCAACCTCTGTCTTAACATAATTGCTATAGTGCTGGTAATTATAGGTAGTTTATGAACCCATTTTCAGAGTTGGCATCTTTATTGATTATTATAATTATTTTAAATAACAGGTTAATTCCTCCTGGGGCATACCTGACATTTTGATATATGTAACTTTCGAGGATTTAAAGTATCATCACATCCTAGAGTTTGAAGACATCCTATACTTCAACTAAATTTATTACTTAAATTTAAAAAAAAAATCACTATGCACACCACACCAAATAATCCAAACCACAACTCACAAAACAAAATGAAGGACATTTTCTGTTAGTACTCATGGAAGGAAAAAAAATTATCTTTTAAAAAATTAATTAAAAAGAAAATAACTGAACAACAAATATAAATAATGGCATTCACTATGCAACAGGTAGTGTTCTAAGTGTTTCCTTGTATAAACTCATGTAATCCTCACAAAATTATATAATGCAGTTATTAATTATTGTTTTATTCCTTTTTTACAATTATTATTGTTATTATTCCTATTTTATACCTATTTTCCTGAGGTGCAGACAGGTGAAATGAGTCAGCTCATGGTCAAAAAGTAGTGATGTCAGATCTAAGAGTTTACACATTTAATGACTACATTATCCTTTCTTCAATCCAGTAAGAAATCATCAGAACATTTTTTTAGGAAAGAGTGTGGTCTTTCTACAATTTACATTCTTTTTTTCAGCTTTAACAGATGTTTTGAAATGTACTCAGAAATCCACAGGCCTTTATAGTCTGATTATTCTACTTGACAAAACAAAAATCACAAAATATCTACCATTAATATATATAATACATATCATATATGCAATATATTTTATTGTATGATTATTACATTATATAATCATTATTATATAATAATAACCATTATTATGTAATAATTATTATATAACTATATATTATATGTAATGTATATGATATATATAACAGGACATTTACATTCTAAACTCTTGGAATTTTAAAGTTTTATTTTATTTTTAATTGATACAATTGTACACATTTATGGGAAAAATGTAAAGTTTTGATGCACATACACCTTTATACCTTGTTCAATGATCAAATTAGGGTGATAAGCATATCCATCATCTCAAACATTTATCATTTCTTTATGTTGGGAATAGTCAAAGTCTTCTCTTCTAGATATTTTGAAATATACAATATGCTATTATTAAGTAAAGTGGCCATTCTGTGCAATAGAAAACCAAAACTTATTCCTTCTAGCTGTAACTTTGTACTCATTAACAAATATCTCTCTGTCTCCCCTCTCCCCTCTGGTTACCTCTATTCTACTCTCTACTTTTGATACGGACACTTTTAGATTCCATATGGAGAAAAGCATAGATTATTGATATTTCTGGTTTTGTCTTATTTCATTGAAAGTAATGTGGGATTTTTTAAAGAATAAATTTATTCTTACAATTGGAAATGCATAGATTCTGCTGTGAGTGAAATCAACGTCAGTTATTCTACCTCAGTGCTTAAGATGAATATGCGTCATTTCTTTAGTCAGCTAAATTTCTTTCCATAATGATATGCTGCATTGATCAGCACTGAGAATATTTATAACTCAACTCATTTGAACAGGACTATTAATACTCCTGATGTTTCGACAAACAGCATTAATCGTTTTAGTGTTGACATATTGACAAATGATTAGATATGTGCAAAAGAAAAATATAATCAAAGACAACGAAATTACATCTTTCAGCTGCTCATGGGAAAAATAATTTTAACATAATTTAAAGTTTCATAAAGGATTAACCACCACACTGGTGAGAATGAACCCAATAAAAACAATCCAGTCATAAGTTAGCCGTAGATATTGGCAATAAAATAAGATGTTCTGTTAGTCTGATACTTAAATATAGTGGTTTTGCTCTAAGGAAGTCACTAATGAATCATGTGTTCTGTCTTAATAAAGAAATAGCCATTGTTATTTATAAAGTTTAAGAACACACAGAGAGAAAAACATGAGAAAGGGACTGGTCCAAAGTCCATTGACAATTGCAACTGGAATTGGAATATATTTGTCCTAATACAGGATTTCTCTAGAAGCTTGGTAGCACTGAATTAAAAATCAGGGGATTTGAAAGCTCGTGTCCTATATTTTGTTGGTAAGGCAAAAGTATATCATGGAGGGCTGAAGATAAAATTATCTGAGACAATAAATTCTCAAAGATCTTTTGGATGACATATTACTTAAACCAATGCTTTGAATTCGACTGTACATTAAAAAATGTTAAGAAGGACTGCTTACTCACCTTCTTACATTAATCATTATATTCCATTCTTACTATCTCTGAATTCACCTAAGCTTTCATCATTCTTGCTCGAACATTTGAAGATTAAATGAATTAATATATGTAGAGTGCTTAGTTCAGTGTCTGGCACTTTATAACTCAATGTATTGAGGACCCACCATGTGCATTACAAGAAACAATTGATTAAATAAAATAAAATGGCAAAATTCTTCAATTATACAGAAACTACTGGGAAAGATGGAAACAAATATCTGCATTGTATGGACGATAATAGCAAGTACAATAATAAAGGTACAAATGAGGATGAGAAGGGGAAGAAAATTTACCTGTTTTATTACACGCTCATTCATTTATTGACATTATTTGACTTGCATTTTCTCACAAGTTTTTCAAGTAAGCTGCATAGATTCTCCTTTCAGCAATTATGTAGCACCCTATAGTATACAATGTGTTTGGACACACACAGTGTGGTTATTATAACTATTGCAACAGTTTCATTATGGATATAATAATATTATTTTTATTTTTATTGCTTTCACATATTTGTTGCCTCTCTGTATTAATGATAACTAAAACTACATTGAAATTTCTTCTCACTTTAGTTACAGCGGCATTCATCAAGAGTAAAAATATCAATAAATGCTGGTTAGGATGTGGGGAAAAGAAATATTCATACATCATTGGTGGGACTGCAAATTTGTACAACTGGTTTGGAAATCAGTATGGAGGTTCCTCAAAATAGAACTCCCATATGACCCAGCTATTGCACTCCTCAGTATTAATCCAAAAGAACTAGAATCAGCACACTATTGTGGTACAAACACATCAATGTTTACACCAGGTCAATTTACAATATCCAAGTTATGAAACAAGCCCAGATGCCCAACAATAGATGAAGGGATCAAGAAATTGTGGTATATATACATAATGGAGTAGTACTCAGCCATAAACAAGAATGAGATTATGCCATTTGTTGGTAAATGGATGGAACTGGAAAATACCACAGTAAATGAAATAAGCTAGACTTAGAAAATCAAGAGTCAGATATTTTCTCTCATATGTGGAAACTACAGCAAAGTAAGGGGAAAAAGATGTGGGGGAAAATGTCCCATGAATATAGAAGGGTTATCAGTGGAGTAAAGTAATGGAATTGAGAGGGTAGGAGGAGGGACAGGACATGGGAGGAACTTGGAATGAAGTAGACCAAATTATGTTATGTATGCATATGAATATATCACAATGCATTCAACTTTTAAGTATATCTATAAAAAACTAATTAAAAAGCAATAAATAAATAGAAGAAAGTACAGTAGAGGAAGGGGAAGAGGAGAAGGGAGGAAGAGAGGAAAAGAGGAAGCACTGGGGACTAAAATGAAGCAAATTATATTCCATGCATGCAAAAATATGTGAAAATAAACCCCATTATTATGTATGACTATAATACACTAATAAAAACATGTATAAAACAAATTTCCTGGTGCATGAAAACATAAAAAATTACATATGAATGGAGTAAAATGGTACAAGCACATCGATGTTCATAGCAGCTCAAAACATGTATATTTGGTATAATATTAAAATCAAACATATATACACACAAAAAAACATTTATCAATAACTTACGGTGACAATATTCAAAATCCTTTCTCCTAGCTTTTTAAAATGGACAGGACATAATTTTCTTCTCTTGTTACCCTACTGTGCAATAGAACACCAGTTTCTTGATCCTAACTAAATGTAACTAAATACTGATTAATCAGCATTTCTCCTTTTCTTCTCTCCCACTCTCCCCAACCTCTGGTAACCATCATTCTATTCTCATCTTCTATGACACCAACGTTTTTAGATTCCACATGAGTGAGATCATGTAGTACTTCACTTTCTGTGCTTGATTTATTTTAGTAAACATAATGTTCTATCCATGTTGTTGCAAATGACCTTTTTAAAAAATTTTTTAGTTGCAGATGTACACAATGCCTCTATTTATTTGTTTTTATGTGGTGCTGAGGATTGAACCCAGTGCTTCACATGTGCTAGGCAAGTGCATTACCACTGAACTACAACCACAGACCAGCCTTTTTTTTCTTTTTGATGGTCATATTATATTCGATTGGGTTTGTGTACCACATTTATTTATTAATTTATCAATTGATGGTCCCTATGGGTGTTTCATTTTCCTAGATATTGTAAATAATGCTACAATATACATGGAAGTGCAGATGTGTCTTTAATATACTAATTTAATTGCCTTTTAATATATTACCAGGAGTGGTATTGTTGGATCATATGATAGTTCTATTTTTAATTTTTTGAGGAATCTTCATACTGTTTTACAGAATGGCTATACTAATTTACATTCCACAGATAGTATGCAGGGGTTCTCTTTTCTCCATATCTTTGTTAGCACTTATTACCTTGTCTTTTGTTAGTATCCATTCTTGTCTGAGTGGGATAATATCTCAGCATGGTTTTGGTTTGAATTTCCCTGATGATTAGTGATGCTGAATATTGTTTTCATATGCCCATTCAGCATTTGTTTGCTTTCTTTTGAGAAATGTCTCTTTAGACTTCATTATCCATTTTTAATATGTTTTTTGTTGAGTTTTTTGAACTCCTTATATATTCTGAATATGAACCCCAATTCTTTGTCAGGAGTATAGCTTACAAATATATTTTCCCATCATATAGATTGTCTCTTTCTCATTATTTTTGGTTTATAGAAAGGAAACTGATGTTTGGTCAGGTGTTAGGGGTGTTCTGATGTCAAACCTAGAATGAGGAAACTGTTTTTCAAGGTGATAATCAGTGGCCCACATAACTGGTTAGTAAGAGAAGCTCAGTTTGAGATGATTATTTTTAATAGTGTGTTCTGGACAGTATGTCCACACTTCAACAGGGATATAATGTGTGCTAGGCAAAAAATGTATCTATTTTCTCCCACCCTCTGGTCCCTGGAATATTTGTTAGTATCTATCAAATAATCTACTGCATAGGACATTTTAGAAGAAGATGGACATGTGTGGGGTCAAAGTTCTTTTAGGACCTATCTTCATAGCTTACAAAGTCTTTTTTGGCATCCAGTACAGACTTTACAAATAAGAAAAATGATGACAATTGTTATTTATGAAAGTGTTTTCAAGAAGGCCTTGGCAAATACATCATTAATTTTACTCAAGAAATTCATCCTTTCTCATTTAGTATTTATATTAAGAATGCATTCTTTCAGAGTGCATTGTTTCACATTAAATGGTGAGGGAACATTTCAAATAAGCCTCTTCTTTGGACTCATTATTATTAGAATGCCAGTAATATACTCAAGTATGGCATTGCTAATCAGTATGAATTTCTCTGCTCTTGTCTTATTGTAAGTTCCATAGTATATGTGGTGGGTTGATGTAGGAATAATTAGGTAGGTAAACTAATTTTTTCAAAGAGTCAAATAAATTATAATTAAAAGAACAGCATTGTGGAAGAAGGTATTAATATTGAAATTACCTACCATTTAGAATATTCCAAAATTAATTTAAATCAGGTATGTAAATATACTTGAAGAGAAAATATATTGTTGCTAACAATGAATAAGCAAATCTTTGTATCTGATGTGAATATATAATATTTCTGAAAGAAATACAGTGCTTTGTCCACCAAAATTCAGTTCAAATATGCATAACCTGAAATTTATGCATGAATGTTTTAATAATAGTTATTTTTTAAAGGTCCTCTGATAAAACTGTTTGTTCTCAATTAATCCCCTTCAAAGCATGATGAGGGCTTCTCTATGAATAGAATATATTTTTATACTTCTTTGATTTTGGCCTTGACTATGAGACTTGTTAAAACCTACTGAATAAAAGTAAAGTTTTAAGATAACAGATCTAAGTTGAGGCTTTAGTGTCATTGTTTGTTTCTGAGTACTCTCATGTAATCATCATAAAAATATCTCCATGTTTTAAAGAGAAGAATAAGGGTAGAGACTTATTCGTAATCATATACCTCATGAATCTTCAAATATGTAAGGACTATAAATAGGATTCTGTTCATTGTAGTTGATATTTTCTCAGATTTTTTCTGAGTTTATTTGTGTACCATGAAAGAAATCAATAGGAGTAAAGAAAATCTGGTGAAGATACACAAGTGGGTCACAGTAAGTCATTTTTTCAGACACATTGTATCTGAAAAAATATCATTTGACTTAAGATGTCATTTAAGAGGAAGAAAAATAACTAGGATTACAAACTAGGCTGCACTTTGGCCCTTTGAGATCATGGTATATTTTCCTGGCCACCTGTCAAGGATATACACCTACTCTATATCTATAAATCAATGTGTTGCTCTGTTGTGATTACAAAATTCTAGGCCCACAGCTTTGACATCTGTCTTTGGGTTGCTATTTTGCTTTAGATTAACTTCAAAATAACTGAAATTTACCCTAGAAGATCCAATTTTGGATACATGTTATATACTGTATTCTATTATTCAAGACTGAAAATAAAAGAGAAGTCAATTTGATGGTTATCTTTTATAAAACATGTTGTCTTTGTATACAGGCTTTTCCTTATGTGGTATCACATTTTTGCAATCACCTTATTTTTTTTTTGCAGGGAATTACAATTTTTCATTATTTTCTACAGGTATTTCTCATTAGTAAGAAATGCAAATATGTTTTTTGCTTGAAACCCCTGGTAAGGGAAACACAACCTGTATTGCTATTCAAACCATTATGAGTGACCTATAGCACTAGGCAGAAGCAGTTGCACAGAAACTATTTCATGAAATATTTTCTCTTAATAAGAAAACTTTGGCAAGAATAAGATGTGACATTAATTTCAGTGGAATGTCTTCCCCATTCAACTAAGAAATGGTTAGTTTTGATGAAGAGGAAGCATGTTAAGAGTAAGGGGTTTACCAACTTTGTACTCTAGAATACTCGTAAATCCAAGCCTGTGTCACACATGTCACTGTAGAAAATGAGAAAGGGGAAATCAATAGTTTAAATTGACTCCCTACTTTGGCAGAATAGTTCTCATGTTTTCTTTATAATATGTGCTTGATAATACTTGGTTTTAAAATTTTTTTCAGGCAAACCAATATTTTTAAACTACTTGGCAAAAAAATGAGCACAGATATTTTAAATCAGATAGACATAGGTTTCAATACTGGATATGAATATGTAACCTTGGACAACTAACTTAACTCTGTGGTGTAGAATGAACATTTGGATGCCCCCTACAAAATTTTACATTGAACACTAGTTCTCCATGTGTTGGTATTTAGAGGTAGGACCTTGGCAGGTAATTAGTAAGGGCTCTATCTCATGAATGAAATTAGTACCCTTGTAAAAACGAAGCCAGAATATTCCTTCATTCCTTCAACCATGTGAGGAACCAACTGGAGAATGGCTGTGAACCAGAGAACAAGCCTGTATCAAATACCAAATTTGTCAGTGATTTGATGTAGGAATTCTTAGCCTTGAAAACTATAAGAAATAAATTAGTGTTGATTATAATAATGATTCTGTAATCATTTTTTGTTATAGCAGCTTGAATACACTGAGACATTTTTAAAACTTAGATTTCCTTCTCTGTAAAATATGGAGACTACTCACACATTTATTTTGAGGCTAGATGAAGTCATGCATCTTGTACAGAATAATTCATGTGTTTCATGTAATAAGTGGTGAAATTTGCATTTATTACTATTGTATATAATAATGCAATATATATAATCTTCATTTCAAATATGTAAATTGATAATTCTGTGAAAAGTATAAGATATATTCATTGCCCTTGAGAACTGTACAGCTTAGTTGGTAAGATGAGACAAGGCATAAAAAAATCAACAACCAAACACAGCAGCATAGGCCAAGAACTAAATGATTTGGATTTCCTCACTGAGGAAGGAAAAAACACAATTAATATGTCCAAGCAACATGACCTCATTCTTTTGGCATGAATCTGTGTATGACCACATTGAAAATATTGTCCCCAAAATTGAGAGAATGAAACAATTACTAATTTATTGATTACAACACAACATCTCCATTTAACAGGGAGAAAATGAGTGCCAAGGGCAAATAGCCATAAATGGTATTCCCAAAAGAGCATATGCTTTCACTCTAGATTCTCTGGTATAAAACCACACTAGCTTACCACTTTCTGACATGCTCAAGGCAGGCAAATAAACAAAACTATTCATTTTGATTAATGAGATTGCACTGACAGACGATAGGCAATATGAAAGGGAATGGGACATGCAAGACACACTGTCCATGATATTAATACTGTTTGGATATAGACCTAATAAATATCACTGACTTGGTGTCCATTCATTGACACTCCAGATATGGTAAAAATGGTAAGATAACTGCATGAAAGAATGAACTCTGGAAGAAATATGCATTCTGAAAAATACAATGAAAAACTAGTCCCTAAATCATAAAGGGAAGACTGATGACGATGCCTAACTAAAACCCAAAACCTCATTTGCAGTATCACTTATGGATAATGCCAACTTTCTCCTTCAATGCTATTTATTCATTCAACAAAAAGTCCTGAGAGCTCTGTCCCCTGTACTGAGATGTTTTGGGGAATAACTTAGTAAAACAATGGTATTTCTCTTTTGGAAGTTATAGTTCAGTAAGTAATACAAGCAAATAATTAGAAATGGTGTATGAATACAGGTAGAGGTTACTATAGAAGTTTATATAATGAGTCATTTAACTGTTTTTGGAGTCAGGAAAAAGATTCAGATGCAGGAGAAATAGTGCTCATTTGGATATAACTATAAAGAAAGTGTTGTTTGAAAGTGATGGGAGTGGAAAATTAAGTAGGGAACAGATTTCAAAAGGATTTAAAAACCATTCTGAAGGCAATGGACAACTTTTAGCAGGAAGTTATCATGATTGGATTTGTTTTTGAACAATTACTCTGAAAGACAAATGAGCCAGAAATTCAAACACCAGTTATAAGACTGTTGCAGTAATTGAGATGTTTTCCTGGTCAAAGATAGGGTAACTGGTGATTGAGATAAATGAAGAGATACAAAAACATTTGAGAAATAAAATATCCAAGATTTAGAGATTTATTAGATGTATAAGATGGCCAAAAAAGAGACTTCTAAATTTCTGGAATAGGCACAAGAAACAAATATCTGCAAAGAATCTTTGAATATATGGTAGAGGTAAGAGCTAAGAAATGCAGGTCTCATATAATATAAAGGAAAACAGTTCAGGGAGGATGGGAGAAATGCTCAAGTGCACAAAGTTCTATCAAGAAAGAGCTTAAAAGTTGTAAGGGAATTATATTAAGTACATCATTGGTAACCTCAGTATGTTGTCAGTAGAGTTTTAGTGCATACCTAAGTTTGGAGAGCAGTGACCTGAACAATGGTCCCTGATTCCCTCATGGCTATATTTGCACTGGAAACTTCTATGCAAAGGTGCAGGTCCAGATGGTCCATTTGTTACGGTAACACTAGCCAGAAGACACTACATACAAAGATACACAGCTTTATCAGTTGGAACCTTGGACTCAGGCACCTACTCCCAGGGGTAGAGAATTCTGGGCATAAGGAGATGACCTCAATGTCTTGAGTTTTGTTGTATCTTTCAGATTGCTTGGTTTGCCAAAACTTTCTCACAAACAACCTTCTGATAGCAAAGCCTGTATAATAAACATACTGAGCTAGCTCTGGGTTAGTTAAGCCTCATCAGGACTTGTCTACCTAACTGGCCCCAGCTTTTACTCTGTGTGTCTTTTCTTTCTTACTCTTTTCTTCATCCCAAATCATCTTTCTCCAGTTTCTGAATTAATGGTTATGCTGGTCGTGGCACCTAAGAGTAGATGAGTGTTTCTATTTCCAGCAATAGGGAAGAACAAGTAAGATGAATAAGCAATGACAACAAAACGAATAGGAATGCTACACATAAAAAAAAATCTTCAAAATACATAACTGAGACCACAAGATATTGCATGAAGCTGAGATGATTTTAGATTTAGAGAAGAGTTATAAATACAGAATACAGATTTCCTATACACCCTTCATGCAGATATTCCTAATATTAGCATTTCACAATAACAATAGTCAATTATAAAAACTGGTCTGTACCCTAAGAAGAACTTTCTAAGAATTTTTTTGAATCAGTTAAAGGATCCAGTGAAGTACACAGAAAAAGAAAAGCCTTCAAGATATTTCAGACTCTCCCAACTTTTTGTAGTCTTCATGGAATTCTGATTTTTTCCAGTGTACATTGCTTATCCCAATTCCCTAATAACCCTGGCAAATTCTATTTACTGCCATTTCTTTGTGTTTCCTGGAAACCAGGGCTCATAGTTCCCTGTCAAAATGTTTTTTGTTCTGTTTAATAAAGAAATATTTTTAAAACATATTTTCAGAATTCAGATCAATTATTTAGATTTCAAATATATATACCTACTCTTAAGTTGTACACTTTAAATACACACAAATTTTGTCATTTATACCTCAATATTTTTGTGAGGGCAGGTGAAGGGTTTGATGACAGACGAGCTATCTTCTTAGCAAATTTTAAGCATACACTATTGTGTTGTTAACTGTAGTCCAATACTACATATTGGATCTCCAGACTTAATTCTATTATTATAACTGAAACTCTGTACTCTTTTACCAACATTGCCCCATTTCAAGTATTCCAATATATGGACTATAATCTACTAAGAGGCAATATGTAAATGGGCTGAGTATTTATTCACAATAATTGCTTATTTTGCTAAAACATATTCTA
Source organism: Glaucomys volans (assembly GCA_020662805.1). Taxonomy (NCBI): domain Eukaryota; kingdom Metazoa; phylum Chordata; class Mammalia; order Rodentia; family Sciuridae; genus Glaucomys; species Glaucomys volans. The sequence continues at coordinate 142,986 of JAJEJO010004117.1, forward strand.
CCATTTCTCAAGGGAATCCAATGCAATTACACAATCAGAAAATTTGTGATTATTTCTAAAATAATTAATATACACAATTCAGCTTTTATATACTTAATACATATGTTAATTCATACATATTTTTTGTCCAAATCTCTTAACACCTATGGAGCAAAATTGTCTTCATGACAGAGGGAAGATCATAAACTCTGGATAAAATGAATTCGTATTCACATCCTATCTCTTCCACTTAACAAATCCTCAAAAATTTGCTATGAATTTCTGGTCTTCAACTTATTCATTGTAAAATGACCTCATGAAGTTATTATTTAGATTTGGAATAATGTATGCTTTAGATTTTGCAAAGTTACTCATATATACCTGATGTTCAACAGGTAATATCTTTTATTACTATTGCAGTCACATCAATGGAAACATCATTTATGACAACAATCAAGGTGGTGATGTTGGCAATGGATAATTATTTTAGTCAGTTTCTTAAATTTTTTTAATTTATTTTTTGCTGCTGTGACTATAAAGGACCTGATGAAAACAACTGCAGAGGAAGAAAGGTATCTTTGGGGGCTCACAGTTTCAGAAGTCTAACCCCATCGACAGCTGACTCTATTCCTTGGGCCTCAAGGTGAGGCAGGACATCATGGTGGAAGAGTGTGGCAGACGGAAGCAGCTCACCTGGAGATCAGTAATCAGAGAGAGAGGTCTCCACTTGCCAGATACAAATATATACCCCAAAGCCAGGCCCAATTCCCATCTCCTCCAATCACACTCTATCTCCTCACTACCCTATTACTTCTCAGTTAATCCCGATCAGAGGATTAATTCACTGATTGGGATAACAGTTTCATGAACAATCCTCTCTTCTTGGAACCTTCTTGCATTGTCTGGCACATGAGCTTTTGGTGAACACCACATCTAAACCAGAACATTTCACCCCTGACCCTCCAAATCTCACACTCATCTGACAAGGCAAAATACATTTAGGCCATTCTCAAGAGTCTCCATAGTCTCAACAGTTCCAAGATTGCTCAAAGTTCAACTTCAAAGTCTTCACTGAGGTTCAAAGCAATCTTGCATTGTGAGCTCCTGTGGAATTAAAAGCAATTCACAAGTATCCAAGATAGAATGGCACAAAGAAAACATTTCCATTCACAAAATTCGGGGCATAGAAAGGGATAGGGCCAAAGCAAGACCAAAATCCACCTGGGCAAACAAGTCCTGTAACTCTACATCTAGAATCTTGGGCACATGGCATAGTGATTTCTCTCCAAAGGGCTAGTGTTGCTCTGCCCCTGTGAACTTGTTTGCAGCCCAAGTGACCTTTCTGTTGGCTTGACTGTGCTGGATTCCTGCAGCTTTCCTAGGACAATGACCCACGTTACTGGCATTTCTTAATCTCCAGTGTCTCCCCTGCAGCTTTGGTTTCCTCCTCACATCTCCACACTTTGACTTCTCAGGGGGTGCCCACAGGGACTCTAATCCTGCTGTACCTTGCCTGTCCTTCCAGGCCTTCCTTTGAAATCTTGATGGAAGCCTCCATGACCCCTAACTCCAACATTCTGCATTCCTGAAGAACCAGTACCACATGGTTGACTCTAAGGTCTGTCGCCATCTGGTGCAGTAGCCAAGTCTCCAGAGACCCTTGCGGCACCAGCCTCTGATGGTCTAGGTGGCTGAGCACATTGAAAAAACCTTCCTAGGCCCCCTTGTGCAAGAAGTGTGCCCCACTGGTCTCTTCTTAAGAGAATTTTCACATTTACTCCCTTGACCTTGAGATGGGTGTGATCTTGCCAGCTCCTGAGATGTCCTCAAGCCATCTTTCTTGTTGTTTCTAGGCAATGTCTTTAGCATTTCTTTAGTGGCAATAATGTCTTTATCAACTCCAACTTACTTAGCCCTAGTTTTACTCAGGTCTTTCAAGTCCATGTTTTTCAAATCTTTCTCCTCTGTTTTCTGCTTCTGATTATCACAATAAATTTGGCTGTGAGACACCAGAAATCCCCATGCCACTTCCTGAATGCTATGCTGCCTAGAATTTCTTCCACCAGATTAATAAGTCCATCACTTTCAAATTAGTCCCCCCAAAATTCTAAGGACTTGGGTAAAATAAAGACAAATTCTCAGTCAGAACATAACATGAATGGGTTCTACTGCAAAAACCAATAGAATCTTCCTTTTCTGAACCCTCTTGAGTCCTGTCTTCAATGACCATGGTCCTATTGCCATTAAGGTCTTCTGAGGTCACACCAGAATCAGTTATTAATCTCCGCTTACAGTCTAAAGCATTTCCAGTTTTCACCGATACACATCTCAAAATTCCTCCCACCAATTCCAAAAAGCTCAAAAAGTTTCTGAACCACATGATCAGGTTAATCACAGCAATGACTCTATTTCATTGTACCAATTTCTTTTTTAGTCAGCTGTGCCACTGCTGTGACTAAAAGATCTGACCAGAACAATTTTAAAGGAGGAAAAGTTTATTTGAGGGCTCATGGTTTCAGAGGTCTTAGTCCATAGAAGGCTGGCTCCACTCCTTGGGGCTCCAATTGAGGCAGGACATCATGGTAGAAAATTGTGGCAGAGGGAAACAGTTCACATGTTGACCAGGAAGCAGAGAGAGAGAGAGAGAGAGAGAGAGAGAGAGAGAGAGAGAGAAATGCTACTCTTCAGATACAAAACATATACTCATAGCCATACTCCTAAATGAACCACTTCCTCTGGCCTGCCTCCAGATACCAATCAGTTAATCCTATCAGGGACAAATATATTAAGGTTGTAACCCAATCATTTTTCCTCCAAACCTTTATGCATTATCTCACACATGAGCTTTTGGGGAACACTTCACATCCAAATCATAACAGGTAATATAACCAGTTATTTATTTCCTCATCAGAAAAAATTTCAGGGGTTCTGGGAAGATGGAATAGAGAGCTCACTTCCCTGGTGGCTCTGTGGCATGAAACCAAGAAATGCAGAGAGGCAGCTTTTCTACAAGGTGGGTGAATGAACAAGAATTAGGGGGGACTTAACTGGAATTTAATACTGGACAGATTGGGGACTCAGGAGATCAAATATAATAAAGAAAAAGTCCCCCAGCCCCACAGCCATGGCAGTAGCTGGAGGCACAAATCAGAATGGTCCCTTCATGAACACTGTAAAGCAATTAGGGTATTAAGAAAGCCCCCAACATACTGAGATATGTTGGGATATTGAGAGTTTACAGATCAGAGTCACTGCCTAAATAAACGGTAAGCTGCATTGCACAATAACTGTTAACAGGAAAGAAGGCACCATCACTCAAGGCAGCATGTGGAGGACAACAGAAGGAGCCATTTTGTACCTGCAGTGTGGGAGCTGTCAGCTGGGAGGTGACTTCTGGCAGACCCAAGTCGGGATTGAAAAACAAGCTGGACAAATCTAAGCTGCATGACAGAGAGTGTACCTAATCGACCAGGATAAAAATCAAGAATGCAGAGAGGTTACAGAGTGGGTACTGGTTGTAGGAACCCACTCAACTTCCCCCTCCCCTTCCAGTCTGGCTGCTTGCAAGATGAGTAGGGTGACAAGCAAGTGACTGAGAATTTGAAAGGGCGGGGGTGGAAGAGATTGAGTTTGGAGACTGAAACAGAGACCAGGAATCATGGGGACTTCAGGTGACACAGCGGACTAAGAACTGGCTCTTCCAGCACATGAGTGGAAACCAGAGGAGATTCCTGGGGTACAGCCTTCCAATGTGGACTAGCAATTGCTGGGCCCTGGAAGGGCACTGACTTAAAATCACCAAGATGCTCCAATAATAGAATCTATTGACACCACAATGGAAGAAATTTCAGAGAAGGTGTTTAAAATGTACATGGTTAAACTGATCTGTGAGGTAAAGGATGATGTAAGGAGTGAAAACAGAGAGAAAATACAGAAAGTGAAAGATCACTTAAAGTGATAGAGATTCTGAAAAAAAGTCAAGCAGAAATGCTAGAAATGAAGGAATCAATAAACCAAATTATAAATTCAGTGGAAAGCTACACCAACAGACTAGACAATTTGGAAGACAGAAATTCAGGAAAAGAAGATGAAATATATAATCTTGAAAATAAAGTTGACCAGGGAGAGAAGATGTTATGAGACAATAAGCAGAACTTTCAACAATGTGGGATAACATGAAGAGACCAAATGTAAGATTTATTGTGATAGATGAAGGCATGGATATACAAACCAAAGGAATGCACAATCTTTTCAGTGAGATAATATCAGAAAATTTCCCAATCTTAAAGAATGAAATGGGAAATCAAATACAGGAGGATTACAGGACCCCAAATGTACAAAATTACAACAGACCCACACCAAGGCATATCATTATGAAAATGCTTAACATACAGAATAAGCATAGAATTTAAGCTGCCAGAGAAAAATGTCAGATTATGTTTAGGGGGAAACCAATTTGAATCTCAGCTGATTTCTCAACCTGACCCTCAAAGCTATGTGTTCTTGGAACAATATACACAAAGCTCTGAAAGAAAATGAATTCAAACCAAAAATTTTATACTTATAAAAATTAATCTTCAGAATTGAAGATTAAAAAACTTCCATGATAAACAAAAGTGAAAAGAATTCAAAACTAGAAAGCCTGCACTACAGAATATTCTCAGAAAAATATTTCATGAAGATGAAATGAAAAAAAGTGAAAATCAGCAAATGCAGCAACTACACTAAATAATAGTCAATCCAAAGAGAAACCAGTACAAATTTAAAACCAGAAATAAATAAAAATGACTGGGAATACAAGTCATATCTCAATAACAACCTTGAACATAAATGCCCTAAACTCATCAAACAAAAGACAGAGACTGTAAATAGGATTAATAAACAAGACTCAACAGTATACTGTCTCAAAGAGACTCACCTCATAGACAAAGACATCCACAGAGAGAAGGTGAAAGGATAGGAAAATGCATATGAAACTCATGGAATCACATAAACAGGGGTTTCCATCCTCATATTAGATAAAGTGGGCTTCAAACCAAAGTTATAAGGAACAAACAGGGACATTTTGTACTGCTTTATGGAAGCATAAATCAGCAGGACCATAACAATCATAATATTTATGCTCCAAACAATGGAGCATCTACATATATCAAACAAACCCTTCTAAATTTCCATAATCAAATAACAACATAACACAATAATACAGGGTAACTTTAACGTACCTCTCTCACTACTACATAGATCTTCCAAACAAAAAACTAAACAAAGATACTATAGAACTAAACAATACAGTTAATAATTTGGGTTTACAGGACATCTATAGAATATTTCAACCATTCATCATCGAATACACTTTCTTTTCAGCAGCACATAGATCAATCTCTAAAATAGACCATATCTTATGCCACAAAGTAACTCTTATGAAATACAAAAATAGAGATCCTACCCTGTATTCTATCAGATCATAATGGAATGAAATTAGAAATCAACAAAATAAAAAATTAAAGCTACTTGAACACCTGGAGAATAAATAATATTATATTGAATGATGAAAGGATAACAAAGGATATTAGCAATAAAATAACAAATACTTAAAGGTAAATGAGAACACCAATACAATATATGAAAATCTCTGGGTACTATGAAGGCAGTGCTAAGAAGAAAGTACATTGATTGAGCTCATTCATTAAAAATAGAAAAAGTCAACAAAAAAATGACCTAACATTACAAACCAAAGCCCTAGAAAAAGAACAAAAATCAACACTAAAAGCAGTAGAATACAGGACATAATTAAAATCAGAGTTGAAATAAGTGAAATTGAAACAAAAGAAAAATTGAAAAAATTGACAAAAGCAAAAGTTGGTTCTTTGAAAAAATAAATAAATTTGATAAACTCTTATCCATGCTAATGAAGAGAAAGAGTAAGAAAACTCAAATTACTAAAATTCATGATGTAAAACGAAATATCTCAATGAACACTACCGAAATACAAAAGATAATTAGAAACCATTTTGAAAATTTATACTCCAATACATTAGAAAATCTCAAAGATATTGACAAATTTCTAGAGACATGACCTACACAACTGAATCAGGAGCGCATACATAGTTTAAACAGATCAATTTGAAGCAATGAAATACAAGACACCATCAAATGCCTACCAACCAAGTAAGGCCCAGGACCAGATGGATTTCCAGTTGAGTTCCACAAGACCTTCAAAGAAGTATTAACACTAATACTACTCAAACTATTCCATGAACTAGAAAAGGAGGTAAACCTTCCAAACTCATTCCATGAGGATAATAATCACCGTGATACTAAAACCAGACAAAGACACATCATGGAATGAAAACTTCAGACCAATATCCCTGATGAACATGATTCAAAAATTCTCAATAAAATTCTGGCAAATTTTATACCAAAGCATATTTAAAAGATAGTGCACCACAATCAAGTGGGGTTCATCCCAGGGATGCAAAGTTGGTTCAACAGAAATCAGAAAATGTACATACAGAAATCAATAAATGTACATCATCATATAGATAGATTTACAGAGAAGAATCACATGATTATTTTGATAGATGCAGAAAAAAACATTTGATAAAATACAGCACCCCTTCATATTCAAAACACTAGAAAAACTAAGGATAGTAAGAGCATACCTCAACATTTTAAAAGCTATCTATGCTAAACCCAAGACCAACTTCATTCTAAATGGAGAAAAATTGAAAGCATTTCCTCTAAGTACAGGAAGAAGACAAAGGTGCCCTCTGTCACCATGGGCATTCAACATAGTCCTGGAAACTCTAGTCAGAGCAGGGATATGAATAGGAAAAGGGATAAAAGGGATATGAATAGGAAAAGAAGAACTCAAAATATCACTATCTGCAAAAAAACATGATTATATATTTAGAAGATCCAAAAAATTCCACCAGAAAACTCCAGAATGAATAAGTTGATTCAGGAAAGTAGCATGATATAATATCAACACACATAAACCAAATGCATTCCAATACATTAGTGATAAATTCACTGAAAGAGAAATTAGGAAAACGACCCCATTCAAAATAACCTCAAATAATATTTTGGAATCAATCTAACAAAAGAGGTGAAAGACTTCTACTATGAAACTTACAGAACACTAAAGAAAGAATTTAAAGAAAGTCTGAGAAGATGGAAAGATCTCCCAAGTTTTTGGATAGGCAGAATTAATACTGTCAAAATGGTCATACTACCAAAAGCATTATACAGATTTAATGCAATTTCAATTTAAATCCTAATGTCATTCCCCATAGAAAGAGAGAAAGGAATTATGAAATTCATTTGGAAAAATCCAGAATAGTCAAAGCAATCCTTAGCAAGAAGAGTGAAGCAGGCAGCATCAAAATACAAGACCTTCAACTATACTACAGAGCTATAGTAGCAAAAACGGCATGGTATTGTCACCAAAAAAGACAGGTAGACCAATGGTAGAGAATAGAGGACACAGAGACAAACCCACATAAATACAGGTATCTCATACTAGACAAAAGTGCCAAAAATTTACAATGGAGAAAAAAAGATAGCCTCTTCAACAAATGGTGCTGGGAAAACTAGAAATACATATGCAGCAAAATGAAATTATACCCCAATCTCTCACTCTGCACTAAACTCAACTCAAAGTAGATCAAGGACCTAGGAATTAGATGAGATTCTTTGTGTCTAATACAAAAAAATAATAGGCCCAAATCTTCATCATGTTGGCATAGGACCTGACTTCCTTAACAAGACTCCTAAAGCACAAGAAATAAAATTAAGAAGCAATAAATGGGATGGATTCAAACTGAAAAGCTTCTTCTCAGCAAAGGAAACAATCAATAATGTGAAGAGAGAGCCTACAGAACAGGAAAAAATCTTTACTACATGCACATGATATACAGCATGAATCTGTGGGATATATAAAGAACTCAAGAAACTCAACACCAACAACACAAATAAACCCATAAATAAATGGGCAAAGGAACTGAACAGACACTTCACAGAAGATATATAAATGGCCAATAAATATATGAAAAATGTTTAGCATCTCTAGAATTAGAGAAATGCAAATCCAAACTACTCTAAGATTTCATCTCACTACAAATAGAATGGCTATTATTAAGAACACAAGCAACAATAAATGTTTTGGGAGGATGTGGGGAAAAAGGTATACTCATATATTGCTGGTTGGAATGCAAGATGGTGCAACCACTACTGAAAGCAGTATGGAGATTCCTCAGAAAAGTTGGAATGGAACAACATTTGACCCAGGTATCTCACTCCTTGGTTTATACACAAAGTACTTAAAAGGAGCATACTACAGCAATGCAGTCACAGTTCACAATAGCTAGATTGTGGAACCAACCTAGATGCTCTTCAACAGATGAATGGATAAGGAAAATGTGGCTTATTTACACAATGGGATGTTACTCAGCCATAAAGAAGAATTAAATTATGACATTTGCAAGAAATTGGATGGAGGTGGAGAGTATCATGCTAAGTAAAAGAAGCCAATTCCTCCAAGAAACAAACACTGAATATTTTCTATGATATGCAAATATTAATTCACAATAAGTGGCGGCTAGGGAAAACTAGTTGTACATTGGATTATGCAGAAGGTAGTGATTCCATGACCAGTGTGACTCTACATCATATACAATCATAAGAATGAGAAGGTGTGCTCCATTTATATATGATGTGTCAAAATGCATTCTACTGTCACATATAAATAATTGCAACGAATAAAAAAATAAGATAACATCCTGGTCAGTAATTAATAACACTAATGCATGTTATATCACTTTTGCTTGTCTAGATTAGCAGTGACCAATAATTTATATGAGTCATGACTATTAGCAGTTTTATTTTTATACCCTTGATAAGGTATAATTTACACACCAGAAAATTTACCACATTTGAATGTACAGTTCAATGATTTTTAGTAAATTTATAGAGCTCTACAGCCATTACTAAATTCTAAATTTAGAACATTTCAATCATATCCCCCAAATTCCCTTTCCTTTGCAATCAACTTTCCCTAAACTCCTTTGCAATCAACTCTCAATCCTACTGCAGCCCCAGCAAACCACTTATTTTTTCCTCCACTATAGTTTTGTATTTTCTGAGAACATTGTGAAAATGGAATTTTACTAAGTATGCTCTTTGTGTTTGGCTTCTTTAATTGACTTGACATTTGAGATTCAACTAGGCTCTAGAATGCACCAGTAGTTTGTTCCCTGTACTGGTTGTATTATATTCTTGTATTATATGGAATCATGTATTTTTATTTTTTATTTTATTCACTAGTTTAAGGACATTTTAGTTTTTCCACCTTTGGTTATTATGAATAATGCTGCCATGAATTTTGACTCATAAATAATTTTTGTGAACATAAGTTGTTTTTCTGGATATTGTAGTAATACAGTGTTTTAATTTTTAAGAAAATTAACTGATTCACAAATTGTACAAGTAAAGTTCCCAGCAGAAATATATGAAGGATCTAATTTCTGTAAAATTTCATAAACTGTTATTTTTGTCTATATTTTTAAAAAATTTTAGCCACATTGGGAATGGTGGGATGAAGGATTTCTTATTGTAGGTTTAATTTGCATTTCCCAAAGACTAAAATATCCTTCTTAGGCATACTTTATGTATCTATCAGATATCTTTGGTGAATTGCCTATTCAAGTCTTTTGTCTATGTTATTGAATTTTTGGTATTATTGAATTGTAAGTGTTCTTTAGACATTCCTTAGTATATATACTATTTACAAACATTTCCTCTTGTCTGTGGGGATTTTCCTATTATTTTCTTAATATCTTTTGATGTAAAAATTTTTGGAAAAAACTATGCCTTCTATTGAATAATGTAGGCCCTTGTAGCAAATTCAATTAACCAAAAACTTAAGTGTCTATTGCTGCCCTCTTGGTTCTGTTCCATTGACTTCTACCAATCCTTCAAACTACTGTGACTATTGGGAGAATGATAGCTTTATTTTTGAACTGATTTTTCGTTTGGTGAATATTAATTAAACTGAATAGCATGATTTTCTTCTTACTCATCTTAGTGGGAAATCACTTACTCTTTCATGAGAGGTATAGGATTTTCACTGAAGCCATTTCTCTTTTTTATTTATTTTTATTGTTCCCTCTATTTAGTTATACATGACAGTAGAATGCATTTTGACATTGTACACAAAATGGAGTGCAACTTTTCATTTCTCTGATTGTACATGATGTAGAGTCGCACCATTCAAGTAATCTTATATGTACATAGGGAAATGATGTTTGTCTCATTCCATCATCTTTCATTCCCCTCCCCTCATTTCCCTCTACACAATCCAAAGTCCCTCCATTCTTCACTTACCCCAATCCCCATTATGTGTCAGTATCCACTTATCAGAGTAAACATTCACCTTTGGTTTTTTTATATTGACTTTTTTCACTTGGCATGATATTCTCCAACTCCTTCCTTTTACTTATGAATGACAAAGTTTTATACATTTTTATGGCTGAGTAACATTCCATTGTATATATATATATATATATATGTATATATATATATATACCATAGCTTTTTTTATCCATTAACCTATTTATGGGTATCTAGGTTGGTTCCACAATCTAGCTATTCTGAATTGAGCTAACCATTGATGTGGCTATATCACACTAGCATGCTGATTTTAAGTCCTTTGGGTATAAACCGAGGAGTGGATAGCTGGGTCAAATGGTGGGTCCATTCCAAGTTTTCTGAGGAATCTCCATACTGCTTTCCAGAGTGGAGGCACCAATTTGCAACCCCACCAGCAATGTATTAGTGTACCTTTTCCCCCACATCCTCACCAACACCTATTATTGCTTGTATTCTTGATAAAAGAACTCTCATGGGAGTGAGATGAAATTTTAGGGTAATTTTGATTTGCATTTCTCTAATTACTAAAGATGTTGAACATTTTTTCATGTATCTGTTGATTACTTGTAGATCTTCTTCTGTGAAGTGTCTGCTCATTATCCTCACCCATTTATTGATTGGGTGGTTTGTATTTTTGGTGTAAAGTTTTTCGAGTTCTTTATGAATTCTGGAGATTAGTGCTGTATGTGAGGTGCATTTGGTAAAGATTTTCTCCCACTCTGTAGGTTCTCTCTTTGCATTATTGATTGTTTCCTTTACTGAGAAAAATCTTTTTAGTTTGAATCCACCCCATTTATTTATTCTTGCTTTCATTTCTTGCATTCTAGGTGTCTTGTTAAGGAAATCTGGTCCTAAGTCAACATGATGAAGGTTTGGACCTACTTTGTCTTCTTTTAGGTGCAGGGTCTCTGGTCTAAGTCCTAAGTGCTTGATCCATTTTGAGTTGAGTCTTGTGAAGGGTGAAAGATAGGGGTTTAGTTATGTTTTGGTACATATGGATTTCCAGTTTTCCCAGTACCATTTGTTGAAGAGGCTGTCTTTTCTCCATTGTATGATTTTGACTCCTTTGTCTAGTATGAGGCAACTGTATTTATGTGGGTTTGTCTCTGTGTTTTCTATTCTGTACCATTGGTCTACCTGTCTTTCACCACTTCTATTCAACATTGTTCTGGAAGCTCTAGCCAGAGCAATTAGAAAGACCAAAGAAATTAAAGGAATATGAATAGGAAAAGAAGAACTCAAAATATCACTATCTGCATAAAACATGATTATATATTTAGAGGATCCAAAAAATTCCACTGGGAAATATCTAGAACTAATAACTGAATTCAGTAAATAGCAGGATACAAAATCAGCACTCATACATCTAATGCATTTCTATTCATAAGTGAATAGAAAGAGAATTTAGGAAAACCACCTAATTCACAATAGCCTCAAAACACTTGGGAATCAATCTAACAAAAGAAGGGAAAGACTTCTACAATGAAAACTGCAGAACACTAAAGAAAGGAATTAAAGAAAACCTGAGAAGATGGAAAGATCTCCCATGCTCTTGTATAGGCAGAATTAATATTGTCAAAATGGCCATACTACCAAAAGTGCTATACAAATTCAATGTAATTCCAATTAAAATACCAATGATTACTTAGTAGTAACAGAAAAAACAATCATGAAATTCATTTGGAAAAATAAGTGACCAAACATAGTCAAAACAATCCTTAGTAGAAAGAGTGAAGTAGGAGTCATCCCAATACCATACCTTAAACTACACTACAGAGCGATAGCAACAAAAAAGGCATACTATTGGCATTTTTCTTTTTTTTGCTTTATTTTATTAATTTATTTTTATGTGGTGCTGAGGATCTAACACAATGCCTCACACATGCTAGGCATGTGCTCTGCCACTGATCTACAACTCTAGCTCCTGAAGTCATTATTCAAGTAGGGGAAATTCCTTTCTATTTTCCGCTTATTGGGATAATTTCATCTAGAATTGTGATGGAAATTGTCAAGCACTTTTTCTACATTTATTGAAAATGTTTCTGTTTCCAACTTTGTAAAAATTGTAGAATTGTCTTTTAAAGTTGCTGTACCATTTTGCATTTTCCGTAATAGAATTCCTGTTGTTCCACGTTTGTTTTGTACATCAGCTATTATTATAAGTATGTGGTGATAGCTCAATATCTATTTAATTTGCAGTTCATTAATGACACATGATATTGTGTCTTTCCATATGCTTGTTTGATTTTAGTATAAGTTCTTTGGTGAGATATGCATTTAGGGCTTTTGTGTACTTTAAGACCTGGGTTGTTTTCTTCTTGTTACATTTTAAGAGTTTTTGTATGTTTTGGATGAAAGTTCATTATTAGACATATATTTTGCAAATATTTCCTCCAAATTTGTGGCTTATATTTTCATTTTCTCAACAGTGTCATTTACAGGGCAGAAGTTTATTACTGTAGTAATATTTGACTCATCTGAATATTGATTTTTTTTTTCTATAAACTCATCACCAAATACCAGGTTGAGCACATTTTCTCCAATGTTTGCTTTAGAAGTTTTAAACTTTTGCATTTTACATTAGTATATATCAAACGTTTCAAGTTAATAAGGAAAAAGTTCCAATTCTGCATTTAGGCTTATTTATTTGAACATTGAAATATAATTTTTCAGGTGCCATTTATTAAAAAAAACTATCCTCAACTGAAATACATTTGCCAAAGAGCAGTTTATTGTATTTGTGTGGTTCTATTTCTAGTCTCTCTTTTTCTACCCCAATGATATAAGCATGTATTAGTTTGCCATTACCAAATTCTCTTAATTATTGTAGGTAATTAAGAGTAATATAAGATACTGTCTTATATTAAGCAGTGTGAATCTTCCAAGTTTACCCTTCTTTTTCAGTATTGCATTAGTTATTTTTGATCCGCTGCATTTGTAGAATCTCTCTCTCTCTCTCTCTCTCTTTCTCTCTCTCTCTCTCTTTCTCTCTCTCTCTCTATCTCTGTCTCTCAACCAGGGTACAAGCCTGTTTCAGTAGATCCCACTGCTGGATTGTTTCTTATGGACTCAAGCCCCAGGACTGCCCCTGTGTACATAGGTGCTCTGGAGCATGCCCCAAGGCCCCATGACCTTATGCAGTCTTCATAGATATGGTCCCTCTGCTAGTCTCTACACAGCTAGTCTCTGGGCCAGCACCAGCCCACAGAGGGTACAATCTAATTTGTTTTTATTTTTCATTTTTACAAATAAATTCTCTACAAATATTCATATATAGGTTTTATGAACATAATTTTATTTGCCTAGTGAAATGACTGGAACTTCTGGATTATATGGTAGTCACATATTTATAGAATACTTTATAAGAAAGTGTCCAGCTGTTTTCCAGAATAGCTATCTGATTTTATATTCTCATCAGCAATATGCAATGGATCTATTTTCTCTTCATCTTTGTCAGATAGTTGTGCTGTCACTATTTTTAATTTTAGCTATTCTAGAAGGCAAAGAAAGATATCTCATTGTGATCCTAATTTCCAATTGCCTAAAGTCAAATGATGTTTGATATCTTCACATGTGCTCATTTTCCATACTTTTAACTTCTCTGGCCAAGTATTTGTTCAAGAGTTTCAAGTATTTTGACTGTTTTCTAATTGGAGTGTTTTCTGATGCTACTGCTGAACTAGAGAAATCTTCCTGTTATGGTTTGGATGTGAGGTATTCCCAAAAAGCTCACTTGTGAGACAATGCAGGAAGGTTCAAAGGAGAATAGATTGGGTTGTAAGAATCTTAACACAATCAGTAAATTAATTCCTGGTGGGATTAATTGAAATGGTAGGCTGTGGCTGGAAGAGATTGGAATTAGGGCATGGCTTTGATCTGGAGAGTAGAGTTTCTCTCTGCTCCCTGATGATGTTGAGAGCTGCTTCCCTCTGCCACGTTCTTCCGCCATGATGTTCAGCCTCACCTTGAGCCCTGAGGAATGGAGCTGGCTTTCTATGGACTAAGACCTCTGAAACCATGATCTCTCAAACAAACTTTTCCTCCTCTATAATTGTGCTGGTCAGATCATTTAGTCACAGTAGTGAAAAAGCTGATTAAATCACTTCCTTAGTTTGTATCCTTCCTCCCTAAATTTATGCAATTATATATATTTAAGGTTTTGCATATGTAAAACGATTTAATGTTTACGCTTTCAGATAAAATGAATTTAGTCAAAACTAGAGTAATAGCAGTTTTCTTATGCTTTGTCCTAGAAATAATGTATTTTGTGATTTTTTATGTACATTTGGTTTTCTATAAATGTGTCAACATACAAATGCATAAGCATCTGTGCAAGTTATAATAGCCTATATTTCCATGTAAAATCTATTTTTTGCTCTTTAAGTAGGATGTTATCACTTAGAAATACTTGTGATAATGGAAGTGCAGGCATGTCTACTATTTTCTTATAGACAAGAGGAATTTCTTGGTAAGACAAGTAAAATATCTATTAGTATTTGTATTGTAAAGCATTTGAATCTATGCCCTTTAATATACAAGGTAAGGTTTTATTAATGCTTAATTATGGGAACATCAATAAATAGGAAATATTACTGTCTTGTATTAAATAACTACATTTGGAACTTTGGCAAAAAGTTCAATCAGAAAATCACACAATAAACTGATGATATTGCTGTAATTGCAGTTTGGAGCAGACATTTATCATTATATGGAACTGCTGTGTCAAAAAGTTTGTGGATGAGATTATGAAAAGAATCAATATCATTCTTAGTATTGATCTACATAGAAAAGCAAATTATGCATCATTAGTTGTATCAGTATAATTAAAAGTAGACTGAAGTCTGCAGAAAATAAAATTGATGTCTACATTATATATTATGAACTGGAAATATGTCTTCTATTTTAGTCATGCTAGGTCTTCAGAACTGAATGGACTTTCAGAGACAAAGTGGAATTAGGGACTAGTAAGAAGGAAAATGTTTCATTTTCTCTCGACTGAGCACAATCCCTGAAACTTTCATACAGTAATACAGAGTTGGAACCTGGAATTCATGTACATTTGGATCTAAATTCAAAACTGGGATCCAGGTTTTATCTCTGGGAAATTTAGCCTACGTTTAATTCACTCATGTGTACACTGGGGAGCATAATATCTAAATGTTAAAGTATTAATATGAGTTAGATAATATAATATTTGTAAAGATTTCTATCTGTTTTTACATATTGCTTTAGTTAGTTCATTTTCACTGTTGTATAGTATAAACATTTTTGAATAAATACAATGCACTTATCATAATGATAGACATTTAAACAAAATTGCAGGATCACAGGAGTTTGTCTATAATCTCATTTTATAAAATATTTTTTAAATATTTCCCAGAATTTTGGTAATAAGTTCTACTCCCATTAGCATTTTTTAGTTCCATTTAATTGACATACTTGCCAACATTTGCTCTTATTAGATTTTAAAATTTACGCAATGCTGATACACAGGAAATGATCACTTTTGCTTTTATTAACACTAGTCTGATTACTGGTAATGCTCAGCATCTTTTCCTATATTTATTTGGTCATTTGTTTTCCCTTTACACTAAATTCACTTTTGCTTTTATTAACATTTTCCTTATTACTGGTAATGCTGAGCATCTTTTCATATATTTATTAGGCCATTTGTTTTCCCTTTACATTAAATTTACTCTTCATATCTCTTTCCTGCTTTTTATCACTTTGTTTTATCATTGATTTATAGTAGATGCTATTTTTGCCATTTACAGTAATTGAAATATCTTCTTCCTTCCTTTGGTTTGTCATACACACACACACATGCACACGCACACACATACACACACATATATATGTTAATATGTATACATATACACATATATATATGTTTTTGTTTTTACTTGACAGTAACTATATCTTTGTGGGGTAGTGTGTGACATTTGGATACATGCATACAATGTGAAAGATCAGATCTGGGTAATTGTCATATTTACTACCTTTACACACATCATTCATTTGTGTTGTGAATATTCAAAATCTTTTCTGCTAGATATTTTCATATATTCAATTAGTTGTTTTTAATCACAATTATCCTACCATTATACAACATTAGAACTGATTCCTCCTACCCAACTGCATGCCTGTATCTTCGTGTTAATGGCTTGGTCCCCAATGCAATAGTATTCAGAGGTGAGGCCTTTGGAAGGTGATTAGATAATGAAGTATCTGATATCATGAATGGTTTATTGTGTTTCAGAGGAGGGACTTGTTCTAAGTTATCTCCTCTCTATTCCTCCCTCTATCACAACTTTCCTAAATTCTGGTAATTTCAATTACATCTTCTACTTCTTGAGATCACCCTTTGAGCATCCACATATACGTGAGAACACATCATGGCACTTGTCTTTCTGTATGTGGCTTCTTTTTCAATGTCATTTATAGCTCCCTTTCTTCTGCAGAAATTTTGATATTAATGTAGTTAACCTATTAACCTTTGGTAAACATACCTCTTGGTGGATTTTTAGTGATTGCTAGGAAATCACAATATGTTCCTTAAATCACATTCTATCTTCAAATAATATTATAGTAATTTCTGATGATGTAACAATTCACAACAGTATAATTTACTTTATCTCCTCATAATACACATGGTTTTATTTTCTAATGTTTCATTTTTACATATTTTATACGTTCTGCAATATATTATTACTTTCCCTTTTAATATCAATACTCTTTAAGAAGTTATATATGCATACACATATATATGTATAAAGCCACACATACTTAGATAGAAAAATAAAATATTTTATACATTTATAGTTATTTACCCTTTCTGGTGCTGTTTATTCATTTGCAGATATAGGATTCTATCAAGTTAACCTAAAAAAATTATTTTGCGTTTCCTAGAGTGAAAGCTCTTTGGAAAACACATTTTTTGGGAGTACTTGGGATTGCTTTACCCCTGAGCTACATCCTCAGCTCTTTTTGCATTTTATTTGAGAAGAGGTCTCACTAAGCTGCCCAGACTAGCCTCAAACTTGTGATCTTATCTCAACCTCTCAAATTGCTGGGACTATAAATATGTACCACCACACCTGACTGGGAAACACATTCTTTAGGCAATTTATTTGAAAATGTATTTATGAGACCATCAATTTTGAAAGATATTTTCAGTGGATATAAAAATTTGCATGTTATTTTTTCAATCTTTTAAAATGCTATTGTAGACTATGATGTCTCTGATAAGAAATTAGTAGTTATTCTGCATTTTCCACTTTACGTAATATACTTTTTTAACCAACTTCCTTAAATGGTTTTTATTCATTTTTACTTTTTCATTATAATGTGTCTAAGTTCTGTTGCATTTTTAGATATACTACTTGAAATTTTTCTGAATTCCCTGGGTCACTAGTGTGCTATTATTGATCAGATCTGATAAAATTCAGCTAATTTTTAAAAAAATATTTAACCTCATTCCCTTACTATTTCATATTTCTACTGGCATTACATGTATTTATAGCTTCTCATAGTTTGCTGAGTGTCAATGATAATTTGCTCATTAAAAATAATTTTCTCTATGCTCATGTGTTAAAGGTGTGGTCCCCAATGCAACAGTTTTCAGAGGTGTAACCTTTGGGAGTTGATTATATAATTAAGGATCTGATATCATGAATGGATTAATTAAATTATAGATTCATATGTTAATGGGTTTCAGGGGAGGGGCTTTTTTATAAAAGTAAGATTTCCCTTTGCTTTCTGGCTACCCTGAAGTGAACACCTTTCTTCTGCAATGTACTTCCTCCATGATGGATAACTTTGTTATGGGCCAAGAAACCATGGACTGCAACTTCTGAAACC
The DNA here is from genome assembly GCA_020662805.1 of Glaucomys volans. Taxonomy (NCBI): domain Eukaryota; kingdom Metazoa; phylum Chordata; class Mammalia; order Rodentia; family Sciuridae; genus Glaucomys; species Glaucomys volans. Next base: position 161,253 of record JAJEJO010004117.1, read on the forward strand.
ATGAGTCAAAATAAGACATTCCTCCTTGTTTTAGTCAGGTTTTTCACTGCTGTGACAAGAACAATTTTAGAGGAAGAAAAACTTATTTGGCACACTTGGTTTCAGAGGTATCAGTCTGACTCCATTGCTCTAGACACAATGTGTGGCCATTGCCAAAAGAAATAAAGGTTCTAATATCTCCATGTGTTTTCCAGTACTTGCTTTTGTATTTTTTTCTTTTTTTTGTCATACTGACAATTGGACCCAGAAACTTGCACATTCTATGCAAATATTCTACCACTGAGTTGTATCCCCAACCCTTATTTTATTTTGAGACATGTTCTCACTAATTGTCCTTTAATTTGTGATCCTCATGATCCTCCTGCCTCAGCCTCCCATGTAGCTGTGATTATAGGCATGTGCCACCACAACTGGCTTGTTATTTTTTTTAATTATCTTTATAATGGGTGAGAAACAGCATCTCCCTATATTATTTGCATTTCCCTATTGACAAATAAGTTTCTGTATATCTTCTTTTGATGGATATTGGCTCAATTTAATTGGGTTTTAAATTTTTATGATTGATTGGTGTTATTAATATATTCTATTAAAGTCCTTTTCTTATGCTTAAAAATGTTTCAAACTATGTGTTCTTCACTTTATTTGAAGTTAAATGTGAAGTACAAGTTTTTAAATTTGATGAAATGCAATTTTTGTATTTTTCTTTAATTCATTGAATATCTGTCCCATATAAGAAACTATCACTAATTCAAGGTTGCAAATATTTACTCCTATGTTTTGTACTAGGAGTTTTACTTATAGTTTTACTTTTGACTTAGAGTCCTATGATCCATTGCAAATTAATTTCTGTGTATTGTATAAGGGTATAATTTCATTCTTTTGTATGTGGATATCTAGTTCTCCATCAATATTTTTGAAAATATTATATGCTCCTTATTATTTGGAAAACAAATATTTTTTGTTACTCATACTATGAGTATGAGTAACATAAATCAGGTGGCCTTATATGGTAGGGTGTATTTCTAGACTTTCAATCATATTATATTGTACTTTATGTCTATTGTACAACTTATGTCGATTTACAACTATAAATTGACCTCCGATATGGTTTGTGAATAAGGTGTCCCCTTATAGTCTCATGTAGCAATGCAGCAATATTAAGATGTGTACTGATTAGATTATGAGACTGCAACCTCATCAGTACATTAACCAATTTGATGAAATAATAATTTAAATGGATTAGTGTGTGATAACTTAAGGTATGTGGGGCATTGTTAGAGGATGTAGGTCACTGGGCCATGCTCTTGGTAATTATATTTTGTCCCTGACTCATTGCCCTCTCTCTCTGCTTCCTTGCTGTCATGAGTTGAACACCATTCCTCCCTCATGCCCTTCTCCCATGATGTTCTACTTCACATCAGACCCAGAGCAATGGAGTTTGCAGACCATAGATCTCTGAAAGTCATAAGCCACAAATAAACGTTTCTTCTTCTAAGTTGTTGTTGTTTTTGTACCAGGGATTGAACTCAGGCACACTCGACCACTGAAGCACATCCCCAGCCCTATTTTGTATTTTATTTGGAGACAGGGTCTCATTGAGCTGCTTAGTCTTTGAACTTGCGATCCTCCTGACTCAGCCTCCCAAGTCGCTTGGATTATAGGTATGCGCCACCACACCCAGCTGAGACTGGCTTTTAACTCACAGTCCTCCTGCCCCAGCCTCCTGAGCTGCTGGGATTACAGGTGTGGGCCACTGTGCCTGGTTTCTAAGTTGTTCTTGAAAGGTATTTTGGTCATAGCAATGAAAAACTGACTAACATATCCTCTCAGAAGTGCTTTTGGTATATTCAATATATTTTTATATATTGTTTTGTTTTCATTCAAGTAAAAAGATTTTCTAACTTTTCTTGTGATTTTATTTTTGACCTTTTGGTTATTTATAAACACGTGGCTACATTTCCACAGATTTTTGAGTTTTCCTAATTTGTGTCTTTTGTTGTTTTGAATATAATTCAAATGTGGTTATAGGACATTCTTTGTATTATTTCAATTATTTTAGTTTCTGAGATTTGTTTTTAGCCCAAAATATTATTTTTCCTGGGTAATGTTTTGTGTGCATTTGAAAAGAACATATGTTCTGATTTTTGGGGGGTGAAGTTTTCTATAGACATCTAGTAAGTCTATTTACTTTATAGTTGTGTTAATGTCTTTTAATTCCTTCTTTCACCTTAACTTTCACCTGTTTGTTCTAAATATTAATAAAAGGGGGATGTTGAACTCTCTAACAATTTCACATATAAATGCATATTTATATATCCATTATGTGTGTCTATAGAAAAATATCTATTATAGATGTCCATATATATTTTATTGGTTCTCTCTAGAGAACTTCTGGCTAATATATTAGGACTTAAGTTTAATTTTTGTTTTTTTTCTACATGTCAACTTTTTCCTCATTTACTATCTTTGCTTTGTTCTAAATACATATTTTGCAGTGAAACATTTTGATTTTCTTATTTTTATATTGATTTTTCATTATTTTCTTATCAGTTCCTTTGGGGATTATAATAACTACCTTAATTTAAAAATCTAGCTCCATCAATACTAACAATTTTGATTTTGTTATAACTTTCACACTGTTATGCTTACATTTTCTCCATGCTCCTTTGTAGAATTGTCATATAAATTATATCTTTTACATTATAATATAGTTTCATAACTGTTACTTATGTAGTTATCTTTGAAAAAAGAGAACAAATCATTAAAGAGAGAAACATATTTTTATAGCGTTTGTAGTTACATTTTGAAGCTTTTACTTTGTTTCTGTGCATTTGAGTAAACATCTTGTGTCCTTTCATTAAATCTTGACGGACTACCTTTAGTGGTTTTTTTTTTTTTTTCTGGAAACAATCTTCTTTTAACACTTTCAACATATTATCTCATTGCTTTCTAAGTTCAGTGAGAAGCAATCTGTTAATTTTATTAGGTTACTTTGTGTATTAGTCAGGGTTCTCTAGAGGAACAGAACCAATAAGAGGTATACCTATAAAAAGGGGATTTATTAGATCAGTGTATTCGACCAAAACCTGGATTGTCCACAATGGCCATCTGCAGGCTGGAGAGCTGGAGGAACCAATAGCTGCAAAGTGCAAGATGCTGATGCTTCAGAACGAGGGATCAACAATGCTACCCCATTCTGAGACCAAAGGCTTCTGGAAACTCCCAGGAGAATCACTGGCAGAATCCACTTTGGAAGAGTGAGGGAGCAAGAATCTGATGTTCTCAGGTGATCATAGCAGTAATCAAAAATCCAATCAAAAAGAATTGAGCTTGCATCTATTACTGCTTCCTTGTTCTTCCAACTTTTATTCCATACAAGACACCATCTTATTGGGTGGTGTTGTCCAGGCTTATGGAGGGTCTTCACTTCATTTCACTATGCCACATGCCAATCATTCCTAGATATACCCACATTGACACACCCAGAAGCCTCTTCATCTTTGGGATCTTTAATCCAATCAACTTGACAATTCAAATTAACCATTACACTTTGTGTATGTAGCTTCCCTTTAGGTGCTTGATTTTCATGAATTTAATTTCTTTTTTTTTATTTACTTATTGATTCATTGAACACAAATGGAGTACAGCTATTGTTTCACTGGTTGTACACAAAGTAGAGTCACACAATCTGTGCCTTCATGCATGTACACAGGGCAATGGTATCTGTCACACATTCTGTTATTAATTTTACCCCCCACCCGCCCCCACCCCTCCCTTCCCTCTATGCTAGCTATCTTTCCTCCATTCTTGCCATCTTTCCCCCCCACATTATGCATCATCATTCATTTATCAGAGAGACCA